>VWZW01004699.1:166693-246476 GCA_013397115.1 Edolisoma coerulescens | reverse complement strand
CAGGAGTATATGCCGATGTAAAGGTCTAGGTGAACACCAGTGACTTTTTATGTCATGTCTGAAACCTTGTGTGACTGTTCAGAGACTCTAAAATCCAGAGGTGAAAATGACAGCTTTGGTATTTAAGAATCCTAGAAATTTTGACATCTGGATTTTCTGGTCAATGTGGACATTACAAAAAGATTAAAACTTGTTTTCATTGGCAACCCCTTTTAAATGGCATCAGGAAACTTACAGGGGACAGGGTATGAGACTGAGGACAGTACTTGGCAGTTAATGGCTTCAGATGTGGAAGATTATTGTTTTGCCCGGTTTCACCCAGGAGTTCAAGTTTTCCCAGGGCTTTGTTCGACTGCTCATTGCAGGTAACTTCCACTAAATGCAAAAGGATGTAACAGCAGAACTTTTGGAGAATGTGCCCTAGGGATAGGGAGAAAACCTTGCAAATGATCAGCAGGGTCTGGAAAATGTAAGAAAAAAAAATTAAAATAGATGTAGCTCTGTGACTTTTCAGGCATAACTCTTTGGGTCTGGAGGTAATGTTTGCCTTGCATCAGGTGCAAAGTTGTGGCAATGACCCTGTAAGAACTGTTCCTGCTGACCTGGCAGGCACAGGAAAGCCTCTGAAACTTCAAATATTTGAAGTTTCAAAGGGTCAAAGTAATGAAGTGAGGCCTCTGGGATTCTGCTGCAGGCTGTGATGTTTCAGAACACCCATCTGGTCTGTGTTACTGTGGTTTTGCTTGCTGTAACCTGTGCTTTTTGTTGCTTCACTCTGAAAGTCCACTTCCAGCAACACCAGTTGGAGCTGCAGAGGGTGAGTTTGTGTCCATTGGACCTGCAGTGCCAAAGGGATCAAACACTGCATAGAATCACGGAATCATTTCGGTTGGAAAAGATCTCCAGGACCATCAAGTCCAACCTGTGGCTGATCCCCGCCTTGTCACCAGCCCAGAGCACTGAGTGCCACGTCCAGGCATTTCTTGAGCACCTCCAGAGATGGGGACTCCACACCACCCTGGACAGCCCCTTCCATGGCTTGAACACGTTTTCCATGAAGAAATTCTTCCTGATGTCCAACCTGCCCCTCCCCTGGCCCAGCCTGAGGCCGTTCCCTCTCCTCCTGTCCCTGTTCCCTGGGAGCAGAGCCCGACCCCCCCGGCTGCCCCCTCCTGTCAGGGACTTGTGCAGAGCCACAAGGGCCCCCCTGAGCCTCCTTTGCTCCAGGCTGAGCCCCTTTCCCAGCTCCCTCAGCCTCTCCTCATATGACTTAAATGTGTGGCAGAGGGTACCAGCTTAGGACAGTGTGTGAGCAATTAGAGAAATTGGCATCTCAAAGGCTTCCTCTCCTTCCCAGGGTGTCAAGGACTGGAGAATATTCAGCAGCTCACAGGCAGTGTCTGCATGGGCTGTATGATTTTTCTGCCAATATCTCGAGGGACACAACAGGTGAGTTACGAAGAGAATCAAAGCTGAGTCTGTTGTGCCTGTGAATTATGGATCCGGTTTCAAGCCCTCTGTTAGTCTGAGCAAAATTTAGAAGCCTTTCTCCTACCTCTATCAGCTGATGTCAACGTGAGTCTTCTGCAGGTGTGGTGAAGTTACTCAGAGAGTCATGGAACACTTTGGGCTGAAAGGGATCTGAAAGCTGATCTCATTCCAATCCCCCCTGCCGTGGACAGGGACACCTTCCAGTATCCCAGGTTGCTCCAAGCCCCGTCCAAGCTGGCCTGGGACACTTCCAGGGATCCGGAGGCAGCCACAGCTTCTCTGGGCAACCTGTGCCAGGGCCTCCCCACCCTCACAGGGACAAATTTCTTCCCAATATCCCATCTAACCCTGCCCTCTGGCAGTGGGAACCCATTCCCCCTTGTTCTGTCACCTCATGCCCATGGTAAAGAACTTCTCAGGAACCTTTTGATTTTGCTAATGGCACACCACAAAAGCTGTGGAAAAACAGAGGAATGTACTGCTGTGAATTTACTTGTTTTTTCTTTTATCAGAAGGGACGTCATTAACTTTCATCTGTCCTCTGAATGTCCAGGAAACAAGGGATCAGGAATGGCTCCTCAGTGCCTGGAATGCTGTTTAGACTATTTTCAGCATACAGGCATGTGATGATGCTGGATGGTTTACATTTTAAAGGAAAATGTGTCTCGTAATTACCAAAATTTCACTCTCAAAGAGAAATTATTGTTCTGGTTGTCTGGGAACGGATCTGACTTGATTGCTGGGAGTGAAAGGAGTCTGAAAATATCATCTAAGAGAGGTGCTTTAATTTCCTCATTTCTTAACTAACGCCTGTTTGCTGTGTAGATTGAATCGGATATGACTCCCTCCCTCTGCCCCAAGCTGCCTTGGCATCTGGAACTTCCTGGTGGCAGACTCCAAGTTTAGTCCTTAAACTGTCAGCTCTCCATCTCACCTTTCATCACTTCTCTGTGTGCCACGGCGCCCCTCACCACCTGGTGCTTCCCAGCAGAGTCCTTATCGGCAAATGCCGGAAGCTGGGCACGAAGAGAACGTGGTGAAAATCTCAGCCCTCCCCAGAAACCCAGAGCTTGGGGCACTCTTGAGTGTGAAAATGTAAAATTGGTTCCACTGCTTGAGTCTACCGAAAGCAGAGATTCAGGGAGCCAGAATAGCAAACATCGCCGTTCTCCAGATGCTCTAAAGCCAGGGCTCTGCAGAGGAACTTTGATTTCAATAAAGAATTTCCAAGTCCCACTCAGCATTACTGCAATCCCGCTGGCAGCATTTCCTAGGAGCTACTCTAAGAGGACAATCTTTAAACTCTGCAGTCGGCTCAATATTTAAAATTACTCTTGGACTGGCTACAACATTGTGCCTCGGTGGTTGGGAGGGAATTTCACATATTCAGCTTCTAGTGGAATATTAACTGGTCCCAGCATACAAGAGGCAAATGGCTCCTTTTTAGGGATGAAGTGGAAAGCTAAATGTTACCCAGACCACTGCAGCGAGGTGAAAAACAACGAGGATCTTGGGGCTCTGAATGCCAAGTTCTTTCTGTTCGAATGGTTTGAGCGGTCTCATTCCACGTGTGTCATCACCACCTCTGATTGATTGCAGAGAAACCACGGCAGAAGCAGGTCAAAGAGCTCACCTGAAGGTTTTGCCTTGATCTGAGGCAGCCTGGTCTTGGCTCTGGCCAAGCAGGGAAGTTGGGCATGGCACAGCCGGCTGCTCCTGAGAGTCTCCAGCTCAGTTTAACTCCTTTGCATTGTGGTGCTCTGACGTGGCTGCAGCCACAGCAGAACATTCCTGGCTGCGGGTGAGGGTGTCCAAGAGCTGGGAGAGAACATCTTCAGCTGCACGGAATGAGGAGAATGGACGTAGAGAGAGGCTCTGGCTTTTGACTGGGAAAAGTTTCAATTGGCATGTCGGACCCCGTTCCCAACGCTGAAATCCAAGCTGGCTGGTAAAAAGTGCCCACCCCTTTTTCTTTTTTGGCTCATGGACCTGCATCCACCTCTCCCAAGGCAGTGCCTGGGTGGGATGGCACACATGTGGTGAGGTCCCTGCTTGGCACCACCTCTGCTTGTCCCCCCATGGTTCCTAGCACAGTCTCCATGCTCGTAGCCCTACCAGCTGGCACACATACTCTTTCCTGGGATGTGCCCCAGGTCACGTTCCTTTTCCATGATCACACAGCAACAACAGGGCATGAATCCAGTGACCATCAAGCCTGTTGGCCTTTAGATGTCTTTGCCCTGAAACACCTGTAGTGTTGAGTGATACCCAATTCCTTCTGTCACTCGAGGAGTCGGATTCCCCTGGTGTCCAACCTTGGGACCGGCTGCCACGCTGCAGTCTGGCAGCTTACAAGCAGGAGGAACTTTATGCTTTTTCTTATTAAATCTGAGCCTCCCGCAAGTTCTTTGTGATTTGGGAAGTTCTTAAAATGACCCCGTGCCACAGAATTCAAGTGGAACTGCAATTTGAAGGTTAGTGGAGGAATGGCACTCATGGGATCTTCAGAACAGACACGGTTACACCCGTCTCTGCCTTGTGAACAGGCAGCAATGGGTGAGCTTGCTTGAAGGCAGCAGTTTCCAACATTGTTTTCCAAAAATCCCATGAACTTTTGGGCTGAAACTGCGTGTCCTGGTGATCTGCCACATGTCTCGTGTCTAGGAGGCTTCTCGTGCATGCTTTGGTCTGCAGGGTGATGGTGGCAGTTCCATGTGGGTGAATTCCCTTCTGGTGCTGGGGAATCCTCAGGGAATGCCAGCTTGGAAGTGCTTCCAGTTGCTGCCAAGACGTGAAGGTCCTGGGTCCAATGCTAAGGAAAGAGTTGACTCACCCCATGGAAAACTAATGGCTAAAAGTGAAAAAAAAAATTAGATTTTGCCTTTGGCTATGAAGCTATCAGGAATTCAGTCCTGGGAAAAAGGCACTGCAGCCCATTGCTTATCAGAGAACTACTGCTAGATGGAGACAAGCTGACAACAAATATTTACCCTGGGATCAATTCTGTTTAAAGTGCAATGTTTGGAGCAGAGCTTGGACGTGGGGAGGTCAGGCGTAGGATCAAGGCTGCATTTATATAAAGACAGAGGGATGTGCCCTGGGCATCCTTGCTTGGAAAGGGAAGAGGCTGGAGGATTTTGAAAGACACGCTATGAAGATCTTAATTTTTGTCCTCACACTGAGCGTTTTCTCATGTTCAGGTAAGCTGGAGCCACGTCCTCTTTCTCAGGGTGGTTTTGGGGGGAAAAGTACAAGCCTACAATGAACTTCTGATGGAACTGTGCCTCCCTCTCAGGATTTCCAGCGTATGACTATGAACTCCCTGTCACAGAAGAGGCTCTCAATGCTTCCATTGCACGGATCAATTCCCAGTCATGGAGCAGAAACCTGTATGGTGTTGTCAGGAGCAGAGTCATGGGAGTAAGTGGACAGTGAAATGTGCTTTGCTGGGATGGAAAACTCTTTTCCACCCAGTCCTGGAAACCCAGATTTAGTTGGAGTTTGCTGATGCTGCTTGGAAGAGGGTGGTTTTGGGCCATCACCTGAAGTTATGGCTTTAGGAACCTAAATACCTGTTGTATGTAAGTTTGTAATTAAAATACTTTAGGAATTCAGATTTTTCACGCCTAGAGTAGAAGTCCTTGAGGGTTGTCTTGTAGGATTTCTTTCAAAAGTGATGTTTTTAAATACCTCCAGCTAACTGCTTTGCTTTGGGCATCCAGCAAGCTGATTCATCTGATGCTCTTCGCTGATTAAATGCCCTCACAATTCAGGATTATTCCTCTGATCTTTATTTATGTAATCTGTCTCTATGCACTAATTCTGGTTTAAGTCTGCTAGAGTCTAAGTGCAAGCAGGAAACCCCTATCTGTTTTAATTTGTGGTGCTAAGAATTACACTGGATACTCCCCAAGTTAAGGAGTTAAAGCTTCTGAATTCAAAGTTATCATGTCCATGCTCCTGAACACCCTCAGAACCTTTCTGTTTCTACAGGTGGCCTCTATCAAGTCTTCTGCAAGAATGAATGTCAAGATGACATATGGATTTTTATAGTTTGGATTAAAACCCCCAAATATTTGAAAGTAGTGGGAATTTGTTGTTTGTTGGGTTTTTGGGGGGGCATTGCTTTTTTTTCTTCTTTTTTGAGTCTCCCATATTGAGCTAAAGCATTGATTAGACTACAAGAAAGAGAAAAGAATAACCAAAAAGCAGCTAAACTGTCAAAAGCTTGGGGCAAAGCCCATAGAGGCAGCTTTTCTCACACCCATCAATCTGCTCTAAGTTGGGCACTGACCCCTAATGCCCTCATGCCATCTTCTGCTTGACAAAGAAGGATTGCCAGGGCATGAGGGCAGCAGAAGAGTGACAAGGACTAATGATGTGTTGTGCTGACCCTCCTTTCCCCAGGTGGACATGTGGGACAGCGATGCTTACAGGTTAGATCTGCAGTTCAGCATCCGTGAGACCGTCTGCACCAAGGCTTCAGGGAGAGACCCCTTCACCTGTGGCTTCAAAACTGGGCCTTTCGTGGTAGGTGCCCCTGGTGGGAAATGGGAACCCTCCCCTGCCGTGCAGGATCTTCTCGGGATGGGTTGGAATGCTGCTGGTGCTGAAAAATGAGGAATGGCTGGCTGGCTTTCTGGTACAACTTGCAGCGTGGTGTTAGGTGGGAAGGGTCAGCGGTGGGAAACTCTTCTGCCTGGTCAGTGGGGAGGGCAGGGAGCTGAAAAGAGGATTTGTGTCTTGGAGTGAAGGTAGATGTGCTTTTGGGGCCAAATCCTCGAAGGAGTGGCTTGTTCTCTGAGATAAGAGGGTAGAAGAGCTGATGTTTCACTTGCTTTTGCCTTTTTGGGTGCCATATAAAGCATTATCTTCCCATGTAGTGCAGATCCCCCCTCTGTGCTGACAGTGCTGATCTCTTTCAGATTTTTAACTCCCAGTCTGAAATAAAAAGGCTCTTGATACAGCTCTCGCTCTGCTCTGAGTCTTAAATCACCAGCTCTGGTGGAAATACATCGTGTTTGAGTCTGGACTCCTCTGTGCACAGTCACTTGGGCCGAATCACACCTCTGCTCTGGAGCTGAGCAGCTCTCGTGTGCGTGTAGATGGCACCACACAGAATTGTTGGTTATTGCTTTGCTATTTTTTTCTTTAAAAACACAAATGTTGGCAGCTACGGTGTTATCCCTTGTATCCTAAACTGGCACCACCCCTCTCTTCTTCGCGGGGCAATATGGCAGCGTGAGGATGTGTTTTTCCAAACTCGAGTGCAGGTTTTGCTGCAGTTTTTTGTCAAATTGGAGGGACAACATCTTTAAGGGTAGTTTAAACTTCCAGAGCTGGAGCTCTGCACTGTCCTTCTCTTTGTGCTTGGTGAGGCCAGAGCTGTGAAAAAGGAGGTGGAGGTTTTCTCCTACTTCGAGCAGGCTCAGAGGTTTGTACAACAAACACGTGGTTGTGGAGCAATAACGTGTGTGTGTGTAGTCGTGTTTAATCTTTCTTGGGTTTCTCTCTCTCGGAATTTGTCTTTTAAATCCTTCTGCAGGTTCCCAGCCCCAATGAAACTCCTGTGAGAGGGCTTGTATTGGTTGTTTGCTCTATGAGCAGGGCTCTGTTCTGTTCTGTTCTGTTGCAGCCCACTGCTTCCTGCAGGAGCGTTGTGGAAGTCTCCGGGGAGCTGATTTCCAGCATCACCGTGCGGTGCCATCGCGGCACGTTCAGCTCCGAATCAATGAGCAGTGAGGAGGTAAGGAAGGGGAAAACCGATTTTTGCTGCCTGGAGGAGTGAAAATTCCTGCTTACCCTCTTTTAAAGAGAAATCAGGGGTGTGTGTGTGTGTGTGTGCTCCTGTTGCAGCCAGAGGTCTGGATCAGGAAAGCGGCTGTGGTTTGAAATCCAGCTGTCAGCTGCAACACTTCCCTTTCCATCAGCTGAGGGCTCTGACCTTGCCTGGGAGAGTGTGACTGTCTGTGGCAGTCTGGCACATCCATCAGCTCCAACACTTCCTTCATTGAGGATGTGCCTGGAGAACAGTGATTCTTGGACACACACAGATCCCTGTGGCTCTGGCTCTCTTACCAAACCCAGCTCTCAGCTGAGCACGTCATCACAGCACAGCCCAAGGACGTTCAGTCTGCTGAGATCTGTGTATTCCCTTTTTGAACTCTTTTTTGGTTTTTAGGGTGTGATTCAACGCTGAGCTAACCTGGGAATTCCTGCTGGCTGTTTCCAAATCGTGTCAGTGTCCGCTTTATCCGTGAACTGACTCTTGAACTCGTGTGTCTGCACTTAGAACACAGCTCTACAGTGGGTGTTGTGCTTGAGGGAACAAAGTTTCACAAGCAAATATAGGGGCAGCTTTTATTTTTGGAAAATTCAGGGAACTAAATGAAGAAGTTGGATTGTAGAATCACGGAATGGTTTGGGTTGGAAGGGTCCTTAAAAGCCCATCTTGTTCCACCCCGTGCCATGGGCAGGGACACCTTCCACTGTCCCAGGTTGCTCCAAGCCCCATCCAACCTGGCATTGGACACTTCCAGGGATCCAGGGGCAGCCACCCTGTTCCAGGGCCTCCCCACCCTCACAGGGAACAATTTCTTCCCAATATCCCACCTAACCCTGCTCTCCTTCAGCTTAAGGCCATTCTTCCTTGTCCAGTCACTACAAGCCCTTGTGAAAAGTCCCTCTCCAGCCACCTTGTAAGCAAATAGGATCCTTTGTTACTTTCCCTTGGCTCGTATTGCCAAATTAGCTCTTCGTTTATTCTTTTTTTTCCCCTCAAAATCTCCATTCAGAGCTAGCTAGTGAGTGCACCCCAGGAAGCCTGGCTTTGCAGAGCAGAGAGACTGCATGTGAGGCACTGGGATGCGTAACACATCCTGGGATGTTCAGTCAGCCCTCTGTGGGCTGACACAACATCTGTTTCACAGGGCACTCAGCACCAACACTTGCTTTTACAAGCAGGCATCTTCCCCCCAAGTCTTCCTTGACAACCATCACTTAAAATTCAGCGCTGTCGCCAATATTCCTGCCAGGGAATATATTTCCTGCAATGTTAATAAGGAATAAATGCCAAAGGGAATTACTGCACTTGAAAAGGAAAGTGGTTTCCCCTCTGCAGAGGGCTGCAGCCAGTGCACTCTTAGCTCTTGCTGTGGAGCTGTGACTCGGCTCAGGGGGTCTCAGCTTGGCTGAGGTGGTGTTGGTGTACCTGTGGTGGCATTTGGATGGGAGAAGGAATCGTGATTGACCGAGGTTGGCATCACAGAGTATCCTGAGTTTGGTGGGATCATGGAGTCCAACCTCTGGACTGCAGGAGCATCAGCAATAATCTTGCTTTCAGTGAAATTAAGAATGAGGTTTGGAATTACTGTAGTGATCACCTAGTGCCTGAGGAAATGGAGAGGTGGGACTTCTTGCCATGATGCCTAAAGTGGCCCCCTAAAAACGGAGACTGACAGAATAAGGGAATAAAGGTAGGGATTTATTAGGAAGGCCTTCAGAGGTACACCCTGGGGAGCCAAAGGCTGCATCCCAAAAGCACCCCAAGATGGACCCCGAGTCACGACTTCTTCACACTGTTATAGGTTTGGTTCATTTGCATATCAGCATGAATTCACCAATTAAAACTTAAGCTGATGATGTAATTTCTATAATTCCTCCACCTCTCTAGAGGACCCAGTTTACACCTTTTGGGCCTGGGACAGTCTGGGTGTCCTTGGAGCAAACCTAGAGAGGCTTTGTTATGTCCATCTTAGCATGAGAGAGCAGAAGCTGCCAGGCTACAAGAAACTACCAGGCAGGACAGGATTTGGAAAATATAAAAGTGAAAACCCAAGGCATCAGCCAGGTGAGGTTTTTAAAGAAATGTCTTTAATTTCCAGATGATGCACGTGCCGATAGTGACCCCTGACAGGCGAGGCAGCGCTCGCAGGGAAGGTAAGCCAGTTCTGCCATGCTGGAATACCCCGACCTGTGTTTTCCTTTTGGAACATCTCAAGGTCATCTGTCTGAGGGGGAAGACTGTGAAAAATCAGCTGCTTGCTCCTGGTCGTGGGCAAAACTGGTTTTTCCCTTGCAGAGGGGTGTCCAGTTGAGGCTGCAGTGAGGCCACTGTCCTGCCAAGCCAGGCCATGCTGGGGTTTATACATTTTCTGGGTTGCCAGATTTGTGCTCTCCTAACCAGTGCTTGTGTGCAGAATGCTGAATATTTTCTATTCTAGAATCACAGAGCAATTTGGGTTGGAAGGGATCTGAAAGATCATCTTGTTCCACCCCCCTGCCATGGGCAGGGACACCTTCCGCTATCCCAGATTGTTCCAAGCCCCGTCCAGCCTGGCCCTGGACACTTGCAGGGATCCAGGGGCAGCCACAGCTTCTCTGGGCAGCAGTCAACACGTGTTTGAAAGCACCTCATGCTCACAGATATCTCCGTGTTCTTTTTTTTTAGATGATGCCTTTGCTCCTGAAGCCTTCCCTTCCAGGGGAAGAGGCAGCAGCCCTGGGGACTGGAACAAACCCAGCTACTTCGGCTCTGACAAGATGGAATAACCTGGTTTGGGTGGGTATGGGTTAGGGTTAGGGTTGAGAGAATCAAAGAGCCTCCAGCTCCAGGAACAGTGGGGCTGGAAAAGGCCGTCCCAGCAGGGCCTACGTCTTTGCTGCTCCTACATCTTTCTGATCTGGACCACCCATAGTGATGGGGTTCGGGTTAAGGGAGGTTTAGGGTTGGGCCTAGGGTTAGGGTTAGCTTTTGTACACCCTGGGTCTGCAGGTTTTGGGGCAGGGTGGGGAAGTGACTGCTCAGGATGAAGGACTTTGAGCTGCTTCACTACTCAGAAGACATCCCAGCTACAGAGCTCGTGGCTGTCGCTGACTTTTGACTTGTCCATGCCAAATCCTCCGATGTACACCAGTGACCTGGGGCACAGGGGGTGTGAAAAGTGTGCAAGAAAACCCATCTGTAAACTCGGGGTTTGAGTTTAGTGTAGCGTTCCAGCCCTTTTATCTCCATTTTCCTCATGACAAGAAGGACACTGTGGGGCTGGAGCATGTCCAGGGAAGGGAACGGAGCTGGGAAAGGGGCTGGAGCCCCAGGAGTGGCTGAGGGAGCTGGGAAAGGGGCTCAGCCTGGAGCAAAGGAGGCTCAGGGGGCTCTGCACAAGTCCCTGACAGGAGGGGGCAGCCGGGGGGGGTCGGGCTCTGCTCCCAGGGAACAGGGACAGGATGGGAGGAAACATCCTCAAGTTGTGCCAGGGGAGATTTAGATCAGGTATGAGGAATTTTTTTTCACAGAAATGGTTATAAAGCTTTGGAACAGGCTGCACAGGGAGGTGGTGGAGTCACCATCCCCGGAAGCATTCAAGAAACCGTGTGGATGTGGCACCTGAGGACAGGATTTAGTGGTGCTGGCTTGATGGTCGGATTTGGTGACCTTAAAGGTCTCCTCCAACCTTAAAAATTCTGCGATTCCTTCTCTCTTGGCTGGCAGAGACATGTTTCTGTCTGATGCTCCATGGATTCTCTGGACCTCATCCAAACCAGTTTCCCTCAGCAGGGGTGTAACTCTCAGCTGTGGGAGCTGGAGCACGCTCTGGCAAAGAGACAGATGAGTTTTTGGGTGCCCTGGTGCTTCGGGAAGCCACCCATCATCTCTGTGCTGCTCCCATGGCTCGGTGTGGGTGTCTCCTGCAGATTCTTCCAGGAATGACCATGTCTTTGTGCCAAACCCAGTGCCCCAGGGCCACACAGCTCCTCAAACAAAAAAAACCTGAAGGGATCTGGGAGAACCACGGTGTAGTTTGCCCGGGAGAAGCACTTGTCTTGGGGAATCCGTGAAGGAGATGTTTGGAGCCCAATTAATGGGGATGCTAATGAAAGACAGCCGTGATTTATTGGAGCTGGCAGGGCCTATCCTACACAGAGCACCTTTGCTGACCCTCCTCTGCGGCTCTGTGAGGGACCAGCTCTAATTGCTGCTGCTTTACCTGCCATCTCAAGGAGTTAATCTAAAGGGAAGTGGTCTGAAAGAGTTTTAGCGATGGAATGAGCTCATTCCTTGGCGTGCTAAACAGGTTTAAAGTAGTCGGGAGAGGAAGGGGAAATTACTTAGCGCTCTGTCTTTGTGATTAAAAAGGCTTGGAGCGCTGGGGGACATATCATTAGCAGGTCTCTGTCCCTGTGGAGTGCCAGAATTGAGTGCTCCCTGTGTGTGGAGCTCAGCTCCAGCCTGCTGCGTTGGGAACGAGACACTTTTAGATGGAATTTAGCACCGGTGACTCACCAAAAGCTAACACATGTTACTCATAAGCCTATCCGTGGTAAACCTCGATGTGCTGAAGGAGGCGAGCCTCCTGCTCTCCTGGAAACGAGATATCAAAGGAAAACCCAGGCACTCTGCTCTATTTGTAAGAATTATTTCATTAAATCCATATGCTGGTTTAGTTTATCCCCCAGCCACTAAAGCCCATAGGCCTTTTTAATCACTGCCTGTCTTCTTAGAGGGATCTCTAACTTTTCTTTGCATTTGGAAAAAGCCAGGTATCTTTAATTCCCTGGCTCTCAAGAAGAGCTATCCCCTTTAAGCAGCACTCAGAAATGCTTTGTGTTCTTGTTATCTAACATCTAACAAATCTCCAAACCAAAAGCAAGATGTAAAATCTTCCTGAAGAAAAAAAAAAACCCATGAAACGAATAGGGAGAAATTTATGGTTCTTGAAACCCAGAGCAGTTGGAAATTTAATATTTTATGCTTGCTCTTGAAGATGGTGTCATTTTATGGAGCTGTATTTCATGCAAGTGCCATTTATGGAGCTGTGTTTCCTCCCAGTTTCCTGGGTTTTGGACATCTCAGAGGCAGATACATCAGGAGATTTAAAGAGAATATCAACCCCACCTCCAAAGCCCCTCGTTTCTCTTGCTTTTATCAATTTGACTTATTAGTTGCAAAGCCTGGAGAGGAATCTTCCTGATTTCGCTCGTACCCAGAATTAGAGGGTTTCATTTGAAGCCAAAAATTAAACAGATTTCATGGGTCTGAGGCCAGGAAAAGTTATTCCCGGCTGTTTTCCCTGGCTTTTGGCATGTGTGGGATCCTGGCTGGCATTATTACAAGCCATGCAGCGTTTGGTGGGGCATGGGGAAATGAGTGCTGAGTTTTGAAGTGGCTTAGCTTTAGCTGAGAATATTTTGGGGGAGGCTGGGGAAAGAGCAATTTAATAGCAGCAGACTTTCATCTCTTGCTGAAAGAACCTGGTGCTGACAGGCAGAGCTAGACAAGTCCAGGTAAGAAATGAGATGTGATTTTTTTTCTCTTTTACACACCAGAATGGGTAACTGACTGCTGCAAAAATTGCTCAGGCAAGTGGCTGACAGTTTTTCATGCTGGATTTTACATTTCTGAGCGAGGCCTTCTTATCTTTTTGGCTACAGGAGTTATTTCAGGAGAATTCTGTGCCTGACTTTGTGCAAGAAGCTAAGCTAAACGAACTCGCTGGTGCCTTGTAGCTCTTTTTATTTATTAGAATGTGCTTAATATTCAAGAGGAAGAAAAAAAAAAATCAGTGCCATTGTTATATAAAGAACATTTTCAAGTCTGCAGCCTTCAGACCCACCAGTCTGCTGGTGCCTGCAGGAATTAGAAATTGCATCTGAAAAACCCCGTCAATGATTAATGAGCTTACTTCAGTGACAAGTCCTAATCAGATTTTCTGGATTTATTTCCTAGGCCATCTCCAGAACGGGGGGAGATTGTGAAATTCCTATGGCATGCTCTGGGGGTCTTTCCCATAAATAGCTCAGGCCCATGGGGAGTGGCAGGAAAGGGGGAAAGCTGCTGTACAAGAGCTGATCACCTGTTAACAACCTGGAGCCTAAAAAATGGCTCAAACTTCCCAAGCACCTTGATCCTCAGGAAGCAAAAGGGCCCTGATGCTTTGCTCTTCCAAAATCAACCTGCCTCAGGCAGTTTTTTCTTGCACAGGGTGAAGCCTGACCCGTGAATTACACCTGGAGTCTCCCCCAGCAATGCTTCACGTCCTTGAACAGGAAAATCAAGAAGCAAGATTTGCAAAATACATGTAGATGGTGAATGCTGATTGTCTCTTGCCCATTAATCACACCAGGAAAGTGTTTTTTTAAACAGGAAATCAGCTTCCTTCGGCATCCAGCCAAAGGGCTGTGATTTCCTCTTTGAGTTTTCTGTATTTCCCTCGCAATTGCTCCCTGACTGAGGTCTCTGTCACCTGGCACAGCTTGCTGCTGGCAGGAGGGTGGTGGTGGCAGTTGTGAGGAGCTGATTAGCAGCACTGCACGTGCAGAGGTGATTTCAACTGGCATCCTTAAATATTAGGGTGGGTTTGTTTTTTTTCAATGGAAGAGTAACAGGCAGCATCGGGCCTCTTTTCATATCCAAGAAATCCAGGATCTGACCTTCAGAGTGAAATGGGTGCTTGTTTATCTGTCTCCTGTAAATATGATAACAGAGCAGGGTTCAAGGCTCTCCTGGGGTCTGGAAAAATGAGCTTTAATCCCCAGTGTCCTCATTAAGGAGCTGCTTGATTTTAGTCACAGCTCTTATATCCTCGTGTCTTTGTTTTTGCCTCTCCCGTTCGCCCACCCACTTTCTACAGATCTCGTAAGGCAGCTTATTGCTTTCTGTGGATAAAAAAACCCAAACAACCAAACCAGCGAAGCACCAGAGGGAAGGAAAATCCCTGCAGGGTGGGATCCGTTGCGGAGTGCGTGAGCTCCGTGTCGGATGAGCTTTGGGAGCCGGAGTTGGCTGCCTGGGGAAATGACAGGCTGCTGTTTCATCGCTCCTGCCACGGAGCCTGGCTGCGAGGGCCGAGTCCTTGGTGTCAGCTGGGATGTGCTGTGGCAGGGGACAGCAGGCTTTCATCTGTTCTGTGTGATAAATACATATTATAATACCGGCTTTCCGCAAATATTTAAATAGATGCTATATGCAGAATGCTAAAGTAGCTTTGCTATAAAGATAGTTTTTGTAGCAATAACTGATGCCTTTATTTCTGTTATTAACGAGACTAAGAGGTGGTGTGGACGCTGAAACCTGGGCTGCAGAAAGATTTTCCAGCTTTCTGCCTCTGTCTGTGAGAAAGTCTTTGCTTTCTCCCAGACACTGGCTGAAAACAGAAGTTTCTGTAAATTAATCCCTTTATCTTGCAGGTGCAGGATTGCTGCAGTATTGTTGTGATACTGACCAGAGAAATACTTCGAAATAGGTGTTGTAAGATCCAACCAATCATTCTAAGGAGGTGGATGGTAAAGGACCAATGGCCTTGTGCCATTCAAGCGAACCGAAGTATAAAACCCAACTTGTAAATTAATAAAGAATTCTTTTTCTCCTTGGACTAGAATCTGTGTTGTTTCTCGCCGTTCTTGGTACAACAGCGACAACATAGTGGTAAAATAGCTGCTATAGTTATGCTTGTGGTAATTGACGTGTCTGCTTGGTTGGATGACATCCAGTAAACGTGGGATGAAGACCCCTGCTACGGACATGCCAGCTATCAGGAGCCACCGTCTGCAGAAACCATGGACCGAAACTCAAGCTGGAAGTGATAATAAAACCTGACAAAAACCACAGCCAAGAAATGTGCATGCTCTAAAAAGGTGGATCTGAGGAGGAGCCATGCTAAACAGTCCCTGGAACATGCAAACTAGTTTGGAGGAAAGTTTGAATATGTAGAATTGTTTAGGAATATGCCTTAAGCTGATGCAATAGGAAAGTTATGTAAAGGGTGTCTCCGGAATAGCAGGGGTGCTCTTGGCTAAGAGCTGAGGGTACCCAGCACACTGTAATTTTGCTTTATCTTTGTCCCCTGTTGTCCTTCATTAAACTTTTAAATTTTAACAGGAGAGTCAACCTCGTTTTTCACACGAGGCAGAGGGCTCGGAGTGAAGCAGAGCCAGGCAGGGCCTTTCCCGCTGCCGAGGTCGGAGCGCGGCGCAGGGATGAGGCAGAGGTGTTGCAGCAGAGAGGAGAATCGCTCTGCTGCAGTCTCCTGGTGCTGTGAGCAGCAGCAATTTTTGTCCTGCCCTTTTGTTGCCCTCTTCTTGGTCTGTTTTGAAGGATCAGACCCGTAGCTGCATGGAGGAAATTGTTCCTGCTTAGAGAGGACGCAGAGCTTGGATGATCCCTTACACTTCACAAGCCCCTTCGTCTGATTCCGGGAGAAAACCAGTGGGACTCCCTCCACTGGAGGAAGGGAAAGGGCTCTCGACTGCCCTCAGCCCATTGCTCAGTGCTGGATTTCAGAAATGAGCTTGTCAAAGAAGCAGAAAGTTGGGAAGGACCTCTCAAAGCAGGGCTGTGTAGCTGAGGTTGGAATGCCATGGGATAGAGACCCCTCATCCTCTTCGGGCTCCAGACAGGAACCCTCTTGGGGGAAGACTTTCTCCTTCAACTGAGCTGGAATTCCCCGTGTTCCCACTGGTTCCTGTTTCGTCTGTTGTCCCTTGGTCCCCAGCAATGATTGCAGTGGCTGGTGCTGGCATCCCCCATCTCCAGGGCTGGGCAGGATTCAGGGGCTCCTGGACAAGCTGTTCTTAGAGAGTCACTATATTTAATCCCTTCCACACGTGTGGACTCTCTTTTCTTGCCTGAATCTGTGTCTAGAATTTTACTAACAAAATTGTCTTACAGAAAAATTTCAGGTTGCCATGGTGACCAGCTTGCTGAAGACACCAGTGTAGGCTACAGAGTGCTGGGGAAACTGTCACATGCTCCCTCCGAAAAACACATCTCCAATTTCTTTTCTGAATATTGTACTCTCAATTCAGAGCAGTTTCAGAGCAGACCAGACATCAGCTTCTAGCCTCAACCATCTCTGCTCTTGAGACTTGACAATATGTGTTGATTTGTGTCCTGTGGGACTTATTTCACTGTTGTTAATTTTTCTAAGTCTGCTTCTTTTTATTCCTTTTTTTTTTAACCCTAATTAGCCATTGCCGTGACATTTGAGCACATATGAAATGTTTTGCATGTGCAGGTTTCTTTTTGCAGATTCCACATGGTGGGAAGCAGATTAATAAGCGACTTGTTGGAGCCGAATACACTTTTCCCCAGGATATTGGGTTGGTTCTGCGACATACGAGACAAATTCTCAGCTCTGACATTTCTCCTTCCTCCCTGATTTTAAAGCAGATTGGAGAAGGAGAAGAATCAAGACTCAAAGATCCAGCATGAGAAGAAGGAACCTGATGCCTTGGCCTTTCCTTTTTGGTGAAAAACTGTTCTGCAGTGGAGTGAGAGTCTTTCCCCAAACTCACTTTCTGCTCTGGTGGCAATTGGAGGAGCTCACGAGATGCTAAATACACCCTTGTCCATCGACAGCCCTTCTGACATGTTAGGTCTCCCTGGGAGGACTCGAATTCATCTGTGCCCAGGATATTTGCACCATCCCATAATGATGCTATTAAAAGCTCGTTATTCCATCTGTTTGTTCCACGTCACCCTCCGCTTGATTTTCTGTGATGCTCGTGGCTAATTATTGATCACTCAAAGCAATACACCCACGCTTAATTCCCTGCTCTCCGGGCTGTGGACAGAGAAGCCTCGCTCCAAATCCAGAGGCTGGAGTTGGACCCCACCGGGAATTTGGATTTAATGGGTACTTGGTCGCTAATGTGGAGATCTGAGGGCTGCTAATGACGGTGATTGTCAGGTACTGGTGGCTTTTGGAAGAAGGCCAGGTTAGAACAGACCTCTGATGTGTCCCTCACCTGGGAAAGAAGGTCTTGGCAGTCTTGTCCCGTTCTCTCCACTCCTTGCACAGAGCCCACCCTGTGGCAATTTGGGAAATGAAAGGTTACTGTGCAGTTTTGGGGGGTTCTTGTTGCGTTTTTGGTTTTTTTTAAGGCTTTATCAGTCAAAATCAACTGATTTTTCTTTCTAAAGCCGCTCTCCCACCCGATTTGACTCTCACTTTATTTTCCCTCCTGATTGCAGCCTGATTTGTAGGAATTTCCATCTCAAAAGCTTGAGAACATGTAGTCAGGGCCCTCGATGATCACCTGCAGCAGGGAGGAGGTGGAAGGTGCGGAGAAGGTGTGGAGGTCTAACAGAGAAAGGGATGTTTTCCTTTCCCTTGGTGGTTTTGCTTTGCTTGGATGAACAGGACTGGGAATATCACCCCTTCAAGGCCACGTTGGACAGGGCTTGGAGCAACCTGGGACAGTGGAAGGTGTCCCTGCTCATGGCAGGGGGTGGGATGAGCTTTAAGGTCCCTTCCAACCCAAACCAGTCCGAGATTCCACGATTCCTTTGCTCTGAACGCGCAGTGCCAGAGTCCTTCATAATCCATCTCTCTGCTGCAGCTGAGTAATTTTTGCTGGGCATCTTCTTTCCCAGTAGGGCTGATCTCACACCTCTGTGCTGGTTTTAGGTGGAACCGTGACTCTTCATTGGACAGGAACAGCTCAGGTGCTTTATGAAACTCCTGAGCTCAAGGGATGGTGGCTTAGGCCTTCTCACGTAGACATCTATGTCTGACTGGCCCAGGTGAGCAGAAGACCTTCCTGGGCTGTTCCTCCAAGACCTGGCTTTTTTTCCTGGAAGGGATGAGGTGGATTGGCACAGGAAACAGCTTCAGCTGGGCTTGTACTCTTCCCTGTTTCACTCTTCCTTTCCCCAGTTCCCAACAGAGAGTTCTCAGGGCCAGGAGTTGGACTCGACAATCCTTGTGGGCTCCTCCAACTCAGGATGTTCTATGACTATATTTTGCTGAAATGTGATAGTTAAATGTGCACTTCTCTACACACACACACACACAAAAAAGGGGGAAAACCCCACTTTTCTTTTTGTTTTGGGGGGGTTTTTTGGGGGGGGGTTGGTTTGTTTTGTTGTTTTGGGGGGTTTTTTTGGTTTTGGTTTTGGTTTGGTTTTTTGGAGTGGTTTTTTTGTTTGGTTTTTTGTTTGTTTGGTTGGTTTGTTTTTTGTTTTTTGTTTTTGGGTATTTATTCCCCCATCCCAAATGATTACTGGGTACTTTAAGCTCCTTGCTGCACAGCATGCAAAAAGCCTTCACACCTAGGAGCTGATGTGGCATCTGCTGTGCAGATGTTTATCTGGCAGCAGGGAGCAATATTTCCTTTGTCCACATGACTTTCCTGAGCTTTTCCTGGTCTCAAATCGCTGACTCAAGCACTTGATGCTCCAACATACCAATGATCCTTGCTAGGGATGCTCCCTTCCAACTCCCCTGGCTGAGGGTTTGGTCCGTGTAAGCAAACCATGAGTTTTGTTGTTGGATTTTGCTTGGGGAGTGAAGATTTATGCAGCAGCAGGGACAGGGAGGGAGCTTTCCCCGCACCCTTAGAGACACTACTCACCCTGGAAGGAATGTGCAGAGTAGAAATTCTCCTCTTGCAGACTTTGAGGCTGTTCAGAAACTCTGAGGCAGCAAAAAAAGGGAAGGGAGACAGCAAAGCCATGGGGGATGAGACTGGGGCTTGCTGCATACAGGGACTTTGTCTGAGTGTTGTTGCCTCACCAGAAGGTGAAATGCTGTCACCCTCCCGATGCAAAGCAGTTGGAGGATGAGGAAAGAAGCGAGGGTTTGTGTGCTTAATTTGGGGAATGAGCAGGAGCAATTGTCGGGACACCCAGCCCCTGCGCTGACCTCCAGCACTGCAGTCTGTCCCCAGGGAAGGGTGGAAACTGCTGACTTCTTGCTCTCTGAGAAAAGCAGTAAAAACCTGCATCCATGGCAGAATCACTCCTTTTATATTCATTTTCTCCGTTTGGTTTTTTTTTGTGCACCCCAACGCTTTTTATGCTGACAGTGTCTGGGTGGGAATTCCCGTGGTGTGGGATGGATGAAGGATGCCACCACACAGAGGTGATGCAGAAAAACCGGGCTCAGTTCCCTTCTCTCTCTCTTCAGTCAGCACTTGTGGGATTTGGGCTCCAGGGTGCCCCAGCATCTCATTTCCCAGACCCTCTCTTTGGCATCATGGCACAGATGCTCAGTGATGGACACCCCACCCCTGGAAGTGCTCAAGGCCAGGCTGGACAGTGCTTGGAGCAACCTGGGCTAGTGGAAGGTGCCCTGAGATGGTCTTTACAGTCCCTTCCAGCCCGATTTGTCATTCTGTGATCATCACCAGGCGCTGGTGTGGTTTGTGCCACCACGGGACTGGTGCTGGTGTGTTGGTAGCCCTATGGCAAATTCTGTTCACGTGGGCTAGCTGGGAGTGGGTGGAACCACCAGCAGCTAAGAGGGGCTCAGTCCTACATGGAACGAGCCTAGAAGAGTTCTTAAAGAGCAGAGATGATCAGCTGGATGGAGCCTAGCCCATGTTAGAGAGAAGGCTGTTGCTCATCCCGGAGGAATGTGGAGATTTCCGGGCGTACGCTCTGCTGTCAGCAACCTCAGCTCATGTTGCTCGTCCAGACTGACCCCTGGATGATCTCTCTGAAATGAAGGAGAGGCCTTCACTGCCAAACCCGTGTCCTGATTCAGCGTGGGGAGCTGTTGGGAGCGGGACCTGAGCGTTTTCCCATCGGCTCTGCCATGCAGCGTGGGGTTGGCAGCAGGTCTCCCCTTATAATTTTAAAAATTATAAAATATAGGAGAAATAAGGTACGGTAAAGAAAATAAACTCCCATGAAGAAACCTTCACTTTCTATTTTATCATGACCCCATTTTTCCTAATGAATGTGCTACTGAAGATTTCAAGGGCATCTAAGCACGCTTTGAAATCAAGGTGAGTTATATTTTGAATATACTAGTTTTGAATGTATATACCTTGAATATAGCAATGATAGCTGCTATTGGTAATTCATTTAGTACCACTCATTTTTTACCCTAGTAGTGTAAGTTGGGAGAGATGAGACAAAGCTGGTAGCAAGTAATGGCTTTTTCTTGATTATGTTAATGTTTGAGAGCAATCAAAGTTCCTGGGGTGACACAGCTGTGCTGAGGGTGGGGAACACCCTCTGTGGCACAATAAATCAGTAGCTGATTCCAGGGTTGAGCGTGGCTGGTCACTCCTGCTCCTGCTTCCCACTGGTGCTGATGCCCACTAGATGTCAGGATTGAATAAATGCAAGGAGAGGCAGCATCTCCGTTCTCAAATTATTCCCGTTTTTTTTTTTCCCCCTTCTGATTTCTGGCCAGCTGTGTGTGATAAAATGACCTTTGTGCAAGGAGGCTCGGTGTGTTTAAATGGTGAAGAGAACAGGGGATGCAGAGGAGAAGTGACTGAGACAAAAAATCCTGGCCAGGTTGGAGTGCTTGTTTTGCCTGTGGCAGCCCAGAGCTTAAATTCTGCCCCAGGCACAAAGATGGTTTTGCTTTTTACTCCGTGGGACAGTGGAATTTTCTTTCTCCTGCGTGACAGACTTATCCTTTTTGATAAAACGGCTTTAAATCAAATTTCCCAGCCACCCCTTGCCTTGGCTGTGCAGTGCCTTTGGTAAGAGGAAAGCTAAGAGAAATAAATGCTGTTTGTCGAGAGGGTTTGGTTTCGGAGTTGAAGCCTTCTACCTGTTCCCAGCTCCCACCTCTCCTCTTCCTCAGGAGCTCAGCTCATTCACTGCAGCTGCTTAACTTCAGCAAGAGCACCCTGATGGCTCTAAAGACGAGGTGTGCTAATTAATGCTTTCACAACCGGGAAGAAATTCGCTGCTGTCTGACATTCACAGGTGCCACGGTGTTTGCTCCTTTCAAACCTCCCGCTGGCTTTAAAATCCTGATCCCCCCCGTCTTTTTCCCAGGACAAATTGTTGCCTCTGTCTCATGGCACAGCGGGAATTCTCTGAAGGAAATCATCACGTGGTGGAGGCTTCTGAGAGGGTGGTGGTGACGTGTCTGTGGGCACTGCCTGTCCTCTGTGACAAACAAGGAGTCTGGGCTGGAAAACCAGCATCAGACCTGGAAAGGGAAGCTTAAAACGTGAGTCTTAACTCTTCCAAGGAAGTAAAGCTCCTGGAAGTGGTCTAGATGTTCGTTGGAGATTAAATCAGGGGGAGATTAAGCTGGGAGAAACGTAGCCCAAGAAGGAAATTGGGATATCGTGTTGGCCTCCAGAGACCAAACTGGTTTAGGGCATTATTTATCTGTGAGACTTGAAGGAGGAGACCACCAGGAAAACCACAAAGCCTGGCGGGATCCCAGGGATTACAGGCCTTGATTAATGAGAGTTTAAAAAGAATCTTATGTGCTTTTGGAGAAGGAGTATTTTTTCTCAGCAGTGGGAAGGTGATGCTGCTGGCTGAGCCTCCTGATCTGGAATGAATAATGGAGAGGGGAAAAAAAGCCGCCAGCATCCCAAATGGAAGGCTGTGGATTTAAAGAGAAAATGAAACCCCATAATCTCATCAAGAAGAGGTCCTGTGCAGAAGAATGGGGGCCAAAAACCATTTAAACCTAGGGTTACATGACACCTGTGGGTTTCTGGGATGGACTCATTGAACCTTTCAGGTTGGAAAAGACCTTTGAAATCATCAAGTCCAACTGGCAACCTAAAGATGGGGCAGCAAAACCCCCAATAACTTTTTCTGTGCATGTTTCAAAGGTCTTTTATTTCTTTCTGTGTTTGAATACTGGAGGCAGTCTTGTTCAACAGCGAGAAATCTCCATCGGGCAGGTTTGCCAGGGGCTGTGGGAGCAGATGGAGTGGATAAAAAAAGGCAAACCAGAAAACCCTGGGGTGGTCTCTGATGCAGGGGCTGCTAAGGCATATTTTTATACCTTTCCTGCTTAGTGGAATGGTCTTCCAGGGTGTTTTGAGGGGAAGAAGCTCTGACTACAGGTAATGCTAGAACCGACTGCAAAAGCCTTTGAGTTGTTTGGTTTTCTAAGCTGGTGTTTTATTAATTGCCAACTTTTTATCCTCTTGGAGAGGACAGAAAAAACCCACTTGTCCGTGCAATTTTTTTTCTTTCCAGCTTCTTGAGCTCTTTTAAAGCATTCACAGGTCCTGCTGGTGAATTTTCTGGAAGAGGCCCCACACCACCATTCCTAGCAGAGAGAAAGGGACTCAAATACCTGAGGTTTATGCATCAAGAAGGACACACAACCCCTTTTAAGGGGTTGGAGCAGCCAATCTGTGCATCTGCACTGTGTTCAGTGAACCAAAACACAGCTTTTTGTCCTAAAAGTTTGAAAATATACCTGTTGAAGTGGAGGTGTCTGGGGAAATACCAAAAGGGAGTGGCTGGGTGCTTTTTGGAGAGTGCCAAAGATTTCAGTTCCTTCACTGCAAGGGGATGGAAGCAAAGCCTGGAGCTGAAATAAGAGGCCTTGGCTTTCTGCCACAATTGTATGACTGTGTCTTTCTTTAAAATGACTCTTCATTGTGACTATTTCATCACGAAATGACTCTTTGGTTGCTCTCTGCTGTTGGGCAACAGGCCGTGTCCTGACACTTCTGCATCTTTCATCCCTCCCTTTGGCTGAAACAACTCTGCAGAAAGCTGCCAGCAATCCAGTTCCCCCTAAAAGTCCTATTTTTAAGGAGAACTTACTATTTATTGAAAGCATTGCCCGACCCCAGGGTGAGCAAGAGCAGAGATTCTCAGCGCGGTGCTCGTGCCCGCCATCGATTGACATTTGCGGCGTTGGCTCTGCTGGAGAAGAGCAGCTCGGAGCAGAGGGCTGGAATTCCACAGGGATGTGCTGGGAGGCTGGAGCCTGCCACGGTTTGAATGTGAATGCTGCTGGTGCAGGAGACACCACATATTTTGTATTCACAGCCATGCTCTGATACTGCAGGGCCCTCGGCCTCGCAGGGGATTCCAAAGCCCAGGAACCCGGTTCGTAGGAGCTGAGTGGGATCTTTGGAATCTGCCCCACTGAGCAACCTTGCAAGGCTCAAGTCTGGGGTTTAAAACTCTCTCCTTTTCTTTACTTGATGCCAGGGCTGCTCGTTTAGGGATGAGGCTTCTGTGGGACCTGGTGGTGCGAGTGGTTTTTCCTTCCAACCCTAAGCACTCCCGCACCTGCTGCCCTCTGCACAGCCCCGGTGCGTGCCGCGGTGGAAGAACGGGGCTGGTCTCACCTCAAGGCTGCCAGAGCCAAGGGCCAGTCTGCCAAAAGTTTCTTGTGCTTGTGCCTCCCCTTTGCTCCTAGAGAGAAGGAGAAACAGAAGAGGTCTGTGTTTACGTGGAAGAGATGCTTTTCAGCTCTCACCTAAGGGGAGGCATTTTTGCCCACATGTGCGATTCTCCAAGAGTGGGAAATTCACTCCTAAGCAGCCCGTGACATATGGCAGAGCTCAGGAGAGGCTCAGCTGAAAGTCTTGTGAGCACTTTGCCTTGTCCTTCCTCAGATGTCTCATCTGCTGGGAGAGCAGAGAGCGATGTGACCGCTGTCCTGAAACCACACCTCCCCCAGCCCCCGAGGTGTTAAAAAACACGGCGACAGCTTCATTCCAGAGCTGGTAAATGATGTTCTGGATGGCTGAGCCCAGCGTGGGCCAGAACTCCAGGCCAGGTTCCCTCACACTAATCCCAATTAAGGTAACCACAGGACGTGCTGCTGCATGGAGGCACAGAGCACAAATGTTCTGCCACGATTAGAGTCCTGTAGGTACTTGCTAGCCCTCTTTGAGGTTACTTGCTCTTTTCAGTCCCACTTTTAGAGGAGAATTAAACCAGTCAGCCGCCATCTGCTTCCAAGACACTGATTTCAGCAAACAACAATCACAAAAAGTCTGTCTTCCTCTCATTTCTTCCCCCCGCCCCTCTCATCCTGCTCTTCGCTGCTCAGGGACAGCCAGTCCAAGTGTGCAAGGGGAACCATGAGCTGGGAACATGAAAGGCAGGGAGACAAGGCAGCTCTGAAACTAGGTTAGAGATGAAACGAGCCTGAAATTTGGCAGCTGCAGGCAAGGCTGGGTGGCCCAAGGGAAATGGCTCGAAATGATTGATGAGATAAATGATTAATGAAATAGCGTGATTAGCCCAGCGCGGGGTTGCGTTCCTCTTTGGATCCCAAAGACACAAACCAAGAGGGGCTGGGTGGGTGTGAATGATGCAGAGGAACAAGTGCAAGGGCAGCACCTCCCACAAGGCAAGGACATCACTCAAGTCAACCTCACGTTGGCTTTATTGCACCCCCCCCAGGGGTCTAAAATATGCCCCCCCATTTGGAGGGTTGACTCATCATTTGGTACAGGGTTTGCCATCTGTACAGCTCTCTCCCTCTGTTCAGGCAGCTCAAATAGGAAGAATTCAATTGGAATCTCATTTTACACATTGGTTTTGCTCTTACTTTCACTGCCATCCACTGAACACCTGGGCAGAGCAGGTTTTTTTTATGGCGTATCGGGAATTTTGGGTCTCCTGGGCTTCCAGGGGCTGTTTGTGTGGGGACAGTAGTAACCTTGATGGGGCAGGGGGCTGTGTTCAGGTCTCATTCTGCTTTTTCCTGGCAGATACTCCTTTCAGGAAAGCAGGATGTTGAAATAGCGGCGAATCTGTCATGCTGAGAGTTGTGTCAGTGGAGTCTAAATAAGAGATTGATCTGTGTTTACACCCCCCCAGCAACTCCTTGGAAGATTTTGGAACCAGGGGAGTGCTCGTGGGAACTCGTCACATCTGCTGTTAGACTAATAGAGTCAGCCTTTAGAATGACATAACCATGCCCTCGAGGGTTTGGGGTTTTTGGGTTTTTTTTGCCAGTTTAAAAGACAAATTCATCGTTGTGTGATTCTGGGAGATCCCTGCTGCTCAGACCCAAATGTTTACAGCACACAGCAGTGCCAATCCAACCCACCCATTAGGAGCCTGCCTCTTTGGACCCATCAGATGAACTTCCTTCTTTCCAGAATGCAGACACAGGCATTGGCTTTCCATGGCCAACAAGTGGCTACGCCCTCCAAAATTAAAAACACCGAGATTAGAGCAAAAGCTGCACCCAGGAGATGCTGCTTCTCCCAGAATTTCCAGCATCTCCCGGTTCTTTAATGCCAGCTGGCTGCGGTGGCTGGAGACTAAGTGTGGATGTGCACGTATCCATGCGTGTGTATATATAGATATAAAATTTTCTTTAATATCTCCAGGATTTTCTTCTCCCCCTGCACTCTGCAGTCCTTCAGCTGTTGTTGATTAGGAGGACGTTGATGTATAGGAGCCATACAACACAGAAATGCCATATTTCTTCACCTCTCCCTTTCCCCCGAGTGACAGCTTCAAGAATCCTGGAAGCTGAGCTGATATTTCTGAGTAACACCAGCCTGGGCTCCGTTCCTGCTTTTCCTGCTGCATGGAGTCAGCTGGCTTTGCAGGGAGCTGCACAGGGAAAACCAGCTCTGTGTCAAGGTCGTTCAATTCCCCAA
Source organism: Edolisoma coerulescens (assembly GCA_013397115.1). Lineage (NCBI taxonomy): Eukaryota > Metazoa > Chordata > Aves > Passeriformes > Campephagidae > Edolisoma > Edolisoma coerulescens. The sequence goes on along the minus strand of VWZW01004699.1, from coordinate 220,679 downwards.
GGGCAATAAACTTCCATGGAACTGATTGTCAGAGGACTAAAAGCTGTATTTTGAAGCAGCCCTGAATTTAGCCCCGTAACTGTGTTGGTTACTCGCCGGGCTGAATGCAAGCTCTGGAATGACTTGGAGAAAGGTCAAGGGGGAGAAAACCCCGATGTATTTCTGTGTGTCTGTCCTTTGCTCATTCTTTTCTTCTTCCTAGCAGCACTAAAACCGTGTTTGGGGGAGTGTGAGCTCTCTCCAAGGCTTGGGTGGCACCCTTGGGCTGGGTGCCACTGCCCTTGAAACGCTGAGGTTGCTTCCAGGTACTTGGCAGTTTGGGGAGCAACAAGTTGTGAGCCAGTGGGTTTGGCTGACCTTCTGCAAGGCCTTGACCTCAGGAGATAAGGAGCTCTTGGGAAACCATGGGAGCCATCCTTGGCCTCACTCCTGCTGACAGCAAGGCTGTTGGGTGGCTCCTCCCGGGACTCCTGTGAACCATCACCCATCATAATTTGGCTTTGCCGTGTTGCTTGGGCTCTGTGATGGTTAAATGCCAGCGTGGCACTGCAGCTGCGCCTCTTTTTGGCTGAACATCAAGAGGCAGGCATCCAAATATCAGTTTGGGTTTTTTTTTTTCCCCTTCCTTTCTATGCGATCTAAATCTTTTTTTTTTTAAATGAAGGGGACTAAAACAAGGAGGCAGAAACGAGATCTCCGTGTGATCACCGCGCGTAATCTGTGCTCTCCTTGAGGCTGCAGGGTTGTGTGACCCCAGGAAAGCCAGGCCTTGCAGCATTTCCTTTGCTGCAAAGGCTCCTCTTGATGAAATAACTAGGGATTTGCCTCCAGCTGAAGCCTCTAGGGCATGGAACACGACCAAGAGTCGTGTTGGCAAAACCAGCCCCTAATACTGGATTGCTGCTGAGCTGGATGGGAAGCCTTTGAGAGCAAAGATCTCTAAGATGTGTCATCCTCGTGAGATGGAGTGAAAAAAGAGCTGTACAAGAGCCATCTGCACTGGTCTCTTCTGGGATGGTACTGGTAGAGATTTTGTGGCACAAGGGACTAATTTTTCTTGTTTTCATAAAATCATAGAGTGGCTTGGGTTGGAAAGGACCTTAAAGCTCATCCCTGCCATGGGGCAGAGACACCTCCCACTATCCCAGGTTGTTCCAAGCCCTGTCCAAGCTGCCCTTGGAATCTTCCAGGGATCCAGGGGCAGCCACAGCTTCTCTGGGCACCCTGTGCCAGGGCCTCCCCACCTTCCCAGCCAACAATTCCTTCCCAATATCCCATCCAGCCCTGCCCTCTGGCACTGGGAAGCCATTCCCTGTGTCCTGTCCCTCCATCCCTTGTCCCCAGTCCCTCTCCAGCTCCCCTGGAGCCCCTTCAGGCCCTGGAAGGGGCTCTGAGCTCTCCCTGGAACCTTCTCTTCTCCAGATGGACACCCCCAGCTCTCCCAGCCTGGCTCCAGAGCAGAGGGGCTCCATCCCTCAGATCATCCTCTGGACTCACTCCAACAGCTCCATGTCCTTCCTGTGCTGGGACCCCCAGAGCTGGAGGCAGCACTCGAGGTGAGGTCTCACTGCTTTCCTCTAAGCTCTTGAGAGCTGAGAAGCCTCAGGAGAAATGTCACAGCCCCATCCCTTGCTCTCAGACTCCTCTGCCATTTCCCATTCCCTGGAAACCATTCCCTGGAAACCATTCCCTGGCTTCTGCAAGGGTGCATCTTGCAGGCTCCCTGGGATGCTGGGAACACGGCGGGTGACACTCAGCTGCTCGTCATGCTCTCTTCCCACCTGTCCCCCTTCCCTTCTGCTGGATGTGACACACACTTCTCAGGGTGTCGGGAATCCTGACAGTTGCTGGAGTCTGTTTCAGAAGCCAGGCTGTACTTGTGATTCAAGGTTTCCTCGAGTAAAGTGGGGGAGAAGGAAAAAAAAACCAAATAATTTTTTTTTTTTTTAAAAAGATGGGCTATAAGAAGAAAACAGTGCAGAACAAAATGGAAGGCTGAAGGAGATTGACAGGGTGGTTTCATCAGCTGCTTGCTCTCACAGTAACCATATAATTTTTTATCCAAAAAAACCTCCAAAAAAAGCACTTTTCCAAGTAAGTGTCTTCATGCTGCACCTTGCCTGCTCTTGGTGTGAGTGGAAGGCAGTGCTGGAAGCTCCTCTGCAAGTGGCAGCCAGTTTGCTGCCAGCACATTCCCAGGTAAAGGCATTGTGCAAATGTCAGGGGAGTGTCTCCAGACGTGAGAAATCAGCTCTCATTGCTTTCACCTCAACGTGAAACGAGATCCAAGGGGTGGGGAGAGCATAGGACAGCCAAAAGCTGAGCTCCAAGCCAAATTAGGTCTGCCTCTGAGAGCAGTTTTCTGTTCCAGAGGTCCCTTTCTCTCCACATGGGGTGGGCTGGCCTTGGGCAGCTGCCAGGTGCCCTCCTGGCTGCTCTCTCACTGCTCCTCCTTGGCAGGACAGAGGGAGAAAATAAGGTGGAAAATCTCCTGGATCAGGATAAAGGCAGGGAGATCATTCATCAGTTACTGTCACGGGCAAAACAGACTTGCCTTGGGAGAAATTAACTTAATTTATTGCTAAAATTTGTGCAGCCTGGAGAAGAGGAGGCTGAAGGGAGACCTGAGAGCAGAATTCAGCTTCCTCCTGAGGGGCTGCTCCAATCTCTGCTCTCTGTGACCAGGGGAGGTTTAGGCTGGATTTTAGGAAAAGGTTCTTTCCCCAGAGAAAGGGGAAAGCACTGCCCAGGCTCCCCAGAGAATGGGCACGGCCCCAAGGCTGCCAGAGCCCAAGGAACATTTGGACACTGCTCCCAGGGATGCCCAGGGTGGGATTGTTGGGGTGTCTGTGCAGGGCCAGGGGTTGGACTGGTGATTCTTGTGGGTCCCTTCCAACCTACATGATTCTATGAGTAAAATAGATTTGGGTAGCGAAAAACAAAGACAAAAATGAAAAGAACACTTTCTCTCCAACCCTCTTTGCCCAAGCTGGGCTTCACTCCTTCATTCCCAACTCTTCTATCCCTGTCCCCCGAGGGACTGGGAATGGTTGCAGTCAGCCCATAACAGTTTTCCTCTGCTATTCCTTCCCATTTTTCCCCAGGAAGAACTGGGCAGAGGCAACAGAGCAGCTCCAGCAGTGGAGGACATGGGCCAAGACATCCAAAATCTGGGCTGTGGGCAAATGGATTTATCCTTAGGGCTTTCCTTTCTAAGTCCAGTGCAAGAAACAACACTGACCTTGTCTGGCGAAATATTTGGGGTTCAGCTGATAACTGTGCTACTTGAGTGTGTCCTGAGGTCACCAAGTTATTTCAAATTCCCACATCCCTGTTTGTCCTGGCGTTGCAAGCGCAGTGTTTAATAAATCCTTTACAAGGCTGAGAATTAAAGGCTGCTTAATAGCTTGTCACTTCAGGTTTGTGTTATTTCAGCACTTGCATAAGTGCCTTCGTGATTTTGGCACTTCACTCCAAGCCACCACTCAAGTTCGAGCTCCTTGGCTCGCCCAGCAGCAGGAAGCAGGGCTGGGGGGAGATCACAAGGTTTGGCTTTCCTGTGGGGTGGGCAGGAATGTTCTGGCAAAAATAGGCAGCTCCCGCTTGAGCCAGGCTAGAGCATCTGAAGTCTGTGGTCCTCCCACTTCTCTTCTTCTCTGGCAGCTACTCCAGCAGCAGCAGCTGCTTCTTCAGCCCAGGCAGCTGAGCTCTTCTTCCAGAACACAGAAACCTTGGGCCCAACTCATCATCTCCGTTAAATGCCCCCACGTCACGGCATGCCCAGCTGAGCTGGATGCCTCGTTGAGAAAAACCCCCAAATCCCTGGAAGCTGCCAGGACTTCAGCTGGATATCTGGAGTAAAGAACCTTCCTACCCTTCTCCTGGCTTCGTTTTCCTCTGTGAGCTACCACGTTTTCTCAGGAAAATGTGTTTTGAGTGCCCAGCCTGTGACGTGTTGGATGTGGACCCAGCTTTTTGTTTGGAAGGAGGTTTTTTTGGCTACACCAGTCAGAACTGGCTGAGGTTCCTCTTCCAAGAGACCTGTAAATAAGCAGGGTAACCACAGTGGTGTAGCTGGGCTCCAGAAGAAGCTGAACTCCAAACGATGAGGCAGGAGTAGCTCACAGAGCTCCAGATGCTTTCTGCCTGCTGAAAGGTGGTGAAATGGGTGTTGAGCTCCTGTGTATACGGATTTTATCACCGGTATCTGCCCTGAAATGGGCTCTGTAATCCAGCTTCTGCATCTTGGAGGAGAACTTCTTCCCCAAGCCCCTGACTAACTGGCCATGATCTTTACAGGTGTAAATAATGCTCCGTTTCCCCTCGTCCCTCTTATCTCTTCCTACCCTGCATTGCTGGTGGTGTGTTAGGCCTCATCTAGGTTGTGCTAAAACCCACATTAAACATTTTTATTTGGTCAAGCAACGTGACTATATAGGTATTTTTCTTCTGTAAGGGAGATTCCTTCAACTCTTCCAGTTCCTGGCTTATTTCTGGGAAGCAGCAGATGTCCATCATTGATAGACCCCATTTGTTCTCTGAAAATTCCCCCACCTTTGTAAAATCTTTCTGAGAGCTCTTTCAAAATGGCTCCTTTTATTTTTGGAGAAATTTTGGTTGAATATTGACCTCAAAATATCTGACTGTTGAGCCAAGATCAGATTCGATACTCTACAAGTTTCAGGTGGGGGATCGTTTTTTGTCATGAGGAAAACTGACTCTTCCACTTCACAGGAGCTGTGATGAAGGAGATTTCTTAGGATTTCTGTAGGAAAACGCTCCCTGCTAATGTTTTAGGAGGGTGGGAACAGCTGCTGTGAATCGGCAGTGCCCCTGGAGGCTCCCGGAGTTCGGAGAGCGAGGGCAGAGCATGACAAGAGAAGGTGAAGCCAGCAGCGGTGGAGAATGGGATCAAGCTTGGAACACCCTTTAGTCATAGCCTTCAGCCGTGCCAAATGTAAATGTGAGCACTCCGTGTCGCTGGCATCCAGCTAAAAAGCAGAAAGGAGCAAGCTAATGAGATGCTGGAATTAACGCGGCGTGCGGGAATGCCGTGGGTCCCGGGCAGCTCCCGGAGCAGGGGTGGGAAGCTGAAGTGAAGTGGTGTTTCAGAAGCATCTCCTCCCTAAGCTTTTGAGCATGGTCACAAAGCCATCGCTGAATTCGAGGGGCTTGGGGTGTGTGCCCTGTCCTGCCTGTGCCTGCTTGCTGCTGCTTGTGTTCCCGGATTTTAAATTATCCAGGCGGAACGGGATAGCAGCTTGTTGAACAAGGAACCTGTGAGAGAGCGGGATCTGTGCAAGTGAGAGGGTTGGTGGAGCTGTGAGGGCTCCTTAAATTAGCTTTGTTCCTAACCTTGACGTGAAGACAGGGTGGAAAAGTGGAACTCCAAGCCTGGCCACGTCTTTGGCCCAGCCTTTTCCCATTCACTCTTCCACAGCAGGAACAGCCCTGCTGCATGTCCAGAAAGGGCTCCTGTTTCCTCACCCTGAGAACGACTTCAGCAGACACTAAAATTCACCCCACGGCTCAGAAACTTGAGAAGTGAATGAGCTTGAACGTGTGCATTTTAACCTTCCCTGCGCTCACCAGAGTGAAAAGCTGAACGTTCTCTGCATGGGAGCGGAAATTTTGTTGATTGCTGGAGTCAGAAGTGGAGAAGAAGAACCTCTCTCCCCCTCATCCTTCTGCAGCCGTCAATGACAGACTGTAAGTGTCACAGTGTGAATGTTGGCATCTTCCAACGTTCCCAGGGCTGCTGGGAGCCACATTTTCCAGCATTTAGTTCTTGTGTGACATGTGAGAGGAGAAAGGCTGTGCTGCGCTGGCAGGAGGAGCCGGGCTGTGCGGAGGGAGGGGGTCTCTGCCCTTCAGCAGGAGCAGCCGACCTTGGTCACACGTGGGGGTGGGATGTGGCTCTGGAGAAGCTCTGGAAGCCCTGTGGTTGGAAAAGTGCCACGTGGTGAGAGTGGCAGATGGCACAGAGCATCAGTTGCTGGTCTCCAGCCTCACGGTGCCAGCTTTTCCTATTCCTGTCCCTCTCACACCAAACGTGGGCAGCAACGGGTGATCTTGGGGCTGACCTACTGCACCCCCAAGAAGTTTCCTGCAGCAGCTGATCCTTCACAGCATTCACAGTCTGTTCAAATGGTGTTTGTGTCTCAGATTTTTGGGGGTGGATGGTGATGCTGCTGTAGATCACAGGATCATTCAGCTTGGAAAAGACCTTTAACATCATGAAGTCCAACCGTAAATGGTGTGACTTCAGTAAAGAGCTGGGACAGAGTAGGGCTCGATGCATTCTTGATGCAAGAATGCCACTGGAGCTATCGAGTAGTCAGGTTGCCTGTCCTCAGCAACCCTCAGGATCGTTTTTTGCCCCAAGATTAATTTTTATCTTGCAGTGTGAATCACCTGTGTCCTTAAAAAAGCAAGCAAAGCCACAAAATCCGAGTCATTGCTCTTTGCCTTCAGGCAAATCCTGGTAAGGCCAACACAAGTCTGGGGCAAAACATCACTTGGATTTACCAGTCCCTCTATACATTCCAGCTGGGAAGGAAGGGATACTGCCCCTATCCCAGGCTTCCTGCCTTCCTGGCAGGAGCCTTTCTGTGAAGTGTTGAGATCATTTAGAACGTGACCATGCATACATAAGCTTCTGGCAATTCCCGTTTCACCCTTTAATGAGCTTGGTTTCCAGAAGTGTTTTTGCCACCCAGTTATCCACCAGTTAAAAGTGACCTCTGCAACCCCCAGACTTGGTTCCCAGTATGGCACAGGATCACAGGATAATTTAGGTTGGAAAAGACCTCCAAGATCATCGAGTCCACCCTTGGCACCATGCAAGAAATGCTATGACTTTTCAATATAAGTCAGTGATGCTGTTGTGGTGGTAGAGATCGAGTCCCAGACTGGTTTGGGTTGGAAGGGACCTTGAAGACCATCTGGTTCCAATCAGGGAATGTTTGATGTTAATTCCCATGGGCAAACCCACCACCATCCCTTGCTGACATTCCTGGCTCCTGTCTGTGAGGAATGAGTTGAGCCAAGCTCTAGGACCTGTCATTACCCTCATCTGGGAAGGCCTTTGAGGACTGACTGTCAAATGTCCTGTCACACCTACAGTCCCAGTCCCACTTCAGCTTTTGGAAAGCAAACAGCTTTTTGTCACGTGTAAACTCTCTATTTTGGGTGATGTGACCCCTGCTGGTTTTCCAGTAACTCGCAGAAAAAGCTGAAAAAAACCTACCCTGAAGTTTTACACATTAAACTTGACTAGGAGTTCCAAATTCAGGGCCAGCTTTGCTGCCTGTCACTTCTCAGCCAAGGTGATAAAATGCCCTTGGACGAGGATTTTGAAAGCTTTCTTTGCAGCAGTAATTGTGGGAACTTGGATTCGGCAGATGCTGAGCAGCCTGAAACGAGTCTTGAAATCACCTTTGCTGTGGTTTGCAGCAGATTTCTGAGAGAAAAGGAAGGAAGGAAGCTCCTTCGTGAAGGAAGGAGCAAAACTGAGCATCCCTGGTGTTGGAAATAATATAACTTTTAAAGGTTTTTATTTTATTTCTTTAGTCAGGCTTGGTTCGCCCTTGCCCCGGCGTAAGGAATTTTGAGGTTTTTTTCAGGGGACACAGAAAGATACACAAAAGATAATGGCCATCAACCAACATCAGCGAACATCAACCAAAATCAGCGAACATCAACCAACATCAACCAGCATCAACCAACATCAATGAACATAAACCACCATCAACCACCATCAACCAACATCAGCGAACATCAACCACCATCAACCAACATCAACCAACATCAACCAACATCAGCGAACATCAACCAACATAAACCACCATCAACCAACATCAGTGAACATCAACCACCATCAACCAACATCAACCAACATCAGCGAACATCAACCAACATCAACCCCAGATGTTGCCCCCTGGCAGGATTGGAGGTACCTGGTCCAGAAAAGACTGATAAGGAAATCAAGGAATGAGGACCGAATTAGTGAAGGAATCCATGGCCAATAAGAAACCAAATATTAGAAAAATTGTGTAATTTGGGACCAATGAATGGGAACTGATTTGAGGGGGGTTTTTTGTGCATAAATCTGCAGAAAACCTCGTAAAAGGCATGTGTGTGTGGAATATTTTCCGTTGCACATCCTGGCCAGAATAAAGCAACGCCTGATTCCCTATTACTTCAAATATAGTGTTGGAGGGGTTTTTTTCCCCCTCCTGAATTTCGGTGACACTGGCACTTGTGGGGTCCTTTTCAATAATTTAGCACCAAAATTACATTGTCTCATGGGAACCTCAAGCCCAGGTTGGACAGGGCTTGGAGCAGCCAGGTCCAGTGGAAGGTGTCCCTGCCCATGGAACGAGAAGAGCTGTAAGGTCCTTTCCAACCCAAAGCATTCTGGAATCCTGGGATATGATTCCACTACTTGGGATGAGACTGACATGGCCACCACCCTGGAGCGTGATCCCCTGTCACCCATGGAGCTGGAAGTGCTTCTCCACTTGCCAAATCCCTGTTTAATGCTCTGCCTCGCTACTCAAATTAGAGCTTCGTATGAAGCACACCACTTATTAATTAGCAACAATAACCATTGCCTTGTAAGATAATTATTTTGCCTAATAACAAAACACTTGCCAGGAAGTCTCCGCTTTTCCCGCAGCTCGAGCTTGCCCCTGGCTTTCCTGCTGCTTCCTTTCAAAGCTGACAGCTCTCAGCGGCTTTTTGGAGAGGCTTTTCCTAGGAGGGGTTGTTGTCACACTGCTCCAGTGATTGCTCCTCCAAGCTGCCACAACTCAGAGTGCTCCCCCAAAGGCTTTGCTCAGACCTCTTCATGCAGCTTACACCCTGTAGCTGTGGGGTATTTCAAATATGCATAAGTTATTGCTGTATTTCTGGACTATTTATTTCCTACTCAACTGTCTGTTTTGTGATGGGATTTTTTTTTTCCCCTTTGTTCTCTTTATTTTTTTTTTAAATTTATTCAGAGGGTTTTTGTTTTATTTGGAGAGAAATTCTCGTTGGGAAGTGCAAGTGCAGAGCGGAGCTGAATTTCAGTTCTGGCTTGATATGTGGGCTTGGATCATCCAACCTGGCTGGGCTTGAGGCTGTGTCAACAGATTGAAAAGCACTAATTGAGACCTCTGTAGTTAGAAAAATGTATCCTGGGAGACTTTTCAGGATATTTTCCTCTATTTTAACAGCAATGCACCTTGTAGGAGTAACTGCAAGGCATCCTAGATGGAAAATAAGAGGTAAAACCTTTGTTATCTTACCAAAATAGCAGCTGGGAGTGTTGCTGAGGGCTGTCAGGGAGGCAGGGTCCAACACATGGCAGATCCTTGCTTCAGGTTGACAGCTCAGCTCTGGCCCTGCCTGTCTTTCTGTGCTGCCTCCCCACCTGCTGGTACCTCTGCTGAGGTTTCTTCCAGTGGCAACAAGATGCCAAACGGGCATTTTTAGCTTATTCATTGAAATCCTAGGAAGAGGATTTTTTTTTTTTTCCATTTGTATTTTTATTTGCACCTTTTCCGTGTCTTCCAGCACCAGAGCTCGCACCGGGGGGAATTGAAATGCAAACTCAGAGCTCTGTGCGAGCGTTTGAACTGCTCGGGACATCTGTTGGTGCCATGGGCAGGCTCTGGAACAGACAGTGCTGCTGACAGCAGACAGGAGAAGATCTGTCTGGACAGTGCTAATCACAGTCTCTGGCAGGCTGGCTGCTGGGAGCCAGGCACAGATGGCTCCCTGTTCTGCACTCGCTCCCTTCAAGCTCGCTGGTATTTTGTGAATCTCTCTCGTTTTAGCACATTTTATGGCTTGTGCTCTCACCAGGAAAGGCTGCTGGAGTTTTCCTCTGCAGTGACACCCAGCTGGCTGCTCAGATTTGAGGCCCCACCATGCTGGGGCAGCCTTTGTTTCTTGGTGGCACCAAAAATTTGGTAAAACTGGTGGCCAGCATCTTCCGCTGTTTAAATGGCTTTCACCCGAAGGGGTTAACAAGAGAAACAGATCGCTCTAGACTTGAGTAGTACTTCTGTATCTCCTCTCATCCCAATCAAAAGATCACTGGGAACTTGATTAGGAGGAAATGTGATGCAGATCATTGATGAAAATACCCTCTAACAGCTCTGCATCTGGAAACGATCCTAGAAACGCCATTGTTCACCCACAAGTGATTAACAGAAACTCTTTACGTAGTCATTAACATATCTGGCTGAGGCCTCGCTAATTACCAGCTGAGTTAATGCTCCCATCAGGGTGACAAAGGGGACAAGTCAGACCTCATTTCCAGTGTCTCTGAAGGTCACCCCGTGGTTGTGGGGATGTTGCTCTCACCTCGGCTGGGCACTCAGAGTTTCCCTGCTGCCAGGACCCAAAACGGACTGTGAAGATCTCAGTTCCTGCAGAACCCCCACACCTTTGTTCCCCAGGTTTATTTCAGCTGTTGGGTGAATATCTCATATCCTTTATTCCTTCCCAGATGGAAGCAGTGTGTTTTAGCCTAAAGGCTGCTCCTTGAACATGCAGAAACGTCGAATCCCAGGCTGGTTTGGCTTGGAAGGGACCTTGAAGCCCATCTAGTTCCCACAAACGCAGACAAAATCGTTTATTGATCCCTTTGCGCTAAGTGTTGGATGCTGGGGGCAGGTATGCCCCTGCAGGGGCATCTCCTGAAGGTCCCAGTGAAGGTCCTGTTGGAAAACATATCAGTTTAAAAATTTTTTATGTATAACTCTAGCCAGGTTTGTTCACCTTTGTCCCGGGGGAAGGGAACTGAAGCTCCTTTCCAGGGCATTGTTTCTCGGGGTGAGGCCTGGTGGGCTCAGCATTCCAACAGGCTGGGAGCAGCCCCAAAGAGAGGAGACCATGGATGGAACATCAGCAGAACATCAGTGGCCATCCACCAACATCTCCCCCAGACTCTGCCTCTGGCACAGCTGGAGACTCCTCCTCTGGAAAAGACTGATGAGGAAATCAAGGAATGAAGATCTAATGAACATCAGAAGCAAAGAAATCCAGATCCAACAGGAGACCAAATACTAAGAACTACCCAACTTGAGACCAGTGAACACTGACCCAATTGGTTTCTATGAGTTTTGACTGTATAAAAGATCTGAAAATTCTAGTAAATGTCACGTGGCATGGAATGATTCTCTCTGCACACCTGGGCTATGTGTGGATGAGATGATTTCTGTGGCACATGCTGGCCAGAACAACATCCTGTCCAGAAAAGAAAGGAATGCCTTGACTCTCTAACATTAAAATGTCCTTGGAGGGTTTTTGTTTTTCCCGCAGTTTCGGTGACAGTCCCAGTGAATGTCCCAGCTGGTTCCAATTGGCTCTCCACGAGGAACAGCTGGGCCCATCAGCCACAGGTGGGGCAGCTCTGCAGAAATGGTATTTAAGGAAGGGCAAAGACAGCAGTAGAAACTGAGGTGAAGGGTTGCTGTGGGTGAAGGAGCTGTTGGGCAGGGTTTGTGGGTGCTGGCTGAGCTGGAAGGCTCGGTTCAAAGCCAGTTCCTCCGGGAGCAGGGGTGTTTGGGAGTGCTGCTTTTGCATCTCCACAAAGGTGCTGTTCCGTGGAGGATGCTCCTCCTCGTCACCTCCAAACCACTGCTCTGCCTTTGCCAAGGTAGGTCTGTGTGTGTGCATGCAAAATGAAATTAAGTTGAGAGGCTCTGCTGGCTGATTAAAATCAGCGTCTCTAAATAATTGCAATGTTAAATGCTGCCTGTGCCCTGCAGAGCTGCTGGGTGATGTTTTCTCTGAGTTCAGCACTTAATAGGATCCTTGGGAGTGAGAGTATCCCTGTGTTTGAGTGGGGCTGACTCACTGTCTGAGCCCCGGGGCTGTGGGGTGGTGCTGTTTTTAGTCCTTGTTTCCCAGTCCGGCTGAGCAACAGGAAATATCCCTCCTGCTTAAAACATGGGAATGTTCAGCGACAAATTTCTTAGTGGAGCATTTTGTCACAAGCCAAGCACGCTGCCAGGACCCCAGCAGAGCTCCTTCCTGTGGTCCAGGTTCATGTTTCACCCAATTATGGCCTTCAGCACTTCTTGGTGCAATGAATGCTCCGCTAAGATGCTTGGAGAACCTCAAGGATTCTCCCAGCATTGCAGTTGTTCCGGAACAAGTGAGGGACATCTCCTGGAAAAGGAAGGATGTGGGTTGTTTCATAGCACGGTGTTTTCTCGTGTGAAAGCACTGCTTTTGCAGGCATTTACGCCGTGCTAGCAGAACAAATTCTAGCGAGCAGTTGATAAAACTCATAATTAATGAGCTTTGGCTACTGCAATGCTGATTCTGTTCAAAATAAGCTCACATTCCACGCTCGCTTTTCCAAATACAAACGCATCTGCCTTCAGTGGAATCAAATGTCATTTAGACATATGTATCCTAGGGGAGAAAGCACATTCCTCAGCTGTTTAGTACCTGTCCCAGTCTGTTTGCAGGGATGGGTTGATTTTGGCCTTCTGGGCACAAAGTAGGAAGAGAGAAAAACTTTCTCCTCCATTTAAAATGCTGTCTGTAGGGCGAGATGAATTTGTATGGGATGAATGCTGGAAGTGTGAAATGGCTGGAGATGCCTGAGTGGGCTGGCTGTGCTCTTTGAAATCCCTGTTTCCCTCTCACTGCTCTCCTCCTCCCCTGGAGGAAACATCCAAAGACCTTTTCCGTGGCTTGCCTGGGGACATCTCTTGGCTGGGTTGCAGTGCGAGTGATGGGCTCGGAGGACTGGAGAAAGAAGTCACCGGGGGTGGTGGTTGTGCTTCTTCAGCTGGGTGCTGCAAAGCTCCTGGCAGATATTACAGATATTTATATAGATATTGATGCACCTGTGCTGCCTCCTTCTCCTCAAAGCAACCTTTTTTTTGGTCCCCACAATCTGAGAAATTTGTGTCCACAATTTGTCTCCATTTGTCTCCATAAATGGAGAAAGCTGGGCTGGGAAAGAGGGAGTTGGAATGAGGTGGTGTTTAATGTGTTGGTCTCTTCCAGCCCAGCGTGTTCTGTGATTGTTCAGGCTGCCATCAGTGGAGTAATTACCTGCAGAGCATTATAAATCAGCCCTGGCTGCTCAGGTAACCAGGAGAATGCTCACGAAACAATTAAAAGCTGAGAAAAGGTGATCTGGGGGAAGCTTAATTGGTGAAAAATGAAAGGAGACCTCAGCAGCCAGCTGAAGGAGGTTAAGAATTGGAGGTGTGATTAGATGCTCACACCTGACAAGCCAGAGCAGGGGTTGTAATCATCAAACCAGCCTTAGATGAGCTCTGCCCTGGCAGAGATGCTGGAATTTGTAAATTTTCATCTAATTGAGTGAGATGGGGTGAGAATATATCCCTCAGGGATGTGTCCTGTCAGGGAGGCCAGAGCGTTTTCCTTGCTCTCAGATCCAGGCCGTTGTGTCTCATAGGAAATTTAATATATGTCTGAGGAGGTTTAATTTTTCTAATAAACACCCTCCCTCAATTTTTTCCCTACTGTATCTCCTGCAAATGCTTGACCTGCTGTTGGTTTAAGAGAAGCTGGCTGTGAATTTCGTGTTGCTGCCACTAAATCCAGGTGCTGGGTGGGTGCAGGTGTCAGCTGATGCTCTGAAGACATCCACGGTCACTTAATTGCTGTGACTGAGCCCAAGTGGGGTCAGGCCAGGACAGGGAGCTGTGTTTTCATGGCTGGGAGGTCCTGGGGGCATCCCTGTGGAACAGGGAAGGGCTGACTGGCTACAAGCCCTGTTTGCAGTAAGAATCCCAGCTTTATATGGCAGAAAAAGTGGAAAAGTAATGCTGGTTTTGAGTTTTTTAAAAGACTTTTTAAGCTTCTAGGGCTTGGAACTAGATTATCTTTAAGGTTCCTTGCAGCCCAAACCATTCCATAACATCCTGCCCTGAAACCCAAGAAGAAACATCCCCATTCACCTGCTTGTATTTTGCTTTTCAGTTTTTCCTTTTCCCCTGCTTTTTTTCAGCTGTAAGAGCTTTAAACAATCTCTCAGGTGGAGTGTGCAGTGTGGTTATGAGCACTCGGTGCCTCCCACAGATTTTTGGCTTGTGGGCAAAGGGTTTAATATTTCCTTTAGTATCCCAGCCCCTTTATAGCCTAATGCAGTTTGCAGGGCTGGAAAATGAAAGAAAATCCAAGTCACAGCAGAATTCAAAGGGGAAATAACGACTCGTGGTCTGTTTCAAATAATTAAAGCATGCAGATATTTAGTGATCTATCAAGGGGAATGAGGGAGTAATAAGGCACTCTGTCCAATTTGTTTTAGAGCTGGGGTTGGAGCACTCTGGTATGAAATTATAACCTTGGTATTAATCACAAGAACGTTCTCTGTATCTAGGTCAGATCCACACGTGAACCTCTGCAAAACTTTTGCTTCATTCAGCTTTTTCATGATTATCTTTACTTTCTGGTGCCCTAGGGGGAGGTAAAATACCTTTGATTTGAAAGAGGTGGGGGGAAAAGAAAAGGAGGGGCATTTTTTTTATCCAGTTTCTCATTAGCTTCTCCTTCCTGCCTCTTTTTTTTAAAGCAGAAAGGTTTTTCCTTTTAAAAAGAGGGGGAAGAAAAGGTTTGTTTTATGTATGTTTTTCACTGAAGGTTGCTCGAATTCACCCAGTTCTATTGTGCCTCTGAAGGAGCCATAAAATTTCATTACAGCTTTTCCACAGAAACCAATTTGAGTGTCCGAGGCTCAGTCTTGTGGTTTAAAAATCTCTCTCTCTGGAATCGCCCTGTGCCTCTTTCCCATCCCTGCGTGGCTGCCAGGTTCAGTTCACGTCTACTGAAGTGTTTCTTTTGGGACTGAAAGCAATTAAAACCGTGATGAATTAGAGGCTCTGCCTTTGGGTTAGCTCTAAATCTTGGCTTTGTGTGCACGAGCATCCCACTCTGCAGGTGACTGTGCTCTTTGTCTGTCTGATTTAGACAGAGAATGATGAAGAGGGAGCTCTGTGGCATCCAAGATCCTATTTTTAGCTGGAAATCTGAAGGGTGGTTGTGTTTTTAGGGTTTTGGTGGGCTTTTTTTTTTTCCTTCCCTCCCAGTAGATTTTGCTAAGTGGCCATAAAAAAAAGAAACAAATAATTCACCTTTAGCTCCTCTTTTCTCCTTTTATGTTAACGCTCTTACATTTCCAGAGCAATCTGATATGAACATCTCCTCAGGTTGGAGGTACTAGGAATAGTTCCTGCCTTGGATTTGGCAGCATTCCACCGCTGTGACTTGCAGTGTAATGTACACATTGTTACCCAAAAACTACCAAAAATACCCCAAAATTGCCAAAAATACCCCAGAGAGGGTCGCAGGCTCCTCGGCGTGCTCGTGGCTGGGTTTTACTGAGCCCTTTCCAAGGTTTAGATCTGCATTTCACGTTTCTGCCACGTGCCAGTCGAAAGCCCTTGGAGCTGTAGGGCCCAGCTGGCATCATTTGGGAGCGTGCATCCTATTTCCAAATTATTCCAGCTCACACCAGCACTGAAGGGTTGGAAAGGACCTTAAAGCCCATTTCTTTCCGTGGGTAGGGACACATTCCACTGTGCCAGGTTGCTCCTGGCCTTGGGCACTGCCAGGGATCCAGGGGCAGCCACAGCTGCTCTGGGCACCCTGTGCCAGGGCCTCCCCACCCTCCCAGGGAACAATTCCTTCCCAATATCCCATCCATCCCTGCCCTCTGGCACTGGGAAGCCATTCCCTGTGTCCTGTCCCTCCATCCCTTGTCCCCAGTCCCTCTCCAGCTCTCCTGGAGCCCCTTCAGGCCCTGGAAGGGGCTCTGAGGTCTCCCTGGAGACTTCTCTTCACCCCCAGCTTTCCCAGCCTGGCTCCAGAGGAGCTCTGCTCAAGTTAAAACAGCCTAAAAACTCTTCTTTCTTTTAGATAATGCAGTTTGACTCGGAATAAAAACCCATCTTGACTTGTATTAACCTTGATCCCTGCACCAGGTTGCTGCAGTTGCTGAGCCACTGCCACGAGGCTGGATCCTTTCCCTCTCTCAGCATCCTCCTGTCCTGTCCCTGAGGGATTGCTCGTGTCCCTGAGGGATCCATCCTCTCCTCTGGAGCAGTGACACCATGGCAGGACTGCTGTGACTGCTCCATTTATCTGCTTGAAGGCTTGATTATAAACTCGAGAGGGCTCTGGTGGAATTGCTGCTTCTTTCTTGTAATTACAAGCAAAAACTGCTCCTGGAGAGCCTGACACAGCCCTTGGCCTTGGCACAGCTGCTGGGTCACACAAGTGGTGCTGGATGCTCATCCCTTGGCTATCCCACACGTCCCTGCTGGGCTGCTTCACCTGCTCACAGTGAGGAATTCTTTGCTTTTCCCAGCTGCAGGTAGGGCTGCTCACCTTCCCTCCCTGGGCAGCAGAGCAGCCTTTGATCAGAACAGACCCTTCTGACAGGCGTAGTCTGAATAAATAACTTTGCCTCGCCGCCTTTCCATGCTGATTTTGCTTTCCCTGGAGATTTGCACTCTCACCATCACCAAGAAAACACATTTATTTTTGAACGTGTAGCTAAGCTGGCAGCAATGTAGCACCTTTTCAGCTCTCGCTTGGTGTGACTGCAAGAATAAATAGCTCCTTTCTCTTTCTAGTCTTGGGGAATAGTTGAGCTTCCCGTGACTTTCCAGTAAAATTTGTTTTAGAGGGAGTTGGAGCCACGTGTTGTTTGCATCTGACCCGAGGAGATTTTTATTGCTCTGGAGTGAGAAGTACCAAGGGGAAATCGAAACCCTCAGTGTCATGGAGGCAAGGCAGAGCTTTGCTTCCAGAGGGAAGCCAAGGATTTGGGACCTGGGAATGGCCACAAGTGGCTTTGTGAAGTGCAGCAGGCGAGGAGGGAGCAGCAACCTGCTGCTCTCAAAGGGCTTTGTCCTGCTGGAGGAGCAGGCACAGAGGTGCTCGTGGTGGTTGATCATTAATGGGAGAGAAACTGGAGCTTGGATGTCCCAGCTGGGACTTGCCTGAGACAGGGGCTGAGCCCTGGGAGCTCAGACTTTACGTGGCTGTGGTTAATGGGGTGAAAACCGAGCAGCTGGGTCAGAAGAGAGGTGCACGAAGGTGTTTCCAACCTACAGGAAGATGGTTCAAAGGTAAAGATTGAGGAGTTGGGGGATCCAGCAAGTCATTCCTTCCAGAACTTCCAGTTTCTGCTGCCTCAACCCTCTCCCCGAAGGTGCCAAATTCCCTAATTAATGCCCTGAAGGGCAATTAATGGTGTAAGGCTGGAAATCCCCTCTGCCTGGGCCATTCCATGTGGGCCACCTCTGCTTGCTGGAACGGGAGACAACCTGTCCTTTTGACTGCATTTCCTAGCAGCTTTCTGGGATTTATTTTTTGGTGTTCCCCCCCCCCTTTCTCCGGCCTCCCACGTGGAAAATAATCCTTTCAACATGCAGATGGCAGCTCCCTTCACAGAGGGGCAGGCGTGTGCAGAAGGCTGAATTTTTACTTTATTCATGGAGCAATGTGTGCATGTTGCTTGCAGGGTGTTACTCTCAGTATTACGTTAAAAATAGCTGGTGCTAAGCTTCTAATTCTTAACCTTTTTTTTTTTTTTTTTTCCTCAAGCTCCTGATTTTCAGAGGCATTTGTGATTTATGGTGTAAAACTTGCCTGTGGTTGAGAGAGCTGGTTTGATTTTCCATGAAATATCTACAGCTTGCTTATAAAACCAGGATCTGATGGTTAAAAACGTGAAAATGCTTGGGGTTTTTTTGTGAATCTGCCACAGTAGGCACTGGATTGCCGTGTCCTGGTGCCTAAACCCACAGAATTCATAGGATATCTGGAGTTGGAAGGGACCCACAAGGATCACTGAGTTCAGCTTTAGTTAGTCTGGAGTGAGCAGCAGTGCTGTTAGTGCATAACTGAGCACGCTGGTCATGAGTGGGAGATGTAAAATCCTCCAGTACAGCTGAAAGATGGCAATAAGGGGGGGGGGAAGTGGGTTTTTTATATTTTCTAGCCTTTCTTCCATCATTTGTGTGACACAAGTGGCCTTTTGCACAGAATGCTGCAGCCTGTTTGGGAGGGCTGCATTTCTGGGGTGCTGCTCTGCAGGGGAAAGGATGAAGTGGGAGCAAGAAAAGAAAGAAAAATGAGGAGTTTGTCTGAATCCTTCCTCCTGAGCTTGGTCCCACTTGGTAATCTGATGATTATTAGCAGCCTCCTGCCCCTGGCTTTCCCTTCTGCTGGAAGTATGGAAAGCAGAAATAATCCTGAGAAGCAAATGGCTTGGAGTGAGCGCGTCATGTGGGGGTGCAGCTTCTACACTGGCCCAGAGTGGTTTGGGTTGGGAGGGACCTTAAAGCCCATCCCATTCCACCCCCTGCCATGGGCAGGGACACTTTCCACCATTCAAGTTTGTTCCAAGCCCTGTCCAACTTAGCCTTGGATGCTTCCAGAGATGGGTGAGACCCCAATGTGAGGATAAATATGAGTGGAAACCCTGTGGGTGGCACATGGAGTGAGCTGCCAGTGCTTGGCCCATGTCCCCAGCTGGCAGCCTGTCACCTGCAGCAAGGCCCCAAGGTCCCAGTGTCACTTTTGTCCTGGTTCCTGAGCCATGGATGGGGACACAGGACCCTCTGGAGCTGTGACTATCATGTCAATGCATGTGTGAATTCCAGCACCATCCTGCTCGCGAACTTATTAATGAAAATCATCACCCTCATTTAGGAGCTGCCATCACTTAGTAGATTAACCTTTATCAAGCAACTTTGCTATGCCAGCTGCACAGCAAAGTAATTACTTTTAATGGAATCTGCCCTTGATTTGGAGCCACAGGGGAAGCAATTAAATTTAACAAAGGCAAAAGCCGTGACTTATAAATGAAGATGGATGGCTTTTGCTATCTGTTTCATAAATTCCATTGTGTACCAGTGCAAGAAAATACTCAGGTTCCCCTCGTGTTTTGGGGGGTTTAAAGGGTGGTGTTAAACTCTTGATCTGTGGGTCAAGGTGGATTGGATGTCATCAGTGCCAGCTCTGGGATTTGGCTTGGTGGTGTTTACACTCGAGTCATAAATGAACTTGAGCTTCTCAAAACCTCCACCCTCGTGTGCAGCATGAAGAGTTTGCTTGGTGGTTTCTTGGCCCAGCTGATCTCTCACCTCTGCCCCTCTGCTCAGGGAGAGTTTTGCTTGAAACCAAGATGTGCCTTAGTCTGCTTTGGGTGTCTGTGAACTTGTGCAGTTCAGTACCAGTGAAAAGGGGCTGGTCCATGTGTGTGGCCCGTGGACCTGTGTGATGGCCCTGATACAGAATCCCAGACTGGCTTGGGTGGGAAGGGACCTTAAAGATGAATAAATTCCACAGGCAGGGACACCTCCCACTGTCCCAGGTTGCTCCAAGCCTCATCCAACCTGGCCTTGGGCACTGCCAGGGATCCAGGGGCAGCCACAGCTTCTCTGGGCACCCTGTGCCAGGGCCTGCCCACCCTCCCAGAGAAAAATTCCTTCCCAATATCCCATCCATCCCTGCCCTCTGGCACTGGGAAGCCATTCCCTGTGTCCTGTCCCTCCATCCCTTGTCCCCAGTCCCTCTCCAACTCTCCTGGAGCCCCTTCAGGCCCTGCAAGGGGTTCTGAGCTCTCCCTGGAGCCTTCTCCTCTCCAGGTGAGCACCCCCAGCTCTCCCAGCCTGGTTCCAGAGCAGAGGGGCTCTGATCACATTAAAGCACTGGCCTCAAATATTCTCCTGTGGGGCAGGGAGGGGCTGGGCAGCATCGTGTGGCCCCTCCCCGACCTTGATGTCACGAGCCAAAAATATAACTCTGCTTTCCTTCTTTGGTTTAAACCTGCCAGCTTTGGTTTGGCTGAGTGTAGAAAGGGCAGACCCTCCTCTTCCATCTCCCTGGGCAGTGCTGAAGCTGCTCTGCTCTCCAAGCCCGTGGTGCCATCCCTTCCCTCACCCCCGTGATGGATGCTCAGCTACCAGGAATGCTGACTCTCCAGAGCCTTACTGGAAATGCTTTGGCCAGATGAGCACTGGGATGTGCTTAGCAGATGGAAAGTGAAAAGCAGAGGGACTGCAGGCTGGGGTTTCTCACAGCTGTGAGGAGAAATCCTCTTTGTCCTGGGGTTGTGTGTCAGGGCAGTTTCTCTTCCCTTTGCAGGCTGTTTGGGCTCAGAGCCCTGGCTTGGCTCTCGTCCTCCCCTCCAGCTGATATCTGCTAACCCATATCTGCTTTTTAATCAAACATCTCTGCCTGAGACTGAGGTTTCTATTTCTTTTTGTCAAGTAGAAGGAGCCAATGGTCTCTGACAGGCACAGAGTAGCATCAAGTGTCCCAGCAGTCTTTCTGCTGATAATTTTTCAATTTCTTGGGGCTGCTCGAGGTCTCTCCCTCCGTGTTTCCATCCCCTGTGGAGCTCTGGGGTGATCCCTGCATTCCAAAAGCTGCCCTTACACAGCTGCTGTGCAGAAGTGCACGTGCAGCATCACAGCCTCTGTGTCAACAGATTTCCCTCTTGTGAGCTGTCAGCACAAAATTCAGGATACTGCTCCCAAAGGAGGCAAATCCTTCTTCATGGCAAACTTGATTTCCCAGGGTTGTTGGGAGGAAAGGGAGTCTGGGGAGGAAGGGATGGGCTGGGAGGGTCCCTCACTGGCACTGAGTGTCCAGAAAGGGGTGTGGAAGTCTTTGATATGTTAACTTTTAACATATTAATTCAGCCTGGAGAAGAGAAGGCTCCAGGGAGAGCTCAGAGTCCCTTCCAGGGCCTAAAGGGGCTCCAGGAGAGCTGGAGAGGGACTGGGGACAAGGGATGGAGGGACAGGACACAGGGAATGGCTTCCCAGTGCCAGAGGGCAGGGATGGATGGGATATTGGGAAGAAATTGTTCCCTGAGAGGGTGGGCAGGCCCTGGCACAGGGTGCCCAGAGCAGCTGTGGCTGCCCCTGGATCCCTGGCAGTGCCCAAGGCCAGGCTGGACATTGGGGCTTGGAACAACCTGGGACAGTGGAAGGTGTCCTTGTCCATGGCAGGGGGTGGGATGGGATGAGCTTTAAGTCCCTCCTAACCCAGACCATTCCAGGACTGAGAGAATCCAGGAGGCTGACCTCACACAGGATGGGATGGAGACAAGGTGCCCTTTGCAGGTGGGGTGACCCAGCCACACTCATCCACCGTTCCCATGCTCTGGAAAAACCTCACTTCCCTCTGGGAGCTGATTTTTAGCCAGTGCAGCTCACGCAGGGAGCAGTGTGACAGCTCCTGGGAGTGTGGAGCAGCTCGTTAAGAGGAAATAGGTTTCATGATTTGCTTGGAAGCTTTGATTGCACTCCTGGGAGCTTTGCTCCATCTCTCCCCCGCTGCTGCCGGCAGATCCAGACCAGCGGCTTCGCTACCTGCGTGTTCCTCCCTTCACGGTGACCCCCACCTGGGAGAGGCTGCTTCTTGGCTCCGGGTGCAGGACACAGCTTCCACATCTCTCTGGTGAGGAGATCCAGTTGGTTGTGACTCTCCTGGAGGGGAGGGAACGGGGCTGAGCTCTTGTGTCACCGCTTTTGTCTCTGTCACAAAGCCGCCCGCGTCTCCTCCGCCAGCGGTTCAGCGCCCGTCCCTTTCATCCAGAGGTTTTATTCCCCTTTAGGGAGATGGATTGAAACGGAGGGGATGTTCTTGGGCTGGAGGAGTGCGTTGTTTCAAATACAACAAAAAGAGGAGCGTTTAGGGCTGCTTCCACTTTCTTTTGTCGAGGAGGGTCTGTACGCGTTTCTGAGCAGCTCCAGTCTGGCAGCGAGCAGCTGCCTGTGCACGTGAGAGGCCCATTAAGATTCAGTGCTGCTTCAAACCTCCCATTTATGCTCAAAACAGCCTTCTAAAAAGCAGGAGGAGGGAAAAAAAAAACCAACCAAACCGAAACCCCAACTGCATTAAAAAGCAGCTTCCAAATTAGAATTGTTTTGTTTCTCCCAGAAGAAACAGGAGCTGTTTTCCCGCATCCCTACGGAACATCCTAATCCTGCTGCAAGTCTCTCCTGCTGCCAGGTGGCTTGGTCTGCTGGGAAATTTGGGGGGGGATGGCTGGCAGGGAAAGGGGTTGGAGTCACCTTACAGCCTTGTCTGCAAGGCAGGAAAGGCTCAAATGTGACGTGGGAAGGGGAAGAATGCCACAGTAATAAAGATCTTCAGCTGGGGCAGTGCACTGACGTAAGAATCCTGTGTCTTATGCATGCAGCAGAAATTAATCTGGATTAATTTAAGAGAAGAAACGAGATTAAAGTCGCTCCTTTGGAATCCGAGGAGCTTTGTGTTTGATTTGGTTTAATTGGCTTACAAAGCGTTCTCTGAAGGATGCTCATACCCACGTTCTCTGGGGAGGCGTGTGCTCCGAGCAAGCCCTTCCCTCTGCCCTCTGGGTTTTCCTGGGAATAGGGCAGTTCTGTTGGCCATATTATTCCAATGGAAGTGGAGAGAACTGGCCCTCAGCTGGGGTGCTCGGGGAGGTGAGAGGTGCAGGTCACACCTTCCCCTGCAGCCGGTGTTGAGAGTTATTCCCCCAGGAGAGGTTGGAAGAGTGAGGGGGGGGGAAAGGCTACAACCCCACCAGGGAGAAGGGAAAGAGAATCCTGTGTTTGTATTCCCTTCTGCCAGGAGAACAAAGAGGGAGCAAACACCACTTCACGCTGCCATTTGCCCCGTGAATTATACACATTTCTGTGTTTTATAACCGGCTCCAGGGATTTATCACCAAGACTTCAGGATTCCCGAGGGGATTATGTGCACCGACGACAACATTCCCTGGAGTACATAAAAGTGAAGTGGGGTTTTGGAAAGGATAGAAACCTTCTTGCCTGGGACTCTGCCAGCTTCAACCGCTCGTGCTTTTGCAGGCATCTGGGGTCTGCAGTGCTGAGATCTTGGGAGGGAAAACTGGTTTTGGCCAAGGTGTAGATCACCTGTAAAACCCCTAACAAAGGCAGGTTCCCTCTTGGGAATGGATTTGACAGGTAACTCCCAGAACACGGGGGAGGAGGAATCATTGATGGTGTTGCAGCACCAAATGCAGCAGAGCATCGAAGATGCAGCTCTCCACTGACAAATCTCCCCAGGGGAGTGCAGGTGCCTTTAAAAATCACCTTGGTGCAGTCTGTCTGCACTGCTGTGGCTCTGTCTTGGTGTCACTCTTGATTCTAAGTCACTTAGGTTTTTCTAAAAAAATTCTTTTTTCCCTTAGAAAAGCTTTAAATGGGTCTATATTTAGAGCAGGCTGCATGCTGCCTAAAGACTCTGACAGCAAATAATGATCTTAATAGGGCCCCCTGATACAGAGCAGGAGTCCTCCACTTCTGATGGCCTGTAGTTTGAAACTCGAAGGTGTTTGGGTTTTGGGGTTTGTTTTAATTTCCATCCCCCACCAAGTGCTGTGACCACCTTTTTGGTGTAGGGGAATTGAATTTGAGACCAACTGGGCCTTCTTCAGGATGGGTTTGCTGTAAAAATCGTGCTTTGCTGGGGAAGTTTAACCCTTTGTTCTCCCCGAGTCTGTATCAGAGAGGAACCAGTGGTGGAGATGCCGTGGGTCCAAGCAGTGCTTAGTTTGGTGAGCTGGCTGGGGTGGGAAGTTGTATGAAATGTTATGGAGGAGCAAAATTCCTCCCCGTGAGATATGCAGCTCCTCTCCTTAACCAGCAGCCCCCAAAGTGCTGCATCCTTGGAGCTCGTGGAGCAGGGCAGTGCTCCGAGGGGCTCTGCCCTCTGCAGCTTCTCTCCTCCTTCCCCAAGGAATTGAAAGGAATTAGGGCTGGTTTCCACTTCATATCGGATTTAAGGGTTGGACTCTTGGTGCCCTGAGCTCAGGGATGGGGGTTTCTGCCAGGAATGGTGGTTCTGAGGTCTCCTGTCATCCCCCCTGGATGCACTAAGTGTGGTGATGCTCTCCTGCCTCCCACATCTGCTCTGGCTGGCTGTGTGGAAAGCTGCCTCCTTCCCCGAAAGCAGAGTCAGTGTTTCTGGTCCTTAACAGCTCCCAGATGAGCTGATTCTCCACTGAAGCTTCTCCTGTGGCAGCAGAATTTCTTTTTTCTGCTTTTTTTTTTCTGTGCCAGTGCTCTGACACCTGGTGTTGGCCCATCATTCTGATGCCTTGAGGTGGCCACCTGAAAACAGAGACTAGACAAGAATAAGAGAATAAAAGGAGGTATTTATTTGAAGAACCTTCAAAAGCACACCCTGGGCAGTCAAAAGGTGACACCCAAGATGGACCCCGGGTCACAGGTACTCCACATTTTTATAAGTTTGGTCCATTTGCATATCAGGGTTAATTCTCCAATTATAACCTCAGTTAATGATGTAATTACCCCAAGTTTGTCCTTCCTATTCAGGGTTTTTTAGTTTACACATTTTGGGGGCCTGGGACAGTCTGGGTGTCCTTGAAGTGCAAACCCAGAGAGGTTTGTTGTGTCTGACCAGCGTGAGAGAGCAGCAGCTCCCAGGGCACAAGAGACTTCAGAGTTACACACCGGGCACTACAGAATTTGAAGAATACAAAATTTAAAACCTAAGGCATCAATTTCAGCCCCTTTATTTCCAGGGGTTGCTTCAGCTCAGCTTTGGAGCAGCACAAGCCGAATTTTTAAGACCTTTTCTCAGTAGCCCATGAGCTGCTTGCTAGTTGGAAATAGCTGTCGAGTCGAGCTGACAACAGGCACTTGTTGCAAACGAGGGGAAGACGAAATTGGCGCTCTAAGAAGCGTTGTTGTGGGAATGTTTATCTGCTCGAGCACGTTATTGCAGCTGCTGCCGCTGTTCCAGCGCACGTGGAAGGCTGCAAGCATCCCTCTGTTCTCTTGCTGAGTGCTTCCCTTCGCACCTGGAAGAGGGAGATGCCGTGGTGGGCAGAATTAATAGCGCCGGTTGTTGGACGCCGCGGTTCTAATGCGGCGCAGATTATGGTGTTTAAGTAGGTAGGATAAATATTAATTAAAATATGTGGTCTGAAAGGCTCGGAAAATCAATTGCATTCCTCTAAGGAGCTTTCTTGTTGAGACTTTATTTTTTAATTCTTTCCAAACCTTGCTGTGCTTGCTAAACTTGGGTGGGGGGGGGAGTTCTACACTGCTGTATCTCCAAGCGAGTGCCCCCAAAAACCCCCACAGTGGTGGGGAAAATGAAGAGCTGTGAATTTCAGAGAGGGGCTTTAACAGGCCTTAAATGCAGTGTAGAATAGTGGTGTTTAAAGATGCCTCGATGGAGGTGGGAATACACATCTTGGGAGCAGGGAAGAAAGTGCGGGATTCTCAGGGGATGATTTAGACTTGCTGTCTAAAGGCTTGTAAAAGAGACTTCAATAATAGGTAATAATAGGTAATAAAAGGTAAAAATAGGTAAAAAAAGGTAATAAAAACTTGTCTTGTCCCTGTGCCTTTGCTGTGCTCCTGGCAGAGGGCATCAGTGGAGCTGTGTATTTACCTGTCAGGGTCTGAGCAGCCAGCATGCTGATGATAAACTGCAAGGCTTTGGGATCTGTCTGCTGGGATTGTGAAGCATTCCCAGGATGAGCAGGGCAGCAGGCACAGTCGTTCAGGTTTCGTGCTCTTTGCTGTCTTCCTGGTAAAAAAAAAAAACACACAAAGCTGTCTTGGAAGTGCTGCTCTTTGTTGTCTTGAGGGAGCTGCCATAACCAAAGATGGAGTTGACCAAGGAGGGAGCAGGGATGGGAAGAGCTGCTGCTCCCCCCAAAAACACCCCACTGAGGGAGTGTGCATGCCTCAAAACCTCCCTTTTGAAACACCTGTTGGGCTTTCCCAAGGCTCTGTCCTTCCCTCTGGGACCTTTCCAACCTCTGCCTCTTCCTCAAGGGCCTGCTCAAAGGTGGGTGGGCTTGTGCTTCCCGAGGGTTTTACGGAACTCCTCTGGCTGCTGTGGCTCCTGTGGTGTTGCTGAGTGCACGGGGGATGTTGTGCAATTAGCTGGAAGCTGATTGCATCTCATGGTGAGTGTCACTGTGATGAGATAATTAGAGCAAGGCCCTCAAACCCATCAGCTGAATCCTTCCTGACAGGTGCCCCTTCCCCGAGGCATGTGGGGTGTGCTGCCGGCTCCAGGACAGCTGGAACCTGCCTCCAGAGGTAAGATTAGATAAGATTAGACCAAGCAGTGGTCAGAGGAAACCCTGCTCTGCTCTTTCCTTCCAGCTGGACTTGTGTCTAAATGAAAACTGAGCTTGGGTGAGCGTGGTTGTGTTCCTCCTGCTAGAGGTGCTTGATCTTTCTCTTTGCAGAGCACTCTTGAAAGCAATTCTTTAGGAAATCACAGAATCCTGAAATAATCTGGGTTGGAAGGAACCTTAAAGTTCATCTTGTTTCATCCCACCGCCTGCCATGGGCAGGGACACCTCCCACTATCCCAGGCTGCTCCAAGCCCCAATGTCCAGCCTGGCCTTGGGCACTGCCAGGGATCCAGGGGCAGCCACAGCTGAAGGAGCAGGCCTTTANCTGTGCCAGGGCCTGCCCACCCTCCCAGGGAACAATTCCTTCCCAATATCCAATCTAAATCTACCCTCCTTCACCTTAAAGCCATTCTGAAGGAGCAGGCCTTTCCCTGGGAACCTTGCTGTGGATCCAGCTCCATGCTCATCATTTTATGGTTCTCTGGGCCTTCCACCTAAAGCCCCTTTGTACCTTGAGTGATTTTGTTTTTCTGTTCCCTCTCATCACCTCCCTGCCATGGTTTGCTTTTCCAGGTGGTTGGTTTTGGGTTTGTTTTTTTGGGTTTTTTTTGCATATTTAGTTAGTCAGTGGTAGCCTTAATTGCAGATCATGAGCAGCACATATTTCTTGGCTCCTGGCTGCCCTGTTGCTGCTGCTCATGAGGAACTCGCTCATGATCTGGTGTTGCTGACATCTTTAATCAGAGCTGTTACAGCCTTGACAAGCTCGGTGCACTGAGTCAGCCACCTCAAGCTTCGGGGTTTCTGTGCCACAAGTCAGCTCCCAGTGACTCTGTGTTTCCACTTGAAATCCCGTGTCATCCCCTGGCTGCCCTCCAGCCTCCTGCCCAGGGCTGATCACAGAATCCCAGGATGGTTTGGGTGGGAAGGAACCTTAAAGCTCATCCAGTCCCCACCCCCTGCCCTGGGCAGGGACACCTTCCACTGTCCAAGCTCTGAGCCCCATCCAGCCTGGCCTTGGACGCTCCCAGGGATGGGGCAACCACAGCTTCTCTCAGTGTCTTCTCAACACTCTTTCTCAGTGTTACTGAAATAGAATTTTTAAAAAATTGAGAGGAAGAAATTAGAGCACTTTAAACAATCTTACAGCTGAAAGAAACGATGACGTTCACGGACAACTTGCATAAAGCAAATTGAGTAGTCGAGTGCATGTGCAGTAACTCTTTTTTTCTGCAAGTGATTAGAGTAATAAACCTCTTCCTGTCACCAGCTCTTTACATGAAGAGACAGCAGGTAGTGTTTCTGGAGGTGAACAATGCAGCACTGAGCCCTGGAGCTGCATTAGCAGCATCGTGAGGGACAAATGATTTTAAAAAAGGAGACTTTTCTGTCTTCTCCTTCTTCTTTAAAGTTATTTTCAGGTTGGGAAGATGTTTAGGGTGCAGCTCTGAAGGTGGGGAGTTACCTGGTGTGATCCCCTGGACAGGAGGAGGAGCAGAGCTGCTGTCACCAAGCAAAGTCTGCAGTGGGGGGATCCTCAGGAGTGTTGAGGCTGAGGGAGACTTCAAGAAGACTCCAAAATCTGCTGTTCTTGGAGGGCAAATACGTTTCCCTCTGCTTGTGGTGAACCCTGTTCCAGGATGACACGGACAATATGGACGTGCCTGCTGGAAGTGCGTGGTTGTAAGGCAGGAGATTTGGGGATGAATGATATTTAATGGTGCTTTCCCACATGGAGAAGACTGGGAGTTGATGTTTTTGCAACTGGGCAGCATTCCAAGAGTCTTCCAAAGCAAGAGAGACCAGTGTGAGCAGCTCAGGGCATGCCTTTTAAGGATGGTCTCGGTGCATAGTTCAGAGGAACGTTGACAAGCTTTGGGAAGCAGTGTCTTCCAGGGAGATCACCCAAATCCCCTGTGGGGGTTATCCTGGTGACCAGCTGGACACTCCATTCCAGCTGCTGCAGGCTTCATCTCAGTTGTGCTGTGCATGGGCTGAACGTTTTTAAGTGTTCTTTGTCATTCCTGGTGCTTCTCCAGAGCCTGATGTTGGAGAAGTCCCTGCTCATTGCAGCAGGGTTGGACTTGGTGACCTTTAAAGGTCCCTTCCACCCCAAACCATTCTAGGATTCAATTATTCCTTTCCAGCTGTGGGATCCTTACCAACAGCTGGGCTCAGTTTTCATGGGGATGCTCTTTCCAGTGGCTTCTTTTGGCAACCTGTGGCTACCTGGCCTTCAAAACTCACCTGCAAGACCAGAATTATAAACCTTGAGGGAGCCACAGACACCACTCTAAAACCTTCACCTTCTCTACTGCACTGTGCAAGCTTGGTGCATTTATCAGGCTTAATATTCCTTTTTTAAACTTTTTATTCTCTGGCATCCAGGACTTTTTGCTTTCTTTTCAAGATGTTGATTCTTTGAGCTGCTGTAGTCGTCTTCTCTTAAGCTCCTGCTCCTTGTGTTCGCTTCTGCACCTTTAAATCAGCTGGCAAGTGTCTTTTCATAAAGCTGGAGCCTCTCTCCAGATCAGCATTATTTAGAGATTAGATACTATCTGCTGATCAGTTGACTGATAGTGTGTGGAGTGGGCTCTTTTTTTAGCTAAAGCCAGCAGTTTTTCTAAAAATATTCCTACTTGAGCGTTCAGCATCAAAGGATTTCTGATCACTGGGATTATTTAAGCATGGCACAGTGTTATCTTGCTGGGCTCGTTCTCAGACTTCAGAGGAAGCTTCACAGTGGAGTTTGCAGTTGAAAAGTTGATGCTGCACGTGACGAGCTCAAAGGCTGAGCCCCCGTGACCGTGATGGGTTTCCCTGATCTGTCACCCTGGATTTAGTGAAAGGCTGGGAAGCCTCGCATTTGTCTGGTGAATTCACAAGTCCTTCCTTCAGTGAATTGTTTTTTTGGTGGATTTTGCCCTACTTTTGGGACAGTTATGAGTCAGGACTAAAAAAAAGAGGACTGACCCCTCATTGTCCTGAGGTTATGCGTGAAATGGCGGAAAACTTTCTGAGCTTGAACTTGCTTTTAGCTGACAATTTCTATCTTGTTCCTTTGTTAGACAGTCTCATTTTGTGGGAATGACCTCCTTTCCTAGTTCCTGGATGTGTCCTTATTTGGCACTATTTAGATTTGCCTCTGTCTTAGCACCCTGATCTCCTTAAAATTTTCTCTATTTAGCTTTCTCCGATAGTTCCCATTATTTGCAAATTTAATCGTGGCTTAGTTGCAGTTATCACAAAACAGGTTAATCCCAAAATACTGGGGTGTAAGATTGGGATAAATAACCCCCAGGTGTCCCCATCTCTGGAAGTGTCCAAGGCCGGATTGGAGGGGGCTTGGAGCACCCTGGGACAGTAGAAGGTGTCCCTGCCCATGGCAGGGGGTGGGACTGGATGAGATTTAAAGTCTCTTCCAACCCAAACCATTCTGGGATTCCATGCTGATAATGAAACTTTGAGACCAATTAAATTTACCAATTAAATTAACCAATTTAAGTTTGTTTTATGGCTTGTGTTCATGTTATTATAGCATAATATCACCTGAAATGGTTGATACCTGACTCTGTTGCTTCCCAAACCTCTGGTGCTCAGAACAACATGAGATCTCTCACTCCAACTTATAAATGGAAACTTAACATGGTTTTTGTATCTTAATGAAACCCCACAGAATTAACAGCAATAAATATTGCTATCCTTTAAATATCTCTTCATTTGGTTTCATCCTGACCTCTGCAGTGCATCCGGGACTGATTCTGAGGGTCTATAAAACACTGAGCTGAAGACTGGATGAAAGAGGAGGAAGCAGGGGGAGACTTCTATCAGGAGATAAGAGATCACTGGAGAGCTGCAGGAGTTTTAGGGGAATGTGGAGCTGGAGCAGACTTGCCTGGTGACCTTTTTGAGGCAGTGGAGGGGATGAATGCATTTAAAAGCTGATGTGACACTTGGGGACACGATTTAGTGATGGCATTGGAAGTGCTGGGGGAATGGTTGGACTCTGATTTTTAGGGGGTTTTTCCAGCCTAAGTGGTTCCATAATTCCAAGAGGGAGATGGTTTGCTGATTTCTAAGCCACAATGAAGGCTGAGATATAGGATATTGTTGGGAGTCCTTCCAGCTATTTTTTTCCTCATAAAATAGATGGGGAATAAATTCAAATAAATTGGAGCTGCTGTGGTGGAGACCTTTGGGAGTTTCTGATGGAGATAGCAATGAAATGTTGGGGAATAGGACTTTGATAGAGGCTTGAGACACAGCCCTGTCAATATTGGGGTGTTTCCCTGTGGTGTTCATTGAAATGGCTGCTGGGGGGGGTGCAAGAACTGGGAGGGTTTATGTGATGTACCTGCTGCTGAAATAGTTTGATTCCCAAGAAGCTCCTGCACATTGTTTGAAAGGAATGGCCCCAAAATGAGTGGAAAGTCCATAACTGTTCTTTAGAGGTGCAAAAGAGCACGGAGGATATTCCCAGGGATGTCAGCCCCAAGGAGGTGAGGTAGAAGGCAGTGCCTGTGCCTGCCTAAACCCAGGAGAAATAATTAATCCCCGGATTATTCCTAGCATACCAGAAATAGCACCGCTACGGCAAAGATTCCTTAAAGCTCTCGTGAAGTTGTCTGGATGTTGAATTATTGGAGTCCCCCCTCCCCTTCCCAATGGATATGAACTAGGTATGATGGAGCTGATTTGCATCAAATCCTTCCTCACTTCTCCTTCTCCCCTCCGTGAGGATTACATGTCCCACATCCCTCGCTCTGGGCTTTCATCCCCCGGGCTTTTCAAAAGAGCCTCCCTTGAATCATGGTATTTGTGGTTGTCTAGCTCTTATTATTTCTTCTTTTTTTTTTTTTTTGAGGGAAAATATCCTTGCTTTGACTTTTGTTAACTTCTCATAACTTTGTTCCCTTGGCTCTGCTGGGTCTGAAATTTTTCCCCTTTGAAGGCATAAGCCGGTATTTCATTAGTTTGGCATTTGCTTTGTCTGTGCATTAAGAGATTAGTGGGATTGCTTGCTCTGAAGCAAAGGCTGCCTTCCAGTTCAGCTGTCGCTCCCAATTTCCCTGCCCAGACAAAGGTCCGTGCATGGGGAGGAGGGAAAAGAAGCAGCTTTGGAGCCATTTTTGGTAAATTCTGACCCAAAAATTAAAAAAAAAAAAAAATTAGATAAGACTTCTCTGGGGAAGCTTTGAAAATATCAGGAGGGATGTCTGGCACTGCTCCCCTGGTGAGGATTTAGTGGGGAAGGAGCTTAAAGACCATCCCAAAGCTCAGGAGCAGAAGGACTGGCTGGAGATATTCTCCTTCCAGCCACCCGTGACTGCAGGATAAACCCATGGCAGGGCACCCCCCCTTCCCACACAGGTTATGAGCACTGACTCTTCCTCATATATTCCAATCATGCAAATGCCTCCCAGAAGGTTTCAGTGATACCAAGTAGGTCAAATTTATGCTCTGTAAATGAGCAATTCCCATTTCTCCTGTTTATTACCCAGGTTTCTCGCATCAGGGTAGAGGCAATTACAGAATTTTGTCTCATCCCTCGGTGACTTGATTAATGTTGATCCTGACATCTTGGTTTCTTTGTGCTAAATGAAAAGCCATTTGTTGTTTCTTCCCTTCCTCCTCCTTCCCCTCCCCTCTTTCTCTTTTCATTTTTGCTTCTCCTGTTGCAAATCTTCCCTTTCCCTCTCACGGGCTCCCAGAGGAGCCCACAAACCTGGCCTGTTCCCCACAGCTGCTTTCTGCAGCAGGTTGCCTGAAACTTCCTCCCTTTTTTTTTTCCTGTCCAGATCACTTTCCAGGATGCTCCACGTGGGATGTGGTACCCTGTGGTGATTATCATAGAACCATGGAGTGGTTTGGGATGCAAAGGACATTTCAGGATCATATATCCAACCCCCATCCATGAGCAGGGACACCTTCCCCTAGAACCAGGGACATCTTCCGCTTGAGCAACATTAGAATTCTTGCTGTTGCTTGTTGCTCTTAACAACTTTCTCTGATTTTTTTTTATTTTGCTCTTTGTAACTTAGCGGTGGAGATTTTTTTTTAAATTTTAATACCTGAGCTGGCTCCTGACCCAGGTGAACTTCTGCTTTTAAAAGCTCCCCCTGGAGAAACCCTCTCTCTCTCTCTCTGAATGCACACAGGTAGTCAGAGCAGCCTTGATCTTAATGCACCACCGAATTATGGCCAGAAACTAGGGCAGGCATGGAAATAGGAGCTCTGGCTCCAGCCAGGGAATGCAGAGCCCAGTTGGAGGCTGCCTTGCTTTGAATGCTGGGCAGGTCTGAGTGCAGAGATGAGAAACCTGTTGAGTGATGCCTGAAGGACGTTTCTGGTCCCCCACTGTGAGTACAGATCAGTGATGGGCAGGGGGATGCAGATGCCTTGGTCTGGTGGTTTCCATTTCAGGATGACAGCCTGAAATGTTCCCTGCTCAGGGAAGGACAGATTTGTGAGAGAAGGGAGGTTGGAAGCATTTGAATCCAAGGTGAAAGAGCCCAAAATAGCTCCTTTTAATGCATGGATTTGGCTGGGTACTGCCTGGAGGAGATGAAAAACTCTGACAGATAAGGAGATCCTGCGTCCAGAGCCCTCAGGAAGGGGAGAATATCTCAGGATCCATAGGGGACAAATCAGTTTTGCTGTTTTTCCCACGCCAGGAATGCTTGTCAGGAGAGAGGGACCATTTTTTGCTGATACCTGACCTTTTGTTCTGCTTGTTTTCCTCCCTGGAGCTGGAATATTTCTAGAGTTCAGTGTCTTTGGCAGAGAACCAACTAAGGTGGGTCTCTGTTGGTTATTGTAGGTCCTGTGGGCTGAACAACTTCCAGCCAGCCCTAAAAAAAAAACCCTTTTGGGCATCCTTAAGATGCAGGTGAAGAGCTTGCATCCTTGAGTTTGGAATTCTGGTCCTTCACCTCAGTGGGCAGAGCTGTTCTTCTGCACCATGGAAAGGCCGGGTAAAGCTGCTCCTGTCCCTCCCAAGAACTTGGGATTGGGAATCTGCAAATGCTGCTGTGTCCAGGGGATGTCTGCTCTGTTCCTTCCTTCTAAAGCAGCCACACGCAAGAGATGGAGCCTTTGAAGGCAGCTCAAAGCATGGAGTTCAGTGAAGGTTCCTTCAGTGTAGGTATCAGGAATACTTTTTGATGGAAGACTTGATAAAAACCAAGATTTTTCTCCTGTGCAAATTAATCCAGCCAGAGCAGTGGGAAGACAATCCAACCCCAAAGTGGAAAAGTTGCTCTTTTCCCCTCAGACTTGGACAGATGGTGCAGATTAGTCTTAAGTTAGTACAAGGCTTGTCAGCTGCCCCGGGGTTTCAACATCTGGGAATAAATGCCAAGCACACACAGTGAGTTAGTCTAGACACCTCCTGAACTGCTTTCTTCTGAGCTAGAAACACGGATTTCAAATGTCCCTCTCCAGGTATTCCACCTGTGATTGCCCTTCTCACCAGTGGGAAAAAGTCAGTGTCTGCAATTTCTTCTTTTATGGCCTTGTGTCCATCATGTGGCTGGTGCCAGCGTCCTGCTGCATTGCAGCTTCCCTAGGGATATCCCTGATCCTTTCCCAACCTTGCTGCCACTGGAGAAGAACCAACTGGTCTGACATAACCCCTTCTGTGTCTTTAAATTCTGTTTTTTCTTGTGCTGTGGCACCTTTCTGGCACAGGGATCTGGGGACATAAATTCAGACTGTGATAATGGAGAGATGATTCCACCTACAGCTTTGGGAAGAGACTTGCTTCAGTGTTGATCCCAGAGGATGGGCCATTCACCAGGAAGCAGGATAAGCAGAGCCAGATCCATGTGGGGCTCCAGGTGTTTTTCCAGAAGTCCTGGGAATTGGGAAGAGCATCTGCCTTTGAGTCAGGTGCCTCTTGAGTATCACCTTGTTCATGCCCACCTTTCTGTTTAGCCCCAGGGGAGGATGGAGATGCTCCAGGAACAACACCACAGGGAATATCCTGAGTTAGAAGGATTGAAATCCAGCTCCTGGCCCTGCCCAGGACACCCCCAAGAATTCCCACAGTGTGCCTGCAGGACTGGGAAGGCTGTGGGCCTCATCCTGTGTCTATCCTGACTCCTGAACATCAGTCCAGAGCATTTCATAGCTAAAAGAGTAGGAATAAACCAGCTCACTTATAAATGTGCTGCTTGTCTTAGAAACACTTGAATAAACCCTTCCCTGACTTCCTACTGACTTTGCTTTTCCCACAAGTCCAGGCAGAGAAGAGGTCAGGAGCACCCCATCCCCATTGGAGCTGTAACCAGCCATGAAAACCCATCCATCAGAGCCCAAATTTCATTTTTAGCTCTCAGTTCACAGAACTTTTACATGCCCTCACCTTGCCCCCGTTGCAGGTCTGTTCCCAGAGGAGGTGCAGGACACGGGGCAGTGCAACTGGATGTTGTGTTCCCACCATCAAAGAGAGACTAAAAATAGCCTGGAGGATTTGTGGAAAATCCTGTGTTGCTGAAGCATCTTTTTATGTCTTTTTATCTCAGTTTTTTTGGTGTTGGTATTTTTTTTTTCCTTGCTGAGACCCTGGGAGATGTTGGAGTGCAGTGACCTCAGGGGCAGGAAATCAAGCATCCCACCGAAGAAAGCACTTCCAGAGCTTCAGTGGATGTAGGAATGTCCATCCCTGTTAACTGTGGAGGCAGAGGAGGTGGGATATCCCAATATCCTGGGCTTCAGCTCTGCGTGGTTATGGCACCCCACCCTTGGATCTGAACTCTCCGGCCCTTCTCCCAGGTGACAGGGATCTCGTACAGCGTTTTGACAGCTGAAACAGCCTGGAAATAACGAGCTGGAAGCAATGTTTCCTCTCCTGTCCTCTTCCCATTGGGAGAACAAGATGTATCACGGAGCAGGCGAGGACGGGGCTGTTTGTTCAGGGCTGCTGTGGAATCAAGGAGCTCTTCCCAGGGTCCCTTCCCAGCTTTGTCACACCCTGGCAGCTGGATGTGGTTTTCCCACATGGCTTTGGCTCAGCAGAAGGTCAAGCACCCAGTAAACGTGGCTCAGGTTTGACCGGCGTAACCATTCACATCACAATGTTTATTTTTGTTTCTAGGGTGGCTTTAATGCTTCCAGAGCTCTCTTTTTGCAGGGTTTTCTGCTCTGCAGCTGTAATTCTGCTGTCTTTATTCCTGTGATATGTACCAGGCCTTCAGCAGGATTTTCCATTTGAATGGCTGCAATTTTAAACTTGTTTATCGTTTTTGTGGAAGTTCAGAGGTGTCTCGTGGAAATCACTGCCAGGGAGAGCAGTGAATTTCAGTTTACATCCGTTTGCACGTGGGTTTGCCTCGAGTCAACACCAAGAACTGGAACACAAAACCATGTTGGCCATGGATAGCAGAGTAAACGCCTGGAGAATTAGAGTAATAGTAGGAAAAAATACAATATCTGGGATTTGTTGTGGTTCTTCCTCGGGATAGCACGTTTGTCTCTTTTCAACATATATTTTGGGTTAGGAGGGACCTAAAAGCTCATTGGTGACGATTGGCTTATTCCAAAATAATCCTCATGGAGGGAATCCTGCAAGCTGTGAGTTTCTCTTCTCCTCTTCGAACAAAAACCTTGGGTGGGTGTACAAAAGGAAGAGGCTGGATGTGGGGAATGACCACCACAAAGGGCAGCTATCAACCAGCCCCATCCAAAAAGTCACTAAAAACCCTCAGCCCTTGTGCAAGTCACATTCCTGGAACATCCTAGTTTGGAGTTCTGAATTATCTCTGTGGGATCACGATTAAAATATTCAGGATGACCAGGAAAGGCAGCCTGGCTGCCCTTTTTCCTTCTCTTCCTTTCAGTGTAGCATTTTGAAGGTGTTTTGTTCCTGAAACACTTGTTCCCACAGGGAATGTATGTGTTTTTTGGTGTTCTCCCAGGCTGTTTTTGTTAAGTGCAGAGAATGGATATCCCAGGATTTCTGGCTGGTTCAGAAATGTGTGTAATGGTGCAGAAGGTTCTTCATTTGGACTTTGCACTTAATTTTGAGTGTCACTCTCAAAAAAAAAACCCCAAATAAATGCAGTTATTTTGGGTGGAAAGCAGCTTTGGCTGCACAGGGAAGTGCCAGGCCGTGGTTTAACTCCCTCTTTGTGCAGAGCAGTGGATCAATGATAATTCCACTCCACTCTCAGGCTGCTTCTGGCTGATCACTGGGGTTTTTTTGTTTCATCCTTTGTTCCTGTAACCAGCCAGCAGCCACTAGAGAAGTGGTGGATGTCCCATTCCTGAAAGCGTTCAAGGCTGTGTTGGGCTTGGGGCAACCTGGGATAGTGGAAGGTGTCCTTGTCCATGGCATGGGGTGGAATGAGATGGGATTTAAGGTCTCTCCCAACCCAATCCATTCTGGGATTCTCTGGAGGGATCAGACTCGTGCTTTCCAAAGCAGCAATTATATCCTGCTGCTCTTCCTCTTTCCAATTAATGATGGGCTGGTTTTCAAATGAATGAAATCGGTGTCTCTCAGAGCCTGGTGAACAAGTTGAGCTAAAGTCACAGGGATCTGGGATGCCTACATGGGATTTTTTTAATCTGCTGGGATTCCCTGTGGCCCTGCTCCCATCTGCTGTTGGATGCTCTGCACCACGAGGCTGTCCCAGCCCACAGGCTCCTGCAAAGACCTGGCTGGACAGCTGGACTTGGACCCACAGCAGGTGAGCCTCAACTGCTGGAAAGCAGATCAGCTGCTTTGGAATGGGCTTTTTCCTGGGAAATCCTGGAAAAAGCCCATTCCAAAGCACCAGGGCTGTGTCTCAGGGCGTGTTGTCCCCAGCCCAACTCCCTGCCCCTGGGTGATGGCTGCCCGGTCTGTGAGGAGCTGGCTCCTGGAGAGAATGCCAGCAGATGGTGCTGGACATGCACTAACCGGGATGTGGAGAGGCAGGAAAACCTTTTGTCCTGTCCCTCCAGCACTGCCTGTTTGCCTGGAGTGTGGTGATGGGGCTGGAGTCGAGCTCCATCTCTTTGAGGGATGATCCTCTGCGCATCCTTCCAGGTGTCACCGAAACTGAGGGGAAAAACAAAAACCCTCCAAGGACATTTTAATGTTAGAGAGTCAAGGCATTGCTTTATGTTCTGGCCAGGATGTGCCACAGAAATCATCTCATCCACACATAGCCCGGGTGTGCAGAGAGAATCATTCCACGGCACGTGACCTTTACTAGAATTTTCAGATCTTTTATACAGTCAAAACTCATAGAAACCAATTGGGTCAGTGTTCACTGGTCTCAAGTTGGGTAGTTCTTAGTATTTGGTCTCCTATTGGATCTGGATTTCTTTGCTTCTGATGTTCATTAGATCTTCATTCCTTGATTTTCTCATCAGTCTTTTCCAGAGGAGGAGTCTCCAGCTGTGCCAGAGGCAGAGTCTGGGGGAGATGTTGGTGGATGGCCGCTGATGTTCTGCTGATGTTCCGTCCATGGTCTCCTCTCTTTGGGGCTGCTCCCAGCCTGTTGGAATGCTGAGCCCACCAGGCCTCACCCCGAGAAGGAAAGAAGCTTCAGTTCCCTTCCCCTGGGACAAAGGTGAACAAACCTGGCTGAAGTTATACATTAAAAAATTTTTAACTGGTGTGTTTTCCAACACAGGTGCAGGAATCTCTCACAGAGCCACCAGCTCCATCCTGGCAACTCCTTCTGTATCCCAAGACATTCTGCCTGGTGCAAAAATCACTCAGAGCTTGCTTGTTTGGGTTTTGTTTTTTTTTTTTCTGGTTGTGTTTTGTTTGATTTGGGGTGGTTTTTTTTGTTTTTTGGTTTTTTTTTTTAGACGAGTGAAAAATAAGCTGTGCTTACAGAAGCATGAGTCAGCCTGGCAGTGCAAGCAATTTGCAGGATTGTTTGCTTATCAGCAACCCAAATCTGCCCCGGTGCTGGGCTCTCTCCTGCTCTTACAAGTGTTTAGATGTCAGATCTTGTGGCTTTCGCTCTGATAGTCACCCCAAACTTGTAATAACCATGACAACAGCAGAGCTTTCCTTCAGAGAGGAGCCTGTGGAGCAGCTCTGGTGCAATGTCTGTGCGGCGACTGCTGAGAATGTCAGGGTATTTCTGTAATCGATGATTTCCATGCAGTAATTTGGGCTGATGATCACTTATTCCATAATATCATCTTCCCAGGGAATGATTTCACAGCAGATATCCTTCTGGGGGACTATTAAGACTTTTTATTTTTTTCCCCCAAAGGCTCCACGAAAATGATGCTGTTTGTGACATGATCCATGCAACCACATTTATTTCTGGGACAAATCATGGAATCACAGAGTGGGTTGGGTTGGGAAGGACCTTAAAGGCCATCCCATTCCACCCCTGCCATGGACAGGGACACCTTCCACTCTCCCAGGTTGCTCCAAGCCCTGTCCAACCTGGCCTTGGACACTTCCAGGGATCCAGGGGCAGCCACAGCTTCTCTGGGCACCCTGTGCCAGGGCCTCCCCACCCTCACAGGGAAGAATTCCTTCCTAATCTTCAATCTAGGGTGGGACAACTTTTCCAGCTGCAGAACCGAGAAGCTGCATTTGTTTCCAAAGAAATCCACAGCCCTTGGAGGGACTGTGAAGTCATCCCTGGGGAAGCTGCTATAATTTTCTCCTTTAGGGTGTTGTGTTGTCACTTTGGGGCAGGGAGAGAGGTGTAAATGAGGGGTACAGCCCGTGCATCAGCAATTTTTGGCTTTATAGGGCCTCAGCTCTTATCTCCTTTCCTATCTAAGGCTGATTTCTCCAGGCTGACTTTCCTGTCCCCACACACAGTGGTTAACTCGACCACCAATAATGGCTGATGGGACACATCCTGGTTTTTTTCACCCTCTGGAGTGGATTTGCCATAGAAAGGGGCCCCTTCATCACCCATGAAGTGTGGATGGGTAATGCCAAACCCTTTGGAGAACCCCTTGAAGAGGGAATCATTCTTTCCTGGACACCAGTGGGATGGGAGGGAGCTGCATGACTCACTAGGCAAATTCCAGAGGCTGGAAGTGAGAAGTCTCCCCTGCTGCCTGGAAAGCCTTGGTTCTGGTGGAGTGTTTTGCCTGTGAAGGGCTGAATGCATCAGATCAATTTGGACGTGCCTGATCCCACAAATCAGCACCTGCTCGACAAACTCCCGGAATGAGCCTTGACACGTGTTTTATTTTTGGGTGAAGGGAGCCATTCATCCTGAGCTGATTTGCAAGGATAAACTGGAGTGGGAGAACAGCAGTGACTCAGCTCAGCATTCCTGGGGTGAGTTCAGCGCTAACCTCTGTTAATGATTTAGCACAACCATTGAAAAACGTGGGAAATCAGCTGCTGAGGAGAATTCTGATGTCCTGGCTGACTTTCAGTCTCCAGGCACGAAATGTCACCTCTGTTTTGAGTATTTTGTCTCTTTATTGGTGGCAATGGACAACTGTGCATCTGGTTTAAGTATTCCTTGATCTGATCCTCTTCCATCAAGGATGCATCTTCCTCGCTCCCACCCTGATCTCTGGGACACTTATCTGGAAGGCCAAATCCTGGTATGGATCTGGCTTGGCTGTTCTGTTTCTGGCAGGTGTGGTGAGGCACAGGTTTCCCAGAGGAGCTGTGGCTGCCCCATCCCTGTAAATATTCAAGGCTGAATTGGACAGGGCTTGGAGCAATCTGGTTGAGTGGAAGGTGTCCTTGCCCTTGTCTAGTTCCAGGGAGTCGGAACTAGATGGGCTTTAAGGTCCCTTCCAGCCCAAACCACGTTGGAATTTCTATGGATTCCTCTGGAAACTTGTCTTGCTCCACTGGGAATTGTGGGAATTGCCCAATTTTGTTGCTGCTCGGAGTTGTGTCCAATATTCTGCTTCTCAAGGGCCTTGGTGAGAAGAGTGTGGGTGGCCTCGAGGAGGAAATCAGGGGGTTGGCCTTGGCCTGGAGAGTGGCATCTCCTCCTGGGGAGAGAGGGGAGACTGAGGCTTCTTCCCAGGCACCAGAGGGAATCTTGGCTACTTTTGGGACTTTTTGGGAACGCATGGTGGTGCAGGGAGGAGGATGGCTGGCAGGGTGTCCCTGCAGTCTAGAGAAGAAGAGCAGTGGGACTGGCATCACCCAAGGCGTGGATCCACAGCCAGGTCCTCCAGAGCCAGTCTGTTCCTCCTCCAGAAGCATCTCTGTGTTCCCCCAGGATAACAGATTTCCACCCATCCATGTTTTAGATCCCCAGGGATTGCAGCGCTCGAGACGATCACTTGCTGCCGTGCATGTTCTGCCAGCCAGTCACAAGTGGGGTGGTTGGTTTATTTTCTGAATTTTAAAGGGTGTTTATGCACTGGAGGATTCCAGATGAATAATTCTGGCTGCTCTAGAGCAATTCCCTTCTTGCAGTGAGCAGCCTTCAAAGAAAATGTTGCCGTAGACAAGCCATTAGGGAAGCAGATGAAATACTCTGGGGCTCAGATGGTTGTGAAGGGACCAATCCTGCAATTCCTGATCCTGTATAGCCTCTTCCACAGGGAAATCAAGTTTTCCTATAAAATTAGCCATCAGCTGTCCAAAGCTGGCATTTGTGCCTCTTTGGGGTGTTGAAGTGGCCAGGGTGCATTGGAAGCTCTCCTTGAAGCAGGGCTCCAAGGCTTTTTTGGTAGAAATGTGCCTGGATGCATCCAATTGGAGCTACTGATGCCGAGTGGAGAGCTGCCTCTCTGTTTTCCATGATGTTCCAACTTCCCATCCCAAATTCTGGCCTGACCTTAAAAAGGAGCATGATTTTCCCCCCTGATATTGTGCCTATGAGTGTGAGGACAGGGCAGTGGGATGGAGAGGATTGTACCTGCTGGCCCTGGAGAGGTGGATTTCCCTGCCTGTGCCTCAGGAGGGATATTGAGGCATTAAGCAGCTGACTGGCTTTATAAAAAAAGCCCAAAAAGCAACAGCAAAAAAAGCTGTTTAAAGCTTTGATGTGCCTTGCCTGTCCTCGCACCAAGCTTTGTGCATCTGTTTCGCTGCAGGGCCGAGCTCTGATCCTCCATGGACGCTCAGGATCGGGTTTCTTTACATCCTGGCTCCAGCTGTGCTGCCAAATCCGACTGCATTTGGCCCATCTGGGCTGCCATGATCTATTAGAGTCAGGATGAACCCTACTGTGATGCCTCCAGCCTGGGTGCTGGGGCAGTGGCTGCTCTGGTGGCTCAGGTGGCAGACACAGCTCTCTGGATGCAGAGTCACAGCCGGGAGCATCAGACACTCCATGTTTAGCCTGAGTTATTCCCTGTGGATGTGGGGACAGCATCCTGTCTGGGCAAAAGGAGTTTGCTTTTAATTCTGTGTGAGATGTACCTCCCAGCTGGCTGCAAAATCAGTTATGCCTGGTGCTTGGAGAGGAAACACAGCTGGAAGTGTCCAAGGCCAGCTTGGGCAGGGCTTGGAGCAACCTGCATTAGTGGAAGGTGTCTCTGCCCATGGCTGGGGGTGGAATGAGATGAGCTTTTAGGTCCCTTCCAGCCCAAACTATTCCATGATTCTGCTCCCCTGAAGGTGCTGTTGGACAGGTTGCTGTCTCTTACCCCTTGTCCCATGGCAGCAGATCCTCCTAAAAAATTTGTCCTCGTCCTTCAGGTGCTGCCACAGCAGGTGTGAAGATGCCTCCACCCAGGGCCACCCAGTTGTGCTTGCCTCACCTGCCTCAGGAGGCACAACTTGCAAACCCTCCTGATAAGAGACAGAAGCATCCATTGCACGGGGATTTAATCCCAAATCCTCTTTGGGGACAGATGTGGGGCACAGTTTGACAGCAGCAGCCTGGCTCTGTTAGTGTGCCACAGCAGAGGGGGAACAGTTCAGGGCCTGGCTGGAGTGTGTAAAACACATTTGGAAGAGGAATTGTGATTTATGATGAAGCTGCACGGCCCAGCGTGACTGCAGCATTTGGCTGCCTCTGTATGCACTCACCTCCTGGGTTTCTTTGTAACTTCTCCATGTTTTATTTCACATTCCACCTTCCCCTGTCGAGCCTGGCAGTCTGGAAACAAGGCTCTGAGAGGGCTTTGGCCTGCCAGAGTCAATTGGTGCCATTCCTGGGTCATTTTGAATATTCTGCTACGCTTTTACTACAGCCCTCCAACAAGGTCTGAGCTTGCAGCAGCCTGTGAGGGTGGGATATCCCTTCCTTGTGCTTGGAATGAGGAATGAGCCCATCTCTGAGCACCTGACCTGGCTGTGACCACTCTGAAGGCCAAAGTCCTGGACTCCTTTGGCTCGTTCCGCCTCTCCCTGCGTCATGTCCTTGTTTTGGCAGCCTCCCTGTCTGGTTATCCAGCCTGAAATTCTCAGGGGCCAACTTCTCCTAATGGAGATCGGGAATCTGGGTCACTGCTCATGGGCTGAAGGGTGGAATTAAGCAGCACTTGTTTGATGAGCTTGCTTCCTGTGATGAGAAAACGTGCTGGTGTGATGCAAAAGGTGCCTTTGAAGCCTCAAGAGATTGTGGAGAGAGGAAAAATAGAGAGGGGGGTGGGAAAAAACCTAATCCTAAATGTAATTGGCACGAAGGAGTTGCCTTTTGTGTGCGAGGATTCCGTGCCAGCGCGGTGGCAGTGCTGGGATTATCGCAGGACTGAGTGACACTGGCTCTGCGTTCCCTTTGCCGTCGGCCAGGGGCGAGTGTCACTTCCCTCTCATTCTGCAGAGCAGCGTTTTCCTCTGGGATTGGATCATGTTTCAGTACCGAGGCTCTCAAAGTGCATCGATGACAATTTTTGCCCATAAGCTGATGTGGCCTTCTCAGCAGAAGGAGCACCATGGGTTGAATTGAATTTCTGCCTGTCCGTGGCTCTCAGTGCATTGAATCCTAGGATATTTTGGGTAGGGAAGGACCTTAAAGTCCATCTTATTCCACCCCCTGCCATGTCAGGGACACCTCCCACTGTCCCAGGTTGCTCCAAGCCCCATCCAGCCTGGCCTTGGGCACTGCCAGGGATCCAGGGGCAGCCACAGCTGCTCTGGGCACCCTGTGCCAGGGCCTCCCCACCCTCACAAGGAAGAATTCCTTCCCAATATCCCATCCATCCCTGCCCTCTGGCACTGCCACTCTCCTTGCCCAAGGTCCAGGTTGGCCAGCAGTTCTTTCAACTGTTTATTAAAGTCAACATCCTCCAAGCTGAGCTGTTGAAATCTGCCCCATTCTTGTTTCTTTCTAAGAGTTGGGAGTTTCAGGTAAGTTAAATGTACCTTTTCCAAAGT
This sequence comes from Edolisoma coerulescens, assembly GCA_013397115.1. Classification (NCBI taxonomy): domain Eukaryota; kingdom Metazoa; phylum Chordata; class Aves; order Passeriformes; family Campephagidae; genus Edolisoma; species Edolisoma coerulescens. Next base: position 177,315 of record VWZW01004699.1, on the reverse strand, counting down.
TTCGAGCAGTGCTTTGTGGAGAGGAATGAATAAGGAATGTGCAGTGTGAGTTCACCAGAGTTCATAAAATATTTGCAATTCCCCCATCGTCCCTGGAGTTAACACTGGCTCAGGAGCCTAAACCAGAGGCCAGGTTTTAAAAGCTTTTGTGTTTACAAAAAACAATACTTGTCTTTGGTCATCATATCTGACAGCTGAATTGTTATTCCAGTGGGGGGGAAAAAAAGGGTCATTTTTATAGCCAGATATAGCAAATGTGAACTCTGACCATAGGCAGGGCAGCCTTAAGGTATCAGGAGTTCTATTTCTGGGTTTTAAGTCGAGAGGAATGATGGGTTCTAAGAGTGCCTGGTGTAGAAGCAGGTGTGGTTCTTGGGGGGAACTGTGGAAGAATGCAGGTGGTGGAGCTGATGTGGAAAACTGAGAGGAAGAAGTGAACATCTGTGCAATTCCTGACCCTGCTGGTGGATGGGAGAGCTGGGCACGGTGTCTGCTGATGCCACCACCAGCATCCCTCGCTGCCACCTCCTCGGCCAAGGAAACGACAGCGCTGCAGCTCCTGCCAACATTTTGGGTTGCCCTGGCCAACCTCAGCCCTGGTTTCATTCTGTGCCTGAGTTCAGCTTCCGTGAGTTCATTTGGGTACAATTCTAGTGAGTGTTGCACCTTCTTGCGTGGGTCTTTCCGTGTGTTTTATCAGGAGAGACACTGCAGGCTGCACCTGGAAGCAGCACTGTGTAAAATCGAGTTTTTTGAAGGCAGAGAAAGACGTGCACATCTTCATTTGAACACCTGTTTAATTGTTGTCTGCTGGCAGAGGGCTGGTCTCGGGTACAGGCCCTCAGCTCTTCACACAGGTGCTGTGAGGGACCCAAATCCTGAGCACCCTGCTGCAGTGGGATGCCTCCACAGCATCTCCTCTTCTCCCTCGCTGCTGCCTGACTTCTGTGGGACTAAACCAGGCTGGCCAAGCATAAATCCCTCTTTCTTCCCACTGTGCCAGCAGCTCTCACCAGCCAGGTCCTCTACCACTGTGGTGCTGCCCAGCTGACGGGTTTCTAAGTTTCTTTTCCCCATCTGCTGGTTCCTCTACTTGGAGTTTGGATGAAAAACGCAGGAGACTGAATCTTCTCGTTCGTTCTCAATTGTTTATTATTTCTCAGCTATAGTACAGTTACACAGACTGTGCTCTCCAGTTAACAAGGTGGAAATGGCCGTGAGTTCTGTCTTCCAAGGTCTTTTAAAGCCCAGAATACCCAATTATAAAACGCTAACTAATCTACTTCCAATAACTAATTTACTTAGGTTCCACACTGCAAAGTTTTTAAACCAACACCAAACCACCCAGGTTTCTGAAGAAGAATTAACCCATGCCCAAAATCCTCCATCTTGTGACATGTATGTAACTTATTACCGTATCCCAGAAATTCTACATCTCTGTATGTTCCACCCAGTGATATAACACACTTCTTTTTAATTACACAGCCTCCATCTCACTGCTCTCTCACATAGTTTTTGCAACCTCTCCCCAGGTCTCAGGTCAAATGCAGTGTGCTTTTGAGGATCACTGCCTGCCAGCACTGAAAGATTGAAATCCTCTGAGAATTCAGGGTTCCAACACCCAGCAGGAAGGCCCTCGCTGCCTTTCTGCTCCAGCAGCTCCAAACAAAAAGGGCCCTCTGTGTTTGTCTCGTGTCTTAATTTTACCAAAAGCATGTTTTGCCCACGCTGCAGTCAGGGGAGGAGGGAAGAGCGAGCACGAGGAGAGCAAAGGGACTGGGTTGTCCCTCCCGCACCGCGGTTGAGCGCAATAAAAATAAACAGAGGCTGGTAAATGCTTAACGCGCCAGAGAGCATCTCCAGAGGAGGCCTCCCCTCCTGCAGGTCCAGGGAGGCGGCTGAGGGGATGAGAAACATTCCCAGCAGTGCTCACAAGCCTTAAATGATCACAGCAGTGGCACTGCTGGGCTTAAATGTTAATGAGACGGAGCCGTAGCTCCCTCGGCAGGGCTTCTTCTCTGTGATGCTGTTGGAGATTAATGACCAGGTCTGATTGTCCTCGCTGGGGTGGTGCATGGGCTAATCAAGCCCGTTCTGATTCAGTGATGCTGGTAAGCCAACTCCTACCCAAGCATCAGCAAGAATTTCTAGGGAAATGGAGCAAAACTTGAGTGGACTTGGAAGTTTTGTGGCTTCTGAGGTGCCCTGAGGCAGCGAAATCCTCAGATGATGAGTAACAGGGTCATATTTTTCACTAAAAGTGATGTTTGCTTTTGTGAGGCTTTTTGGCTGGCTTAAAATCAATTCAGCTGAGCTGATTTTTCGAGCCAGGCAGAGTCACAGTGCAGCTGCCTCTGCAGAGGCTTGAAGGTAAAATCACAGAACCATTAAGGCTGGAAAAACCCTGTAAGATCCCAGAATCCAACCTCTGACCCAGCACTGCCAAGCCCAGCATTAAACCACATCACCAGGACTTCCTGCATGGAGCTGCTTCCAAAACACCTGGAACTGGCCTGGACCAGAGGATGTTTCAGGCTTTTTCTTGTGGGTTTTGATCTCCTATCAGTGCTCCAGGAGGTTTAGGTAATTTACTCCTAGGTGTTTACTGGGGTGAACTTCTCAAGGAAGATGAAATGTGGGTGATCTGATGTTACAGCAGCTCATTTAAACTTATATCAAATATTGAGCCATAAAGTGCTGCTCCACTGTTGAATCCCATATTTGTGAGCTCTGGCATCAGTGGAGGGATGCTGGAATTGGATCAGTAGAGGAGGAAAAGTCAGGAACAGAGGAGGGGGGGAATGCACTCTGAGTAAAGTAAGAAAAACGTTGTCAGCCTGATCTAACAAAGAGAGGAAGATGTCTGTGGAGTTCAGTGGGATCAGGACTGGGCCAGTGAGGTTGGAAGAAGTTCAGCAGGTGGCTGGAGGCACGACCAGCCTGAGTGGCCACCACATCTTCAAGCAGGAGAAGCTAAAAGGTGGCAGAGCACCCTGCTGAAAGGAGAGGGGTGCTTCAGAAGGGAAGTTAAATCCCTGTGATCCTGTGTTTTGGCTCGGCCCCCATCAGTGCTTTCTTTGTGCTGCCAAGGCCTTAATTAATTCCCTTTTATTTCTCCTGTGCCATACCACGCAGCCTGCTCAGTACCTGTGGAGCTGCTCTGCTTCCTTCAGATGGATGGATAATCCTCCCCAACTCCAAGCACATTGTCCCAGGCCTTTCCCATTGACATGAAGGAGTTGCCATGTGAAGAGGAGACAAGGGGCTCCTGCTTGACAAAAGCAGAAGAGGCATTTCCATCCTGAAGGTATTGACTGGAAGGGCTGCCTGGGCTCTCTGGCCAGCTGCAGGTTTGTCTGTCTTGGGGAAAGAGCCTGAAATTTAGGCTTGTTCTGGGAAAAACCCCATGTGGGCTCCTTAGCTTCCACATCTTCCTTCTTGGGAACCCCAGGACACAATACAGGGGGTAAAAAAAGAGCATTTTGTGGCTGGGAAAATCTCTGCTCTGATGCTTCCTAGTTCTCCCTGAGGAACCAATGTCATGTCATGGATAGATTTGCTGCTGGAAGCTGGGGGAGTGGGACAAAGCTGGGACAAAAAGACTCCCCTTGGCTCTTCCCATCCTTTGTAAAATAGGGATCCACCTCTGCACTGAGGTGGTTCATGTCCAGCAGCATCTGGGAAACTACAGGTGACTGGGCTTTGGAGCTGTGAGGTTTTCTGGGCTGCAGTCCCGTGCTCCTGTGTCCGTGTCCTGTCCATGAATGCTCCTGCACATGTATGGTTAGTGGGAGTTTTATGGTATTATTGTGGTAATGTGAATTTAATGAAATTATTATGGTAGCGTGAAATTTAGGTGGTCCAAGGAGAGCTCAGACTCAAATATTTCTTTTTTTATCTTGAGGCAGCCAGTGAGCCACCATCCTCCTGGGCTGGAACAGCAGCTCAGGGACACATCAGGGCAAAAAATCTTGTACTGGAGTAAAGAGTGGCCTAGGTTTGACGTGGGCTTTTTAAGTAAAACCACTTCAAATAGTGCTTAAGAAAAAAAAGAGAGAGGGAAAGACAGATTGACATTTCCTTGCCAGTCTGAAATTATGGACTTTGTGCTGGAGACCAGGCTCCCAGACCACCCATTTCTATTTATTGCCCACAGCAATTTCCTTGGCCTTCAGGAGCTTCAGGGTAAACTGAACACTGTAATTACCCTGGAGGTTACCAAGGCACTTTCTCCACCCCACTGAAAACTCTGGTGAAGTTTCTGCTGTAACTAAAGCTTCTCTTGCAAAAGGCAGACCAGAAAATGCTTTTAGAGGTGTCCACCACGTTTATGTGTGGATGTTGTGCCTCAAAGAGAGCTAGGCTACAGTTAAGTCATATCTTTATGGGGGGCTTTGTATCTTTTTTCTGCTTTCCTCCCAGCCCTTTTATTCTCAGAGTATTCCCATGGGACAGGAGTGGCCTTGCCCCACCCCTGGAAGTGTTCCAGGCCAGGTTGGATGGGGCTTGGAGCAACCTGGGATAGTGGAAGGTGTCCCATGGGATGAGATGGACTTTAAGATCCCTTCCCACCCAAACCATTCGGGGATTTGCTGATGCCAAAACCATTTCTGCGCCATTACAGCCGTAATTTATTCCTCACCTGAGCATGCCAGTCCTGTATTTACCATCTGTGCCAGATTTGGGAGCATCCTACCACCTGCACGTCATGGAGGAACCCTCCCTGAGGAGGAGGAGGAGCAGAGTTTGCTGTAGCTCAGAGCCAGGCAGTGCAAATGTTTCTTTCATCTGCTCCAGGGCAGGTTTAGATTGGATGGCAGGAAAAATGTCTTTGCTGACAAGGTGGTCAGGCCTTGGAACAGGCTGCCTAGGGTGGAGTCAGCATCCCTGGAAGTGCCCAAAAAATATCACCCGGTGTTCTGCTCTCTGTCGGTAATGCTGCACACACAGAGCCTGGAGCAGGCCACGGGCTTGTGAACACCCTGAGGGACCTTCTGAGAGGGGACTGAGTGTCCCAGGTGGAAATCTGGGAGTGCAGCTGTGTGTGGAGACACAGAAACCAACAATTTGGGACCCCCTGGCTGCTGAGGGGGCAATCTGAGGGCCTGTGGCTGCAATGCAGGTCAGACCCTGCTGAGCACAGAGAGCACCGATGGCCCCCAGGGGGTTTTTGGGGAACGTGAGCTGAGTCCAGCTGCCCTTGTCCACAGCAGAAAGGTGCCTTCATCCTCAGCCAAAGGCAACTGTGTCCCCTGGCTGCCTGGCGGCCTCGTGGAGCTGATAACTTCCCGATGCTGGGGCACATCTGCTCCGCTTCAAAGCCTGGGCTGGGCTGGCTCCGCACGTGGGATGAATTGAGGGATGAATTAGTGGGGATGTGTGTGTGCAATTAGTGCCCAGCACGTCCCTGCAGCGCAGGGTGCAGCTGCCTCTCTGCTGTGCTGCTGCTCCAGAGGGGAAAGTGTGTTTTTTCCTTTCCTTTGCAGCCTCTGAGATGCGTTTTGGTGGGGGTTCAACGCGCCAGGCAGGGAACAAAGTTAATCTAAAGGGGAGCTTGGTGGGGAGGGAGACCACATCTGGTTAAAAGTCAGCTGGAAAAAAAAACTCTCCGGGATTACACACGTTATTTTGCAGAGCAGCTTCTTGTGTTGCCCAGCCTGCTGGAAGGCAAAGATTTCCCTTGGCCACGGAGGGAAGGGCTGATCCTGTGAAGTACCCAGAGCTGGGCTCTGCACCTCTGTGGACACCTTGGGGGCTGATCAACTCCATCCTTCCTGGCACTTGACCCTCATTAGAAATTATTTGGGATGGTGGAAGGGCAGGGGAAGGAAGCCTGATTTAACAGCTTCCCTGAAATAGGCCTTCAGGGGAAGGGCATGAGGGAGGCTGTGCTGCTGTGTCTTGCCCCTGTGATGCCACAGTGGGAAGACAGCAGGACAAAGCTTCAGATGGCAGCTTGAAGATAAGGGCTGCCATCAGTGCAGATCAAGCAGGGCAGGCTTCAAACAGAGAAGGGAATTTTTATTTCATTCATTGCTCCAAAACCTTCTCTCCCGCTTTTCCTGCTGGGATGTACACATTCAGCAGTGGGAGATTGGTGACACGGGCTGGCAGGAAACCTCATGGACCAATTCTCTCTACCTTTTTGGATTCCTGTTAATTTGTAGGTCCCCACCTTTTATCCCAGCTCACGGCTGTGGCCCAGCGCCAGCAGCAGAGTTGAGAGCAGAGGTGCCATCCTGTACTGGTTTGTGCTGTGCTTTCCTTCCCCAAGTGAGACACTTGGGTGGGAAGGAACCCAAAATACCATCTTATTGCATGGGCAGGGACACCTTCCACTATCCCAGGTTGCTCCAAGCCCTGTCCAGCCTGGCCTGGAACATTTCCAGGGGTGATGAATCCACAGCTTCTCTGGGCAACCTGTGCAGGGCCTCAGCACCCTTACAGGGAAGGATTTCTTCCCATTATCCCATCTATCCCTGCCCTCAGGCAGTGGGAAGCCATTCCTCCTTGTCCTGGCACTGCAGGCCCTTGTCCCAAGTCCCTTTCCAGCTCTCCTGGAGCCTCTCTAAGCCCTGGAAGGGGCTCTGAGGTCTCCCTGGAGCCTTCTCTTCTCCAGGAATACATCCAGTCTCAGCCTGGCTCCAGAGCAGAGGGGTTCTAGCCCTTGGAGCATCTTTGTGATCTACAGACAGCCTCCACTCAGTCCCTTGAGCTTGGTTGGAAAGAGCCTTCTATGTTACTGGGCCACTCCTTGGGCTAAATGGGACATGTAGAGATGTCTAAACCACCTTGGGGGTTGTCAGGTCCTGGGTTGTGTCAGGGTTAGGGTCTCCTGTGCTGCTGCTGTGGCTCAGCTCCCTTTCCTGGCTGCTTTATTTCCTAGGGTTCAGGCTCTCTTTGAGATCTTTGGGTAGAAGAAGTGCCCTTCTGTTCTCCATTTCTCAAAAACGTGGAGCTGTGGGCAGGGATTGAGCTGTGCTTAGATACAGGCAGCACTTTGGTGGAGAGCTGGAGCCATCTGCTCTGCAGACCAGGCTCCAAGGTTCCCCCCACATTCCTCCCATCCCTGCCTGAGCCAGCCAAAGCAGCAGAGAAACCCCTCCTCGATGTGCCCCTCTGCTTCCAGCCCCAGGCACAGGAGAAAAATCCCATAATAAACACCCGGGCTGGGCAACCAACAGCCCTCTCCCCTGAATTAAAAACCTTCGAGCAGTGCCCCACACCATCTCCCAGCAATGCAGGGAAAAAAAGGTGAAGTCACTAAGGAATGACATTTATACCGAGAGAGAAAAGAAAATGACTCATTCCCCACAGCCTAAGGGCAAACTCAGTGGCTTCTGCATCTCAGACGGGCTCTGTTGGTTAACTTGAAAAGAATCCCTTTAAATTCCCGTTCCCCTTTTTTCAATACAGTGTTTCTCCTCTGCTGATTGACTCATTTCCTGGAAATCTCTGAGCAAATACAGCCTCTCTGGCACTGTTCAAGATTGTTGCAGTGGTGGAAATGTGTTTTACCTGCACTTGGTGAGGTGGGAGAGGTTCTTCGTCACCAGCCTTGAAAAAGGGGTGAAAATGTTGGTGCTCAAACCTGTTTGGGTCCCTCCAAGGAGAGATGGGTGCTGTTTGTAACTCTCCCTTTGGGTTTCGGGGTAGGTTTGGTTTTTTATCTGTTATCAAAGCTCTCTGATGGACTCTGAGGTTTGTTGAGGAGGGTGGGATGCTGTAGTTTTGTCCTGGGTGCACAAAAACATTTTCAGTTCAATGTAAGAAAAGGGTTGGGACAAGCTCATCCTTCAAAGATGGCTGGAACCTCTACAGCCATGGAATTCCTGCCTAATTTTCCCATCAACGCTCACTCACTTGATGGCCAGGTCTGCAGGGGATGTAGCAGCAGCTGTGTTGAAAAATAAGGTTTATTTTATTGGATTTTGTGGGAAAAAGGAGTGGCTTGGATTTCCTTCCGCCGTGCAGAGGAGATGAAGGCTGCTCAAGAACAAACTGGAAACCCCAAACTTTTTATTTTAAGAACGACCTCGCCAAAAGCAGTTGGTTTCTGATGCAGGAGGTGACACGGGATGGTTGGATTTGGGATACAGATGATCCCTCGTGCTCCAGGATTCTGTTTCAAGCCGTCACAGTAGCCACGTGGTGATGAAATATCTCCAGCTTGGAGATGCCTCCTCCCAGCTCTGGGGTAAATCAGCCTGGATTCCTCCAAGACTGTGATGGCTGAGAACAGCTCAGGTCTTGGCTTGTGGTTTGTGTGCTGCTTGCTTTGCATAGGGAAAAATAGGAAAAAAATATTTTAGAGGGGAAAATGTGCTTTGCAACTGTGGAGAAACCCCTCTGCCAGGAGTTTTTGTGCTGCTGAACGAGAGCAGAGGACTTCTGGGTGAGGTGTGCACCTCACCCAAGCCATAGGATGCTGGTGGCTGTGCTCCCCACACAGTCCAGCTCATCTTGGTTTAGGTTCAGACTGGATTTTAGGAAAAATTTCTTCATGGAAAGAAGTTGTCCAGCCCTGGCACAGCTGTCCAAGGCAATGGTGGAGTCCCCATCCCTGGAGGGATTTAAAAGCCACGTGGATGTGGCACTTGGGGATGTGGGCTTGGCAGTGCTGGGGGAATGGTTGGACTTGATGACCTTGGAGGGCTTTTCCAACCCAAATGATGCCATGACTGATCCCTCATCCTCCTCTGAGCTGCAGGCTGGAGACTCCAGCCCAGCGTGTTGCTCTTGGTGCAGTGCTAATGAGAATCAAGAGCAGGAGGAACCTCTCTATATTGAAAAAACCTTCATTTCACAACCTGCTTGCAGAAACCCCAAACCTCCCAGCCTGTGCTTCCCCTCCTGCTTCTCCTCATCCTTTCCCTCACCTCCCTGCTGAGGTGCAGTGACTCCACTGTAAATCTATTAAAATATTCATGCAGAAGACTGAAGCCCTGGGCTAAAAAGCGTGGCCCAGAGAGAGGTCATTTGTCTGCAGAGAGTTCAATCAATACCCTGCTGAATCCCTCTCGGGGGAGAGGGAGCCCCGTGCAGCTGCTGGGATCTCTCAGTCCTGGATGCTGGAGCAGGCCCTGCCCATCTGCAGCTGGCCAGCTCTTCTGGGGCCACCACGCTGGGAGGAAAGCCAGGAGAGCCCCAGGCCTGGGGTCTGACCCACATCTGGATGGACAGCCCGGTTTCTCCTGTGGGAAAGGCCACCTTTCCAACCCTTCCTGATGGCTTCATGGAGCTACACAGCTCCTCTGGGACCGCACAGTGGGTCCCCCTTCTTGGTCACCCCCTTGTGTCACCCTCTGCTGCTGCAATGTCCTCAGTGAGGCCAAGCCTCGTGTTTGTTGTCTCCATTTCCTCATCTCCAGACTTCCAGGTCGACCTCTGGGCAGCCCCACAGCCATGGGCCATTGGATTTTTTAGCCCCCCCAGCTATTTCCAGGCTGTTATCTCCTTTAATCATGACTTGGGTGAGTAAGCACTTGTTGAACCCCATGAATTCCTCCACATAAATCAATCCCTCAAGGCCCATGTTGTTATCAGCTCGGCGCTCGCTCCAGGTTTCAGCCTTTCTGGGAATGCCACAAACTCAACGAAATCCAGATGCAGGTGCTCTGGAGAGGAAGGATTCCTTCCCTGCTCCACGTGCTGGGATCTGCCTCTTGCCTTGCTGGGAGACACATCCAGGCCAACCCATCGATGTGTGGAGCAGAGAGGGATGCTCCGAGGTGGCTCGGAGGGAAGGGACGCTCTGCCTCGCACAGCTGAGCAGCAGAAGGCACAGCAAGGCTTTCCCTGGCTGAGGTTGCTGCTTGGAAGTCTTGAAAGCAAGACTTGGGGCTGCTTTTCTGCACCTAGAACAGGCTCCCCAGGGAATGGGCACGGCCCCAAGGCTGCCAGAGCTCCAGGAGCTTTTGGACAATGCTCTCAGGGATGCACGGGGTGGGATTTGTTGGGGTGGACTTGATCCTTGTTGGTCCCTTCCAGCTCAGGATTGCCATGGTTGACCAGGCTTAACTTCTGCCTTGAGCTTAGCTAAGCTGGGCTGGTGGCACTGATGGGTGTGGGAGTCCCAAGTTTTTCCTCTCCCTTGGAGAAAAGCAGCCTAACTAAAACTTCCTGACATCTAATTAGTTATCACTGATTCCTCAAAAATAATTATCAGTGGTGCAGAGGGCTGTTGAGCCTTGGAGTAGGGAATAAGTTGTGAGTAGGAGGTTCTCCAAGCATGGATTTAGCATCTGGAGCCATGGATCTTCTCACCACACAACTTGATTTTCTAACTACAACCATTCATCTCACTCTGTCATGGTTCACCCTGCTACTCCCCTCCATTCCTGCTTCCAGAAGTGCTTCAAAAAAGGAAAGATGATCCCACTGTTTGGTTGCATCAGGAGTTTTATTCCTGCATCCTGGGAGTTTGCTTTCATCTGCCCTTCATAACGAGACTCGCTGCAGGTCTGAAATCCCTCTCTTATGTCCCTGCACTAAAACCTTCCCTGCAGCCCAGCTTCAGACAGTAAGGCAAAAACCTTGATTAATTGCTGTGGGGTTTTTTTTTGGTTTTGTTTTTGGTGGGGTTTTTTTGGTAGTTGTTTGGTTTTGCCTTTGATTTTTTT
>VWZW01004699.1:138806-158063 GCA_013397115.1 Edolisoma coerulescens | reverse complement strand
CCCAGAATCCCAGCTCCCCACCCCAGAATCCCAGCTCCTCACTCCAGAATCCCAGCTCCTCATCCCATCCTGGCACATGAGTGATGCAGTGCCACTCCTGAACCCCAGGAAGGTGGCTGAGATCCCTGTCGAGCAGCACAGGCAGCTCCATGATGATTCCGTGGTGGTTTTCAGTGCTCGGGTTTGTGGCTCTAAACCCAGACAGGAATGCCTGGCAAATAACTCACACTCCCAGCCAAGGCCTGGCTTGTTTCTTCTCTTTTTTTAAACTTTTTATCTATTTATTTTTATTTATTTTGTTTCAGATTTTATGTATTTTGTTATAGATTTTATTTATTTTATTCTAGATTTTAACTCATTTTATTCTAGATTTGATTTTATTCTAGGTTTGATTGATTTTATTCTGGGTTTGACTTGTTTTATTCTAGATTTGATTTTATTCTAGATTTTATTTATTTTAGTATAGATTTAATTTATTTTGTTATAGGTTTTATTTATTTTATTCTAGGTTTTACTTGTTTTATTATAGATTTTATTTTAGTATAGATTTTATTTTACTGTAGATTTTATTTTACTGTAGATTTTATTTATTTTAGCATAGATTTTACTTCTTTTATTCTAGATTTTATTTTATTCTAGATTTTACTTATTTTATTGTAGATTTTATTTTGTTATAGATTTTGTTTATTTTATTCTAGGTTTTACTTGTTTTATTATATATTATTGTTTATTTATTTATTTATTTTTATTTCCTTCTCCTTGCAACCTGTCTCTCTTTGCATTTTGCTTCCATTCCCCCGCCCACAAAATATAGTCCAAACCTCCAGACTCTCCAGCAGCCATTCCAGATCTGGGCTTTGGAAGGGGAATGGCTTCCCACTTCCAGAGGGCAGGGCTGGATGGGATATTGGGAAGGAATTGTTCCCTGGGAGGGTGGGCAGGCCCTGGCACAGGGTGCNCGGGTTTGTGGCTCTAAACCCAGACAGGAATGCCTGGCAAATAACTCACACTCCCAGCCAAGGCCTGGCTTGTTTCTTCTCTTTTTTTAAACTTTTTATCTATTTATTTTTATTTATTTTGTTTCAGATTTTATGTATTTTGTTATAGATTTTATTTATTTTATTCTAGATTTGATTTTATTCTAGGTTTGATTGATTTTATTCTGGGTTTGACTTGTTTTATTCTAGATTTGATTTTATTCTAGATTTTATTTATTTTAGTATAGATTTAATTTATTTTGTTATAGGTTTTATTTATTTTATTCTAGGTTTTACTTGTTTTATTATAGATTTTATTTTAGTATAGATTTTATTTTACTATAGATTTTATTTTACTGTAGATTTTATTTATTTTAGCATAGATTTTACTTCTTTTATTCTAGATTTTATTTTATTCTAGATTTTACTTATTTTATTGTAGATTTTATTTTGTTATAGATTTTGTTTATTTTATTCTAGGTTTTACTTGTTTTATTATATATTATTGTTTATTTATTTATTTATTTTTATTTCCTTCTCCTTGCAACCTGTCTCTCTTTGCATTTTGCTTCCATTCCCCCGCCCACAAAATATAGTCCAAACCTCCAGACTCTCCAGCAGCCATTCCAGATCTGGGCTTTGGAAGGGGAATGGCTTCCCACTGACAGAGGGCTGGGCTGGATGGGATATTGGGAAGGAATTGTTCCCTGGGAGGGTGGGCAGGCCCTGGCACAGGGTGCCCAGAGCAGCTGTGGCTGCCCCTGGATCCCTGGCAGTGCCCAAGGCCAGGCTGGACAAGGCTTGGAGCAGTCTGGGATGGTGGGAGGTATCCCTGACATGGCAGGGGTGGAGTGGGATGAGCTTTGAAGTCCCTTCCAACCCAACCCATTTGATGACATTATGAAATTAGTGAGGTTGTTCCTTTCCAAAATCATCTTTTCACACTTTTGGGGGGCTCTGCTAAGCTTGACTCGCTCCTTTTCCCTTTACTGCCCTCCAGACCCCCTTCCAGGCCAGGTGAGGAGGAGAACGCAGCTCTCGTGGGCAGCTGGGGCGGGCAGGACGCTCACCCCAACCCTTCCCACCCAACACCTTCCTGCTGCTGCCGAGCAGCTGCCCAGCCACAGTGCTGTGCCCGAGCCAAGCAGCTTGCACCGGTTCCGGCTTGGGAAAGGACAGAAATCTCCCGGAGGATGAAAGGATCAGAAGCCTCCAGCTGCTGGAATTCCTCTGCTCTTCGGCACGCTCTGCTTCCCAGCGCCTCTGCTCCCCGCGCTCCCAGCAGAGACCAAAGCAGCCGGGCAGGCCGGCTCCCACGTAGGTAATTCCAGGGTAACTGGAGCTTCCCAACCTTTTCCCCTTGCCCTTCCCTGGCTGAGAGCCCAGAGGAAGGCCAGTCAGTCTCCAGGCATGCAGCATGCCTGGGGTTTGGAGGGGAGGGCACAGGCTCAGGCGGATGCATAAGGAATTAGGTGGCATTTTTGGGGAGCGGGCATCCTGAAAGGCAGGAGCAGCACACCCCATCTCTGGGACCAGCATGACCAGTTCAAAAGGAGATGTGTGACCACTAGGAAATGCTTGTCGTGCTGGGAATTGTCATAATGCCACAGATTAAATGAAGCAACCACTCACTGAAAGGAAAAAAACTCCAAGTGGAAGGGAATTGGAGAGGGTGGGGTTTTTTTTAAGAGGGGAAGAATTATTAGGAGTCCAGGGAGATCTTAGAACCCCTTCCAGTGCCTGAAGAGATTCTAAGAGAGCTGGAGAGGAACTTTGGACAAGGGATGGAGGGACAAGACACAGGGAATGGTTTCCCGCTGCCAGAGGGCAGGGCTGGATGGGATATTGGGAAGGAATTGTTCCCTGGGAGGGTGGGGAGGCCCTGGCACAGCGTGCCCAGAGAAGCTGTGGCTGCCCCTGGATCCCTGGAAGTGTCCAAGACCAGGCTGGACGGGGCTTGGAGCAGCCTGGGATAGTGGGAGGGGTCCCTGCCCATGGAATAAGATGATCCTTAATGTCCCTTCCAACCCCAAACCATTCTGGGATTCTGATTTGGTGTTTTAATTGTTGTTGACAGTCAGCTTGTTAGAAAAACAACACTGGTTATAGTTATTCATTCAAACCATGCTGTTTTTCCTGCTGTACCCCTTTTTTTCCCCCACCTTTCCAGAAGAGCAGGCTGCTCTCCCTCCCAGCCCTGGTGTTTTGTCCTCGTGGGTGCAGCTGATGTGGTGTCAAGGACAGCATGATTCCTGAGCCCTGCCCAGAGCACCATCCAGCCATCATTCAGGGACAGGATGTGGAGTGTGATGCTCCCTATCCCGGGAGGCAAACCCTCAAATCCTCAAAATATAAGGGATATAATCACCTTTTCAATCGGACTGAGGGCTCTGAAGGTGGGATCCCCTGTCTCGTTTGAGTGACAGCTTGTGTCACATCGAGACCCATCAGAAAGCACCAGGCTGGAGCACAGGGGCAGCAGCCCCTCCCCAGCTGTGTCTGAGAGCAGAGATGTTATTCCTGTGGTGACACAGCCTGGGGAGCACCTAATCTGGATTTATTGAGGTCGTAGGACTGCCTCAGCACGGCGGTGCCGAGACTGTAGGATAAACAGAAGCCTTCTATTTATAACGCTGCCAATCTGGCACCGCTCGCGGGCGCTAAAAATAAGACTTTGTGCAAATTAATGGGTGCTCTCCTGGCGTTGTCTGCGCAGCAGCCCCTGATCCTGTGGCACGCTGGGTGCTTGGCAGGGATCCTGCAGAGCTCTGCTGAGCCGCCACCACCTCTCCGGAGGGCTGAGCGTGGTTCTCACCCGCGTGGGAGAGGTTCCTCCTTTCCCTTGGGGTGCTCTGACCCTGTGCCCACAAACCCTGTGAGTTTGGGGCAGGAGTGATGAGCTCTGGTGATGCAGCTGGGCAAGCAGACCCCAGGGAGAAGGGGGTTGGTTGTGCTGGAGCTGCCTAGTGCGGGTTTCTGGTGTTCCCCCAAGTCACATCCTTCTCTCCGAAGCAGGAGGATGTGTCGGACAGCGAGGCAGAGCCTGGGCTGACACAGCAGCACGGACAGCCCCAGCCTGGCTCAGCAATCCCAGGTACCCCAGGATGGTGGGACTGGATTAAATTGTAAAAGGATCTGTTTAAGCTGCAGATAAACCCACTGGGGATCTGCTTTCCTGGGAGCGAAGCGAGCCTCACCTTCCAACCATACCGAGCTTAACACCAAACATGATTTTTTTCTTTAAAAAGAAGTCTTATTGCTGTTTAACTCACCCATGTAAAACCTTAGCTTTCCCCTGCCAGCCCACCCAGATCCTGCTTGGGCTGTGATGGTGAGTGGCTCCAATATTTATTTTCTCTGATAGGGAAGCAGAAACCTGGTTTTTATCGTTAACACTGTGGTGTACAAGATCTCAAGGCAGATACCTGCTGCTGTGATTTAACACCTGCCTGGCTTCCCTGACAGTGTTTCCTGGGGTTGAATTTATTTTCAGAGCACTTCAGGCTCCCCTTTTCCTGCTGTTTCCAGCTACTGAGGTCTGTGACCATCCCTGTGGGATCCATCTGCTCCACACGTGGCTCTGCTGGCGGGAATAGGATCACAGAATATCCAGAGCTGGAAGGAACCCACAGGGATCATCGAGTCCAATTCCTGATCCTGCACAGGACACCGCAAGGATCCCATTGGGAGAGGTGCCAAAGCTGGTCCTCCACCACTCTCCCCTCGACACACCCGGCTCCCAGAGGTGACCCAAAGGAGAAGAGCAGCTTCTGATTCATCAGCTGCTACCCAGGGCTGCCAGGAACCCTGTGGCCACTTCGATGTGCAGAGGAGAGCACGGTGTCCCATCCCATGGTTTGAGCTGGGATGTGGGATCAGGTGTGACACAACCTGCCAGACGTTGATGTTCCCCTAAACTCGTTATCAGGTTTGTTGGGGTTCTCCTTTTGGCTTTTCCTGCCTGGGATTTCACTCAGTTTCAAGAGGGCAGATGCCACGCAGGGGGAAAAATAATTTCCAAGCCTCCTGAGCCAAAGGAGACAACAAGAATTCACATGATGGGGTCTGAAAAGGAGGAGGAGGAGGAGGAGCTGGCCCCAAATGCTGGTTCACAGAGCATGGCGGGGAGGCTGTGACCTGGAGGAGACCAGCAGGAACAGCCCTGCCTTACACCACGGCGCTGTGGGTGGCCACACCAAGCTAGACCACACTAAATCCAAGGCTGGAAAGGAGCTGCAGCCCTCCTGCAGACGTTTGGAGCCCCAGGGAGTGGGACAGCGCGTGGCAGGCAGAGGCAGGTGGCAGCTTGGTGGCGATGGCACAGTTGGGCAGCCTTGGAGGAGAGAGCCAGAAGGCCGAGCCATTCCAGCACAGTGAGCGCAGTTAAGCGCTGCCAGATGGCTCCTTTTGCAGAGGAAGAAGCACACAGGGAGGGAGCGAGGCTTTTCCCACTGCTTTTCCTCGAGGATGAACTTCTCCTTTCTCCTGCGAGCGCTGGGAAAACTCGGTGGTCGCAGGAGTCGGCGATTTGGGAGCGCCGAAAAGGAGGAGGAATTCCTCTGGTGGATGTTCTCTGGTCGTTTGCTCTGCCTCAACCACACTTGAGGGCATTTCTGAGGGTGGAGAACCTGAGGTGGATCAGGCAGGGGGAGGAAAAAATTATGATCAAGGATGGGTGGTAAACCCCTGCTGTGCCAGATAGGGAGGGAGGGAGGGAGGGAGGGAGAAGAAAGAAACTTTTTTTGCTGGCCAAAGAGTGCTTTGACCTGTTGGGAACCATTGGAACCAGGAAACCAGATTGGAGCAGTTTGATTTCCTGCAGGGCTCTTGATAGAAGTCGGGAGGGGAGTAGGCAAATGTTTTCCAGCAAGGGCAGGAAAGAAAACAGTAGGATTTTCTGCTTCATTTAGTAAATCCACTGCTTTTGTCCCCAGCCTGCCTTAACCCTTTCACCTCGGCTAACATCTCTGGTGTGGGGTTACCAGCACAGGCAGAAAACTGACCCACTGGCAAAAATTTTGCTTCAGTGCTTCTCTCTTTGCAGATGGAGAATGAAAGGCAAAAAAAATGGGCAAAAATCAGAGCCTGGCTAGCAAGGTTTAGTCATGGATTTGGCAGTGCAAGGCTGGACTCGATGATCTTAGAGGGCTTTTCCAACTTTTAGTGACTGTAAGAGGTTGGGAAAACAGCAGCTTTGGTGTCAGAGCATTCCTCAGCAGCGGAGAGGAGAGCGTTTGCAGGAAGCTCTTTTGGGGAAGAGCATCCTTTGCTGAGCAGGCTCTGGGGAGAGAGGCTGGGAGCTGTAGCAGAGACAGCCGGTGGGTGGGAGGAGGGAAGATGTGGAGCTTTGCAGCAGGGCAGCAAGGAACACGTGTGTTTGGAGGCTGGGGATCTTCGGGGGCTGGGGGGTGGGATTTGCTTACTTGTAGCACCCGAGATTTCACTGCTAGAGGAAGATTTCTTCTCCCCCATTCCAGAACCGAGCCCCACAGCTCCCAGTCCGTGGCAAGAGCTCACTGGGTTTTAAATCTCAGCTCTGAAGTCACACCAATGCAGAGAATCTCTGCTCTAGCCCTTTCGAAAGGGTCTTGTCTCCAAAAGGTTTGTCACCAGGGCTGCTGGCCAAGCAGGAAGCTCTGGAACCATGGAAGCCTAGAAAACAGAAGGAAATGAACAACTGTGAGCAATTAAAACGTCTCCAGCAAGCCACCAGTCCTTTGGGGACATTCCCAGTGCTTCAGTGCACGTGGCTGGCAGGATCACAGCTCCCAACCACAGCTCCCAGCACGGCCGCTTCCACAGTCAGGCTCAGGGATCACAGAATCCCAGAATGGTTTGGGGTGGAAGGGACCTCAAAGCTCATCCCATTCCACCCCTTCCCATGGGCAGGGACACCTTTCCCTATCCCAGGTTGCTCCAAGCCCCAATGTCCAACCTGGCCTTGGACACTTCCAGGGATCCAAGGGCAGCCACAGCTGCTCTGGGCACCCTGTGCCAGGGCCTCCCCACCCTCCCAGGGAACAATTCCTTCCCAATATCCCATCCATCCCTGCCCTCTGTCAGTGGGAAGCCATTCCCTGTGTCCTGTCCCTCCATCCCTTGTCCCCAGTCCCTCTCCAGCTCTCCTGGAGCCCCTTTAGGCCCTGGAAGGGGCTCTGAGCTCTCTCTGGAGCTTTCTCTTCTCCAGGTGAACACCCCCAGCTCTCCCAGCCTGGCTCCAGGGCAGAGGAGCTCCAACCCTTGGAGCATCTCCATGGCTCCCTCTGGACTCTCTCCACGTCCTTCCTACGCTGGACTTGTGATCCCTCCAAGCAAATCCTGGTGCTTGAGCTGTGCTTTTCCTGCTGCATCTCCAGCTGTCCCACATGCCTTTCCTTGCCTGGCCATGCCTGGCCACTGCCACCAGTGTCCCCTTTGCACTGCTGTGACTCTCCAGCCAGGACTGGCACCTGCGCAGGTGGCCCCATCTCCACACCCATCTCTCCCTTTGCATTATTAGTTCCCAAAACTTGTAACTCCTCTTCCACTGAGTCTGTCTTTTCCCTCTGCCTCCCCTGAGGTTCACGTGCTCCCCTGTAATTATTGTGGCCACCACTGGCTCGGCCGGAGGCACAGAAAGCCACTGAGCCCTTTGGCAGGACTTGCACGGTCCACACTGGCCGGGTGTGGTTCCACTCTGCACCAGTTCAGCTTGGTTTGAGAGCCAGGAGAAAATTCCAAAGCTGCCAGGGTGGGAGGCATCCGTGAACACCGGAGAGAGGCAGGCAGGTGGGATGCAGGCCGTGCATTCCAGCTGGAGTTTGCATGGATGGGCACACGGACAGTCTGCACTGTTTGCCTTCATCCCGTGCGTGTGGAAGCGATTCTCACCTGAGCAAAACGTGCTCAGGACACTGTGGGAGTTTAAAAACAATTAGCAGCATGAATGTCGGGTTTGAACCTGCTGCTTGTTGCTTTTTTCTCACCCCATCCATCGCAGGGTCCCGTCAGTAATTTTTTAAAAGTCTTTCTTCCCGGCCTGAAGCTGGCATCTCGCAAGGGCTCTGCCCACACATTAATGGTGGTCCTTGTCACCCCCAGGCTGGGTCCCTGTTCCCTGCCTGGCTGCTGGCAGCCAGGGCTTGTCCTCCTCCCATCCCACAGCTCATTCCCAAAGTTCTCTCCCTCTCCTGGCCTCTGCTCCAAGAGGGGCTGCTCCACCTTGGAGGTTGGACAGGGCTTGGAGCAACCTGGGCTGGTGGAAGGTGTCAGGGGGTGGAACTGGATGGGCTTTAAGGTCCCTTCCAACCCAACATTCTGTGGTGATTCCGTGACCTGGGAGCTCTCCCTTCTGCAGTGGTGGCATCCAGCCCCGTGCCCCAGTGGCTGGCTGGGAGCAGCTCTGATCCGCGAGCCACCGTGTGATCCTGGGAAGAGATCCCGCAGATAATCTCCCTCCACGGCGGAAATATTCCGCTTATTTTTATCCTTGTTTCCTGTCTGTCAGCCAGCTAATTATCCCTCAGAGGACTTTCTCTGTAAGTCTTTTTCGGGAGGGAAACTTGGCGAGTGCTGCCTGAGCGTCCTTGTCCATTTCAATGAGAACAGTGGAGTCAATTTCAGTACCTTCTGGAGAAAATGTCTTTTTCCTTTTCTTTCCTTTTTTTGTTGTTTTTGTGAGGCTGGGGCTGTTTTTCCCTGTTTGTGCCAAGCTGCCAGTACCAGAGTTTTCCTGCCTGGATCTTCTCTTCCATGATGCAGGGGGGAGCATGAAGAGGAGGCTCTTGCACTCCAGAATATCCATGCATTACATGGATGGACACCTGGGCTTGCTCACCCAGTGCTGAGTCCATCCCTCCTCTCTCCCGATGCTCATGGATGTCCTTGAGGAAGCATTTAAAAATGCAAACCATTTTTTGTTGCCGTAGCAACCGCTCTGCTGCAATTGGGGATAAAATGTGGCTCCTGGGAGGTCAGAGATGTTCTTTCTGAGAGGTGTGGTGGGTGCTGGTGGCAGGAGCACAGGTCACAGCCACCCGTCCCAGGTGACCCTGGCTGCTGGAATTCCATTGCCAGGCCTTTGTGATTCCCAAGAGGAACAGCTTGGGTTTAATTCACAGATATTTCTTGTGGCCACCACTGCTGGCTCTGAGCGGCCTGGCCTAATGGAAAGTGTCCCTGCCCATGGCAGGGGCTGGAATGAGGCTTTAAGGTCCCTCCCAACCCAAACTATTCTGGAATTCCAAGATCTCTCAGGCTCCTGCAGTCCTGAGCTGGGGGTTTCATGCCAGCCCAATCTGCAACCAAAGGAGCTCTGCAGATGGGCAACCAAGACTGAATTTCCTCATGGCTGCCATGTGAAAACACTGATTATGGGGGCTGCATCCTCGCTGCTGTCGCCTGTCCCTTTGCCACATGCCTGCAGGGACCAGATCCCACAGTTCCCAGCTCTCCACGTGCAGGGACAGAGTGCTGGTGAAGGGATTCCCACAGTGCCCTCCACGCTGTGCCGGGGGAGAGACACTGCAGTTCTCTTGTTCAGCATTCCCATCACGGCAGGGGGAACCTGCCCAGCCTCCTGGAGCTGCTGCAGAGTCAAGTGGGAAGGCAGCAAAGTGCTGGCACTGCAACCCTCACCTGCTTCCAGAGCCTGCAGATGGTTGAGAGCGCTGGATCTATCCCAAGCAGTTTGTGGAGAGTGTTTTCATGGAAATACGCAGGGAAAGTTGGGCTATCCTTTTTGGATGCTGGCTTTTGGCAGTCAAAGAGGCCGAGCCTGTGGGTTCCCTTCCATGCTGGAATTGTGGGCTAGAAGAGATCAGGGAGGGACCGAGTGTTTCAACAGTTACCCAGATGAGGTGGGTGCTTTGTAATGCATCAGCTCTGCAGTCTCCAGGTCCTGAACTCCAATGGCCTCTGGATCAAACCCCAGGGAAAGGCTGCCAAGGCTGGCATTGTGCTGCTGGAATTGCCCTCCTGGCTCTTATCTTTACGGGATGGTGCCTCCTGCTCTGGGAGTTGCTTTGGGCTGGAGCAATCTCTGTGCATCTTCAAAACCATCAAACAAAGCAGGACACGCTGCTTCCTCTCTGAGGCACCACAAATATTTGGGGCTTCTCTCCTCCATCCTGACTCCTGTATCACCTCCTTAGAAGACGGGGTCATTTCCTAGTGCTGGCTGGTGGAAATTCCCATAAAGCCAAAGCAGGGCATCAAGCCTCGACTCCTAATTGCTTTGGCTTCTGTCTCTCACAGGGCCTCACCAGCCATTTAATGCACCAAAATTTGCCTGGAGCAACTCCTTCCCCGTCTCCAAGGATTATTTCCAGCCTGCCCTGACGCCGAGGCACAGACAGGCAGAGCTTGGAAGCCACCCAAGCGCTCGCACCTTCCCGGGTTGGGGAGCGCGAGTGAATCGCGGCAGTGGGATGTGCTGTTTGTCCGTGGGATGTGCGAGGCACAGAGCGCTCCCGGTCCTTCAGCGGCGGCGCCCTGCAAGGAGCACGGCACCCCAGGGAGCTCCTGGGCATTTCTAAAGGGTCAGCAGCTCTCTTTTGCCTCCAAGGTGCTGAGTTAGCACTCCTCAATCCAGCGGGAATTCCTGCTGGGAGCTGTGGGCGGTCGGGAATGGTGCCTGAGGAAGGATCCGGCTGTGACCCCTCTGAGACGCTGTTGGGATGGCAGTGTCCATTCCCCGTGATCCTGGGAAATTCTCTCTCAGGACATCTTGTATCTGCTTGTTCTTGAGTGAACCCTCCAGCCCAGCCACGCTTCTATCCCTGCCCTTTCCCAAGGGATGGCTGCAGTGGCCCCATGGTCTCACATGGATTTGTCTTCCTTGGCCACGTTCTGGATGATGCCTGCGGGCTTTGATCACTGTACCTGTGGTTAAAAACACCCGGTTTGATGTCACCATTTAGTCTTGGAGGGTTTGGGGTGAGGAATTCTTGTTCTGTGGGAATCATTAAGGTTGGAAAAGCCCTCTAAGTCCACAAAGTCCAATCCTTAGCCCAGCACTGCCCAACCCACCACTAAACCATGTCCCCGAGTGTCACATCCACACATATTTTTGGACACGAGTCAGCGATGCTGCTGACTTCCAGGCAGTCCAAGATCCTGGTTTTTGCTCCCTGAAACATGTGATTCTCCTCTCCTTGCAGGACAGGGCTAGTTTTTCTTGGGAACAGCAAATCCACGTTATTGCTCATCACTGGCAGCCCGAGGCAGGTTTGGTTTGACTTTCAGTTGAGTGCTGTTCTAATGTGGACGGGGTGACGTTGGCTCTGCTAGAGATGATCTTCACACAAGAACTCATCTTCAGTCGTTTGTGCCTGAATGGGACCTGTTAATTTATTTTCCATTTATAGACCCAGCTGCATGCTCATCTTTAAAAAGCAAAAAGCTCATTAACAGGGAATTTTCTTGCCCAAATGTAAGTGCATCGCTGACTCCTACACAGAGGTGCTGCCACCCACAGCCTGAACCATGGACAGATGTCCAGTTTGAGCCTCTAGCCCTTGGATTTAGCTCCTCTGACCTCCTCCTTGGACAGAATTTTAGTCAAGGTGAGCTATGACGCTGTTTTGAGCAAGTGAAAAGCTCAATAAGCATCTAACTGATGTCACAAGCTTGAACAGATGGAGCCAAAATGCCTTTTATTGATAAGGGATTTTTTTTTTCTCCTTTCCAAGGAAGGGAGCAAACCTGAGCATCGCCACAGAAATTCCAGGTGGGTGGGAAACAGGATGAACAACAGGATGTGTCCAGAGGTGAACAGAGCTGCTCAGGGATTCAGCTTGGGACTGACTTCACTAATGAAACTGACTTCATTAATATCTTTCCTGATCAGCTGGGCTCTCGTGGAGGAGCATATGGATCACTGCTGCAGCTGAGGCAGTGGAGAGCATGGGGGAGAGGACCTGGGTGCCCCCCAGGGAGGACCGAGTGACCTTGGGGGGCCCGTTGGAAGCAGCAGAGCAAGGTGATGTCATGCAGGTAACACGTTTGCATCTTTTATCTGTTATTAACATCTCTTTAATCCCTATTAATAAAACTTGGCCCGTTCTCTGGGCTCTCATCCGTGTGAATTGCCACAGGAAGGGGAAGTGGGGTAGAAACTAATTGCAGGATGGCTGTAGGCACGGGAGGATGTTGCTGGGAGATGGATTTAGCAGAGAGGGAAGTTTTGCTCCCTCCGTCTGAGGCTTTGGTTAGAGCTTGTCCAGCAAATAGCTCAGGGAGAGCGAGCTGCCAGTGGAAGAGGTGTGGAGGAGCTCAAAGAGGTGCCAAACAGTGGGATACTGGATGAGAAAGCTGCCTGTGGGTACAGCTGTGCCCCCCTTCCAGAGGTGCCACAGGATGGGGGCGTGAAGCACGCTGGGAATCCATCATTCCATCGGTGGTGCCATGGAAGCACTGCCATTCCCAGACAGGAAAACCACGGCCTTGGTGTCAGGGCATGCCTGGGGCAGGCTGGAGGCTGGCAGGGAGGAGGTGACTGCGCCCTGCTGGCTTCACTTTGCCAGCCTGACCCCTGTGCCCGCACTCGCCTGCCAGCACGGACGTCTCCTCCAACCATCTCAGTCCCCATCTCCAGCCTCTCCAAACCTGGAATCTCCCTGCCTGCTGCCTCCCCAGCTCACCACACAGGAGCATCGTTAAGGCTGTCTAGGCAAGGAAACGATCCTGCTGATTTGGTGGGGCTGGGGTGATACTGGGGTAATTAATTGGTGTAACTCAGTGCTCCCGGTGCCAGGGGTGACGCTGGAGCATCCCTGCACCGGTGGGATCGCTCTCTGCAGGAGGTTTAGGATCAGGACTGCTCACCCCTTTGCCTTTGGGGTGAGGAGTGCACTCTCAGCAGTGCTTGGCAGTTCCCTCTGCCCCGTGGGCTTTCCCACAAAGCGCAGTTGTGATTCCTGTTGCTTCCGAGTGGTTGGAGGGAGGGCCTAATTTTTGCAACATGCAGGCACCAGGTATTGTGTACAGCTCAAAGGTGGTGATGTAAATGTCTTTTTTTTTTTTTTTTTTTACCTTAATCAAATATTTACTTACCAGCACACGCTGGCAAATACAGGCTTGGCATAAAGGAATTCACCCCTGGTGTGTAGTGTTTAATGGGATTATTCTTCAGAGTAACCGAGCCTCCTTTGCCTGGATTGTTGTGGATCCCTGGAAATGTCCAAGGCAAGGCTGGGCAAGGCTTGGAGCAGCCTGGGACAGTGGAAGGTGTCCCTGCTCATGGCAGGGGGTGGAACTGGGTGATTTTTAAGGTTCCTTCCACCCCAAACCATGCTGTGATTCCATGATTCAGTTTGAGATGGAAGGATCTGGATGTAGCTGGGTCTGTGTGGCCAATGGACACTTCTAGGTAGAGAACTTCAGTCCTTGGGTGTGGCAACAGCAGCAGGAGGCTTTTTTCTCTGGAAAAAAGTTTCCTAGCAACTTCTGGAAGCAAGTGGGGGGTTGCTGTGCCTCAGGATACCCAGCTAAAGGATGCGCTGCTCCAAAACACAGATTATTCCTCTGTTTAAGGCAAGGCATGGAAAAAAAAAAAGAGTTACAATCTGCTCTGGGTGGATAAAGTGCTTGCACAGTCAGAAAGTCATGAGGTTTTGGAGCTCTCATGTTTATCCCTTCAGCTCCCAGCCTCCAGAGACACAGGAGGGGAAAGGAACCCCCTGGCAATGGAAGTGTCTGGGTTCTGTGCTTGGGATGATGTGCACAGATGTGGTCAGACTGCACGCCAAGGCATGGGAATTAGGGGAAAGCTGAGTTTCCTGAGGTCTTCCTAGACCGTGCTGGCTTTTAAGCCCATCTCCTGGCAATGGATGCCTTTCTCTTTGCCATGGATTGTGGGGATTTATGTATTTATTATATAAAATAATAAAGTCTTTCCCCTTGCAGGGAAGCTGACCGATGTCCCCGTGCATTGCTGGCTGAGCTGGGTGGTTTTTGCCTTCCCCACGCTCAGGAATTTTGGTCTCCCCCAATTCCTGTGCCAGAGATGGTCTCCGTGGCCTCACCCTCACCCTTTCCCATGAAGATCCCTCTCCCTGGCACTGTGAGCACATCCCTTGGATAATCTGGTGCCCTCTCAGCGATGGGTCCAGCACGTGGCAGAGCTGTGGGACAGCACCAGGATCATCTGGATGAGTCCCCAAGGACACAGAGTGGGACAGAGCTGCTGTCTGCAGTCAGGCACCTCTTCCCCCACTGCTCCTGTGCCTCATGGACACTGCTTCTCCATTTCCCGGCCAAAGGGGAAGTGATCCACGTCACAGCAGTGATGGATGCAGAGGGGCAGCCTTGTGACCATGACACACCTCGTTAGTCAGCTCCCAGGGAGGGGGGGATAGCTCTGCAGGAGGATTTTAGCCACGGGCAGGGGCAGCTGGGAGCTGGATGCCGGTGGGAAGCAGGGATTAGGAGCTGGAGACGTGATCCATGGTGGTGACTAACATGTGGCAAAGGATCCAGCAGGAATCCTGCTCCCAGTGTGTGCTCTTCCATGGCCTCCCAGGCTTGTGAGCACCACAATGCCATCGATCTCCCAGGGTCTTGGCCAGAAATTCTCATCCTTGGTGTCTCGGTCTCCCTGGTGGACACCTTGGCCCAAATCCCTGCCTGGGGTTCCTCACCTGCCGCAGGATGGATGCCACGGGCATTTTTGAGACCTGTAGGTTGCACCCTCTGCGTGGTTCACACCAGGTGAAGGTGGTTCCTTTGTGCCTTCCTTTTTCCCTCATTTTCTTCAGCGGGATCTCAAAGCTGAGGTTTTGGGGGCGACGGAGGAGGGGAGGCAGTAGCAGAGTGCAAAATTGATTTGTGCTGTCCCACATCTCGGCCGTGCTCCTGCCTCTTGCCCAGGAGCATTCCTGTAGGAAACCGCTCCAGAGAGGAGTCTGCAGGGCTGGGCCTCGTGGGATGGGAGGGAATTGTCTGTGCCTCCTGGTGATGTGAGGTTGCAGGAACACAAGAGGGAACGAGGCTGCCTCCAAGCCCGGATGAACGGTGAAATCACGGAATGTGAGACACAAGGCCATGGCGTTACCTGTTGGAAAACGTTCATCCCAAACCTTTGCAGAGCTGCCAGGCAGGAAAAGCCCGTGCCAGGCTCTCAGAGCTCTCCCTTGCTCTGGCTGTCGGGATTGCTGTCTCCAGCTTTTGGCTTCCAGCTGGGATGTTCTCCTGAGCAGACCCGACGTCTCTGCCGCGCGTTTATCCAGCTGTTATCAGCAGATGCCCTTCCTTGGTGACTCACGCCCTGCTCCCTGACCACATCCCCTTCTCTCTCCTTGCCCCCACCCACCACAGCTGAGTCACTTGGCCTCCTGTCACAAGCCAGGAGCTCTTCCTTCGGTCACGCTCGAGACACTTCTGGCCCAGTCTGATGTAAGCTCATCCCCAGTTCCTTTTCCCCAGAGGGCTCTGGAGTGGGAACTGGCTGCCTGTTACCACACTGCCCAGACCAGATGTACCCAGACTCTCTTGCTCCCTTAGTCATCTCCAGCAGTTCCTCACGGCCACCAGTCCAGCCCAGAGGTACTGGAGGTCACCCAGCAGCCCGGCACTCCCCAGTCTTGGCTGGTTTTTGTTTAAGATGTCACTTGTGAAGGTGGGAGCTGTGAAAACCCAGTGCTCAAAAACCTTTCCCGTCTTCTGAGCGTCCCGTAGCTGCAGGAAGCGACTTTGTGGTGTTATCCCATAAAAAGAGGATTTTCAGCTGCTCAGGGAGGGAATTTTAGATGAGAGAAACATAGAAAATCAAGGGGTCTATTTCCTGGCACCCAATTTTGGGCTATCCCCGTCCCTCTCTACCCCATTTAATGTTGATGCAGTTTCATCTTCCCAGTCTCTTTTTGAAGCCCTGTGGTGTGATTTCCTGCCATGGGATGGCCACACTCTGGGTAAAAACACCAACTCCTTGGTATAGATATAAAGCAAGGTGATTTTTCACATGGCTGTCACTGCCCTCGATTTGGGGAAAGAGGAGCTGGCAAAATCCAACCCCCTCACCCTTTCCTTGGAGAAGGAGCATGGTGTGTGCACAATCCTGGGCTGGGAAAAGCTGGATCAAAGCCTGCTTTAGTCATCCCGAGGTCAGAGCCGGTGAAGGAGGAAGATGGATATCAGCCTAGCTGTGCTGCTGCTGCTGGAGTCTGGAATGTGATAACACCCCTGCACGCCCTCCCAGATCTTCCAGGCGAGCTTGGAAAACCCTCAGATGTCTCCTGTTCCAACAGGATTGTTGTTCCCTCCCCTGGCACCTGACAAGGTAGGCTGGCTGCCTGCCCCTGTCCCCTCCCTCAGGGGCACAAAGCTTCCTGGCCGGGCAGAGAGCTGGAGCTCAGTTGCCCAAGCACCCTCCTCAGTGGCCCATCTTGTACTGGGAGCACTGGTTAGGAGCACTGGGCCTGGATGGACGCGTTGTCCTGTCCCTGACTGATGCCAGAAGGAAATCCTCCTGATGGAAACACCTTTCCATTGGGAAGGACAGGCTAATTACCACGTCACTGCCTCATTTACTTGATTCAGACATGCTCCCTTCCTCCTCCTCCTTCTCCTCCATGTTTTTCTGGTCCATCCACAGCTGCATCTCACCCTCCCTGGATCTCCCATTTTTCCTTTTCAAAGCCCCTGCTGCATCCCAGAGGATTGCAAGATCCCTTCCTGGCAGGCTTCCCTGCCAGCCTGCGGCTTTGGCTGCTCCCTGGGCCTGCAAGGGCTTTGCAGATGTGTGTAAACACCTCCTCGTTGCTGCCAGAACCCACTGGACTGTCCCTCCTGCAGGAGGGGACAGGATAAATCCACTGGTTTGGTTTCCTGCTGGAGCAGGATAGTGCAGTATCCCTCCCAAAAGCAGCTGTTTAGCTCCAGACACTACACAAAACGACACAGGAGTGGGATTGTTCCAGGATTTTCGGAGGCTGGATGGCAATGCAGTTGTGGTAAAACCAATCATTGCTCAGAAATGTCCTTTGTTTTCCTGCTGGGGTTTGGGTTCTTTTCCCCCTCTCTTTCTCCTCAGCTTCTCTTCTAATTGGGTGCTGCAGGCTCCAAAGGCACACAGGATTGCCTTTCCCAGGCACGGATTCTGGAATGACCTCGAGCTCAAGCCCATCTCGTGGCTGCTGCAGGCTCCTGGAGGGATTTCTTCCCTTGGGAAATGAGCCTGAATTCCCACCCCAGCTCCATCCCCGTTGCCATCAGGGCACAACTGCTCAGAAGTAAGGGCCACAAAGTGCCAAAGTCACCTCAGAGCGGCTGAGTCACCTGTGATTCATCCAAAGCCTGAAGCAGAGCAGGGGAATAAATCTCATTTTCTCCGTTCCCAGCTGGTGCTGTGACCTCTCCCGAACTCCCTCCTCACCTTGCATTCCCTGGGGAGAGGAATGGGTGCGGAGGAATGCTCCAGACTGAGATGTCTCCAGGAAAGGGACATCCCAGTGCCACCAGTGCTCCTCCACCTGGCTGGAAAGAAGGGACAGCATGCAGGGGATTTGGCTGGGAATCCTGCATCCCTCGCTCCTGCTGCTCGTTTCACAGCAGGAAGGAGGAATTTACAGCCTGGTGCTGCAGGGCTCAGTGAGAAGCAGACATCCAGGCTGGGCGGGGAATGGATGGGGAGCAGCCCTGAGGAGAAGGACTCGGTGAGGAGCTCAGCAGGACCCAGCCATGTGCAGAAAATCCCCGTGCCCTGGGCTGATCCCACAGCGTGGGCAGCAGGGAGAAGGGGGGAATTCTGCCCCTCTGCCCTGCTCAGGTGGGACCCCACCTGCAGAGCTGTGTCCAGCCCTGGGGTCAAAGCAGAAGGATGTGGAGCTGCTGGAGAGAGTCCTGAGGAGGCCATGGAGATGCTCCAAGGGATGGAGCTCCTCNCTGGGATAGGGAAAGGTGTCCCTGCCCACGGCAGGAGGTGGGACTGGAGGGGCTTTAAGGTCCTTTCCAACCCAAACCATTCTATTCTATATTTTATGGGACCAGAACTTGCTTGCAGGGCAAACTGGGGGGGAATTCTGGAACAGGGAAGTTGCAGCTGCTCTGCATCTGCCGGGCGTAGCTGCACACCCAGGCTCTCTGCAGAAGAGGAAGCTGGTGGGAAGAGCCCTGCCCGGTGCTTTGCAGAGCAGCTGGGTGACGTCTGGGTTTGGCTGGAGCAGGTGTCCATCCTTGGAGCCTCTCCTCACCCAGGAGTCCCTTGGGAAGCAGCAGTGGGATCAAAACAGGTTGAGGTGGTTTCCTACAGCTGCCCTGGCCAGGCTTGCTTTGCTTCCGAGATCAGGACACTGAATTCACTGAGGCTCAGAGCCTTGGCTAAAGAAGAGCCATTTCCTCCTGCCTGGGTTAGCAAACCACGCTTTACTCCTTGCCTAAATAATCTGAGAAGGAAGGAAGGCAATCCTTTTTGGAAATGCACTATAAGCAACAATGGTCCTTCAGGAGGACCCAGAAATTCAGGGAGATGGCATGAGAGCAGCTCTTTCCCAGGCTTTTCCCTGGAAGGAATAGCAGGGCCTGGCTGTGCCTGGTGCTGATTTCGCCCTGCCTGGAGTGGTGGGGACAGGCTGGGGCAGGGCTGGGCTGTGGGAGGCAGGGTGGGTCATGTACAGCCCGAGAGCATCCCCTGAGCCAAAGGATTCAGGGACCTTCACTCCTGTTTTTGGTTGCAAACCAGGAGCAGTTCTCACAGCCAACTTTTCCCAGCTCCCTCTGGCCTTCAGCCTCTTTTCCTGCCTGTTCTGCTTCCTCTGAAGATTCCAAATGCTGCAGTGGCTCCGATCCCTGCCGCAGCTGCAGGTGAGCCAAAGGTGGGCTCTGCAGCAGGGGAATCCCTGTTCAACCACATCCAGGCAGCGCCGTGCGTGGGATTCCTCAGGGAGCCACAAAGAAATGCTCTCTCCAGGCTGGGGCCACAGATCTCATCAGGCAGCAGCATCAGGAAAAGCTTGGGAGTCCAGCAGCAAAATCTTTGGTCTTGGTGCAGCTTCCCAGCAGCCTTCAGCTTGGAAGGAGAGGTAGGGAATTCCCCAGTGCTGGGGATTTCCTTTGGAGAAATCTGTCGGAAGCTGCCTGCAGAGGACCTTCCTCAGAGCTGGGGTGACAACCAGCTGGGGACCTCCAGCAGCCTGGCCCCCGAGCCACAGCTGGGGAACACCTTCACTGCTGTCCTGGGGCTCTTCCTCTGCCAGGGGAGGGGGGGTGCAGCATTTATTGGTGTCACTGGGATGGTGACATCTCCTGGGGGCATTTCTGTGGCACTGGGATGGTGACATTTCCTGGGATGTTTCTATAGGACTGG
>VWZW01004699.1:119303-138693 GCA_013397115.1 Edolisoma coerulescens | reverse complement strand
GATGGTGACATCTCCCAGGGGCACTTCTGTAGCACTGGGATGGTGACATTTCCTGGGATGTTTCTGTGGGACTGGGATGGTGACATCCCCTGGATGCATTTCCAGAGGGTGTCTCCAGTGCATCACCAGGGACACTGCTCAGGACATTTGGCGACACACCAGAATTCCCCCCTTCCCCTTGGAGCTGGGAGTTCTTTCCAAGGCTTTGAGGAGCAGGATGGGATGCCCAGCCCTGCCTTTGTCCCAGCATCAGGATTTCGTGCAGGAAGGAGATGCTTGCCAGCTTGAGGCATCCCTGGCTCTCCCAGGGCTCCGGGACAAAGCTCCCTTTCACCTTGGAGCATCCGGAAAACACAATGGGGCAGCAATTACTGCTGCAAGCTCGGGCCTGGTGGATGGGTGGCGAGGAGCCAGGGATTGTTAATCAGGCATTTTGCTGCTGGGATTTCGCTGCTGCGCAGGAATTTGTTTGCACCAGGGGGGCTTTGTGTCTGGCTGAGCCCCCTGGGAGCTCTGCTGGGAGCCGTCGCCCAGGAATTTGTGGGGTAGGAACAAGCCAGAATCCAACCAAAACCTCCTGCCGAACTGATCCCGTGTGGATTTGGGGTCAGGATGAGCTTTTCCCAGAGACAGGGAGGAGGTACCAACAGGCTGCTCCCATCTTTGGAGGGGTGGGATTATGCATTCCTGCCCTTACCAAATGGTCCCTCAGGCTGCTGGTCCCTCATTCCCAGATCCTTTTGCTCCATCATAACATGGTTTGGGTTGGAAAGGACCTTAGAGCTCATCATGTTCCACCTCCTTCCATGAGCAGGGACAGCTTCCACTATCCCAGGTAGCTCCAAGCTCCTTCCAACCTGGCTTTGGACACTTCCAGGGATGGGACAGCTTCTCTGGGGAGCCTTTTCCAGGGCCTCCCCACCCTCATGGACACACATAGGCCATGAAGGGGAATCTGGGCACTGAGGGCAGCTGGAAGAAGGTCTGATTGTGCTCCAAGGTGATGCCCAGGCTGTGCCATCCCAGCTTGTTCTGCAGTTTATATGGGAGCTACTCCATGTGATAATCAGGGAGGGAGATCCTGAGGGAGATTCCTGCTCCTGGGATGGTGTGAGGGGGGTGCCAGGACTCCTCAGTCAGGGCAGGATGGGATCTGACCCCCCTCAGCACCCTCCTTCAGCAGATCCTTGTCTTGTCTTGGCCAACATTTTTTGCTGGGTTGCAAAATAGGAGGAGAGCTGGAACTTCTCCCACACGGAAGGAGACCTGGAGCTTAGATTTCCACCACCACCTCCTGCCTCTGTGGGATAAAACCAGAGCTCCTGCCCTTCCCCTGCCCACCAGACCTCTCCAGTTAGTCCTGTGTGTTCACAAACGTGAGGGTGAACAGCTGGGGGGAGTCCCAGCCTGTGCCAAAACCCATGGGAAGGGAAAGCAGGAGCAGGAGGGTCGCCAGCACTGCAGCCTGCTCAGGAAACGGGCTTTTCCTTAGGCAGTTCCACACAGCTCTAATTAAATTACGGGATTAGAGCCATCTCATTCCTCACTCATCTGCTGCCAAGTGCTCGTTCCAAGGGAGTGCCCTCCCTGAAAGGGAAAACTGCCCGCAGAGCGCTCATCCACGGAGCCACGGAGGCACTCCCTGATCCGTCTGGAGCTGCCATTCCCGCTGGCCTCCTCTGCCTGCCCCTGATCCCCCGGCCGCAGGGCTGGCAGGAAGATTCCGGGATGGATAATCCCCCTGCTCGATGCTCGGGGCAAGCCCTGCAAAGGGGCAGTTGGTGCAGAGCATAGAACTCACAGGGGTTTCTAAGAGGACCAAGATCATGGAATCATCTCGGAGGCTGGAAAAGCCCTCTGAGCTCAAGCCCAACCACTAAACCGTGTCCCCAAGATGCCCTGTGAGTGTCACAAAGTCTGCAACTGATAGAAAAGGAGGAGAAAGTGCATGGGAATCCCTGGATAGGGGAGCAGGGAACAAGGATTTACCCTCCAGGAATCATGACCAACCTTAAAACAAAACTATATCCCAGCAGCAAGGTGCAAAACGGAGTTCCCTTCAATTTGCTTTTTTGCTGGCAGATGATACAAATTTCCCATCCCATGGCTGTGCCCTGGGCTTTGAGAGATTTGAGATTTGAGAGAGGTTTGCACACGGATTTGAGAGAGATTTGGGTGCTTTCTCAGCTTACATTTTGGCACTGGTTTCCCTTCTGTTGCTTCATGGAGGAGCTTCCAGGAAGAGCCGGAGCTGAGGGAAAGGTCTCTGTCCTTCCACTGTGGTCCTGTGAGTTGTCACCACGCTCTGGGGAGCTGGGTACCCTGGTTTGGTGAAAAAAGGTCCTTTTGATGTGGCCCATGTCCAGAAAAACACCACAGGAGAGCTGGAGAGGAACTTTGGATTATGGTCTGGAGTGACAGGACAAGGGGGAATGGCTTCCCACTGACAGAGAAGATGACAGAAGGTTAGATGGGATATTGGAAGGAATTGTTCCCTGTGAGGGTGGGGAGGCCCTGGCACAGGGTGCCCAGAGAAGCTGTGGCTGCCCCTGGATCCCTGGAAGTGCCCAAGGCCAGGCTGGACAAGGCTTGGAGCATCCTGGGATAGTGGAAGGTGTCCCTGCCATGGCAGGGGGGGAATGGGAGGGGCTTTAAGGTCATTTCCAACCCAATCCATCCCATGATTCCATGAACACAGCTCTTTGAAATGTCCCTGCTCTGTTATCTGCAAATTCCCACTCCCCAGTCCCCACTGGAGCAGATGAAACTCGGATTTCCCTTGCCTGCTGCTCAGTGTGAAAGCCCACAAAGGTTTTCCTGGCAGCGCTGCTGCCACAGGATCCGTGGCACAGATTTAACCTCGGCTGTCTCCCCCATTCCATCACTTTGCTGCATAATTACTCTTGGAGAAGCTATTTTCCCCCATTTTCTGCTTTCCTGGCTGCAGGCAGAGGAGGTCTTATTTTAATTTACTCCTGGACAAGCCCTCAATGCCTCCTGCTCATGCAGACTTAAAGAAAACCTGAGAAAATCCTCCCCGAGAAGCAGCATCTTCCTACAAATCCAGTTTCTCCCTGGAGATGGTTCAAGCACAGCTGGACACTGCAATGGGATCCGGCTGGCCCTGCCTTTGAAAAAGGGTTTGGAGCAGGGATCCTTTCAGCTGGAATTACCCTGATTTGGTGATTCCAGCCTCCTGCAGAGCCACAGAGCTCCCATTTCTCCCTCCTGCCCTGCTCTGTGATTCCTCAGCAGTGCCCCAGTGAACTCCTGGCATGGGAAAGGGCATCCCTAACCCTGCCCAGATCCCTCCATGGAGAGGGGAGCCTGAAAGCCTGGGAGCCAGGACCAAATATTTACCTTCCACAGGGCTCGTCTTCGGGAATTCAGGAAGCAGAGCCGAAATGGGGGAATGGTGAGGGGAGCTGTTTGCTTTTCAAACCGGACCAGCAAGTGCCTACAGAATGACCTGGAATGCCTGAGGATATTCAGCCATAAATCTTATTAACAGCGCTCTGCATTAACGCAGATGTGAGGGAAGGGAAACAAAAGGAGACAAATGAGGAGGGGGACGGGTCTGGAACGATGGAGAAAGAAAGGAGGCCAACCCTGGTTTGCAGCCGGAGGTTTTTGTGGGAAGGGCTTCAGCTCTGTGAGGAAATCAGCTGGAACAGGTCTGGCAGGGTAGCTCTCCAAGTGAGAGCTCTTCTTGCAGAATTCCAACGATTGGCATCCAAAATAAAACAGCTGCTCAGGAGCAGCTATTTCAGGAGCTCTCCCCGTGCTGGGGCAGGAGCGGGGAGGTGGAGGGAGCGGAATACAGAACAGCACCTGCCTCGGAGAGGAGAAGTGATCCAGGAAGGTTGGAGGGCGCGTTTCCACGCCTGCTTGCCTTGGCGTCAGAACGGCCAGGCTTTGTTTTCCATGGAATCCCAGAACGGTTTGGGTTGGAATGGACCTTAAAGTCCATCGTGTTCCACACCCCCTTCCACTATCCCAGGTTGCTCCAAGCCCCATCCTTGGACACTTCCAAGGATCCAGGGGCAGCCACAGCTTCTCTGGGCACCCTGTGCCAGGGCCTCACCACCCTTTTCATTTGTTGCTTTTCTGACTTTTTTTTGGCCTTGTTTCTGATGCAGGGACACTGTGCTGTCCCCCTATCCCAAACCCAGCCACTCTGACCCTGGAAATTACTCTGGGAAGGGCTGGGAGCTCTGAGAAAGGGAAAACCCTCTGTTTGCAGAGCCAGAGTGGGTTCCAAGCCGCCTGTGCCCACTCCAGGCTCTCCCAGCCGCGTGCCAAGCCTTCAAAATCTTCCCGCTGGTCGCCAGGAGCAATTAATGGCAAATGGAGCGGGGCCAAAAGGCCAGCAGGAATTCCAGCCTCACGGGAGGATGCTCCCAGCACTTCCCTCCCTCTGGAGGACCGGCACGGGGTTTATCAGGAGCCTGGGCCGCCCTGCAGCCCTGCGAGGTGCCAGCGTGCCCAGTCTTCCAAGCTGCTCCAGCTTTCCTTGTTAATCCTGGCAGAGATGGGAGCGAGGAGGAGCCACTGGACCATTTCTCTGCTCCGAGACGGGCACGGCGCCAGGCGACTCTGGCTGCCAGGAGCAGCAGGTCCTGGCAGGGAACGGGATAGAGCCGCTGGCCGGGCACGGAGCATCCCTCGGGGCGGGCACCGCGGCAGCCTCGGAGCGCCTCTCCTCCATCCCCGCTGCCCTCTGTGCCTCTCCCCTAACGGCGAGGTGAGAAATGTGCTTGGGGCAGGCTGTTTCCCCCGAGGAGCATGGGAGAAGGCTTGCAGACAGCAAGGCTGTGCCCCCAGGCGCGTTTCCAGCTCTCCAAAATCCACTTCCCGGCCACGCCGATCCCCAGGCTCCATCCTTGCCGTTGCGGGGATCACGCCAGGAAACGCAAACCCCGCAGCTCCATCGCTCCTGGGTTTTGCCTAAATGGGGAAAAAGGACCACGGGAAGCTGCTGCAGAGCTCCTGCAGTGCAGGAGAGCTGTCGGGATGTGTCCATTCATGCCAGGAGAGGACGTGGACACGGAGTGCTTTGAACAAGCCGAGGGGATGCCCAGATCCACGCTGGCCATCTGTTCCCTGCAGGACTGGGTATCGTTCCAGGGCACTGGAGAACAGTGCCACATGGAGCCCTCTGCCTTCTGCTTATCAGCTGGTGACAAGGGCTGCTGGCAGCAGCAGAGGCAGGATTTAAAAGCTGTGATCCAAACCCTGCTCTGCTGCTTGTTCCGGGTCACCTGCGAGGCCACGCAGAGCTTATTGTCAGAGTCTGGCTGGGAAGTGGCTGAAACCTGATGAATTCACACCCAGGAGAGCCAGAGATCGTGGCAGTCACTGCTCCAGCTCCGAAGGAATTTGGGGAGGAGGAGGGGGACAGCAGAGAGGGGACAGGTCTGGCTTGCTCTTGATTTTTCTCTCCTGGTGTAGTGACATTTTGCTGCAACATCAGCTTTTTTTTCTTTTAATAGGGAGTGCTAGAAAATATTTCATAAATTCTTCCTTGCCAGGGTGCTGTTCCTTTCCAAATCTCGTGCCTTCCAGATCTCCCAAAATAAACCGCTGTGGCCACAGGCAGCCACTGCTTTGGTAGCCCAAGCTGCCGTGGATGAAAACACCCTGCTGGGCCATCGGTCAGGCTGCTCCTGGCTACCAAAAATCCCTTGGGACTGGCAGCATCCAATATTTATGGTTTCTGTCCTGGCCCGGAGTGACAGGACACAGGGAATGGCTTCCCACTGCCAGAGAGATGAGTTGGATGGGATATTGGGAAGGAATTGTTCCCTGGGAGGGTGGGCAGGCCCTGGCACAGGGTGCCCAGAGCAGCTGTGGCTGCCCCTGGATCCCTGGCAGTGCCCAAGGCCAGGCTGGACATTGGGGCTTGGAGCAGCCTGGGATGGTGGAAGACGTCCCTGCCCATGGCAGGGGGTGGAATGGATGGTTTTGAAGGTCCCTCCCAACCCAAATCCTATGATGATGATGATGATGATGGGTCTCTGATTTTTTCCAGCCTTTAGGGCTGGGAAGTTGACTGTGCCGAAAGCCTGGGTAAGAGCAAAACATCTTCAGAAAACATCTCTCGAGTGTTTTGTTGATGCATTTCCCCTATTATTCCTCGAGCCTGAGGGGGCTGATAAGCAACCGAAAACAGTTTCCGTTGTTTTCCAGTTCCTCCAGGGCTGCTCCAGGCAGGAATCTTCAGGAAAGCCGCTCTGCATTGACTTCCAAATGAGAGTAATTAAAGCAAATGAGGCCTTCGCAGGGAAGAGCTCCCGGCTGGATGATGCTCTCGGCTCAAGGTAATTGTCCCAGGGCAGCTCTCACGCTGCGGTGGGGATGGGATGGTTTAACACCCCACAGACTTCTCCCTCCTTCCCCTTTTCCCATCTCCACGAGGCCACAGCACGTGCCTGGCGTGTCCCTTTGTCATCCTGACCTGCTTGAAGTGACTTCTACCTGAGCCTGCCTGGTCTCACCCAGCTGCTGCCAAGGTTTTTAAGGAGCTTAAAATGATCTGAGGTGATTAAAACAATCTAGAGATGATCTTAGTGTCCCCCAGACCCCTGGGGCGAAGGGAGGTTGGGAGCAAGGTGGGATTTGGAGTCCTGGAATCTCTGGAGCGTTGATTTCTTTCCCCCACCAAAAACCAGAGGCCGATTTTGCAACCTCAGCGCAAAGCAGGGAGAAGAAAGCACTAAATGGGGCAAGAACTGCCAATTTCACAACAGCTGTCGAGAAAACAGCGCACTGAAATATCCCCTCGAACCGAAATATCCCCTGAGGGTGGGGAAAATGTCAAGCCCGAGCAGTTGTCGCTGGATTTTTAGCTGCAAGTCACACATCGGGTGCCTCCTTGGGGATGTTTCTGCTCCTCTAACGCTTCCTGACCTTTCTCAAAATGTTCTTCCACCCCCAACAGGGGAGCAAGGGGTCTCGCCGCGCCTCAATTCTTCCTCTCACCTTTGCCACTGTTGCTTCCCCTCACAAATTGTTGCTGTCACCGTTTGTAGTGGAGACTTTTGCCCGTGTTTTGGTGCTTGGTGCTGAGGGTGAGCCCACCACGAGCTCTGAGGAGTTTTACCAGTGCCCTGCACACTCAGTGTCCTTGGCCAAGCTGGAGGAGGGACAGTTTAAATGGAATATCAGGAAAAATTTCCTCATGGAAAGCCTGGCCAGGGCAATGGTGGAATGCCCATCCCTGGAAGTGTTCAGGGTGTGGATGTGGCACTTGGGGACATGGTTTTGGTGGCACTGGCAGTGTTTAGGTTCATGGTTGGAGCTGATGATCTTAGAGGGCTTTTTCAACCCTTCCTTCTTCAGCTCCCTATTTTTTAATCCATGCTCTGAAGGCTTCTCCTAAATATTGCAGTTTTCTTGGATTTGCGGTGTTGTACTTTCACTGCTGCTATTTTTTTGGGGGGGGGTGGGGGTGGGGAGGGAAATGTGATAAAAGGAAGTAGAAGGAAAGGTTTCTTTTTCTGTTCNCCAGGGCAATGGTGGAATGCCCATCCCTGGAAGTGTTCAGGGTGTGGATGTGGCACTTGGGGACATGGTTTTGGTGGCACTGGCAGTGTTTAGGTTCATGGTTGGAGCTGATGATCTTAGAGGGCTTTTTCAACCCTTCCTTCTTCAGCTCCCTATTTTTTAATCCATGCTCTGAAGGCTTCTCCTAAATATTGCAGTTTTCTTGGATTTGCGGTGTTGTACTTTCACTGCTGCTATTTTTTTGGGGGGGGGGGGGGGTGGGGAGGGAAATGTGATAAAAGGAAGTAGAAGGAAAGGTTTCTTTCTCTGTTCTTCCCTTTTTAATTTTTTTTTTTTTTTTTATTTTCTTAAAGCCAGAAATGAGAAAAGGGAAAATACAAAAGAACACGAAAATGCCCCAATTCTTTCAAAATAGCTCCTGGGTAATTTCCACCCTCCTTTACAGATTCGGTGCGTCAGTAAAAAAAAAAATACAAACTGTGTATCTCCTGTGGAACGCAGGGGGGATTTTTCCTTTGTCCACGTGCCTTGGGCACTGACCTGGGGACGTGGGGAGGTTTTCCTGGGGTTTTGGTGGCTTTGAAAGCCCCGTTGTTCCTTCACAGGGACCCTTTATGCTGATCGTGCACATTCTGTGGGCATCTGTCAGCAGGGGAGGGGGGGGAAATGACTGAAATGGGTAATAAAGGAGATGAAAACAACCCGTGCTGGCCTCTGGGTAACAACCAGCTGATATTAAACCGAAGCCCAGCTGAAAACAGTTAATTATAAATGGGCATTAATTAAAGCTAAATTACAGGGGAAGGTGCAGGCTCGGCCCTCAATCCAATTAGAGGCCTGGAATTCGTAACGGAGAGAATCTGTCCAGCCCGTGAATAAATGATCAAAGCAGGCCTGGGTCAGGGTTTAGACCACGCCTGGACAGGGAGGAAGAGGCCAGAGGAGGATTAAGAGAGAGAACTGTGGCCAGACAGCTCGTTTGGGTCTGCCACACACCCCGAGCCCAGAGCTGAGCTGGGCTGGAGGCCCGGAAGGTTTGGGATGAGTCCTGATGGGAAGAAGATATCCATCAGGGACCCCTCACGGTGACAACAGGAGGGAAAGGGCAAAACTGAGGCTGGTCCAAGGCGAGATCTGACTGGGACGTGCTGTGGGCGTGAGGAGGGAGAGTCAGAGTGGCCCTCAAAGCTGACCAGATGCTCGGCCAGGGAGCAGCTGGGAGGTGAGGATGTGATCCAAGAGGGAGCTGCAGCTGGAACACAGAACTCCCCCAGCTCTGCCCAGCTGAGGGGAACACCGAGGGTCACCGACTGGAAGGACTCCTCTCAACCAACAGCTTCAGGCCGCTCACACTTTTGAGAACAAAAGGCTCGGTTTTAAACCTCACTGCTGTTGAAAGAAGCTTTGGAATGTGCCATCTTCCAAACACCAACTAGGAGGAAAAATACAGCGTTTTGAAAGCTACTCTGAGGAAAAACACAGCGTTTTGAAAGCTACTCTGAGGAAAAATACTGAGTTTTGGAAGCTTGGAGTGTTTAAGGCACGCTCAGACCTTCAGACATGGCCCACAAATGAGAGATAGCATCAACAATGCCCAGAAAAGGCTGTTCTGCTCCAGAAAAGCTCCACACAGTTTGCTGTTGCTCCTCCTGATCCAGATGTGCAGTTTGAGCCTAAAGGGAACGTCCTCCCTCAGGAACAGCCGTGGGGATTGTTTTGGTTGAATGCAATGAGGAGAATGCGTTTTGGCACTTGGGCTCAGCACAGCCCGGCCTTAAAAGCACCCACAGAGGCAACTGGGAAGGGTGCTCCAGTTTGGACCTGCCCCCTGTGTCATTACCCACGAGCTGGAGGCTGATCCATGAGGAGCTGGGTAGGGATCCTTCCTGGAGCAGGGATGGCTGGCACAGGGGAGATGTCAGGGCTCGCTGGGACCAGAGCGACCCCAGAGGAAGGAAAAGGAGCTGGCAAAGCTTCGTCTCCTTGGCACAGCTTTGCCAGAAGCAGCCAGTCCCTGGCTCAGAGCAGGAATTCCAGGCGTGTCCCTGCAGGCAGAGCACGAGGGATGCTCCACACATCCCACGCTGGTGGGCAAGGCTGGGTTTGCTGCAGCACGGCCACGCTGCCTCCAAGGAGCAGAGAGAGGGAGCCCCAAATGCTGGTGCAGTCACAGAGGAGGAGCTGAGCCCAGAAATATTTTCATTTTCCTTTCCCAAAGGAATCCACGTTGGCAGAGGCTTGGTCATGGAATTGCAGGACGGTTTGGGGCTGGGAGGGATTTTAGAGATCATCTCATCCCAACTTCCCTGACAGGGGCAGGGCTTGTTTCCTGGTGCCAGGCCTGGGCATGCTGAGAGCGAGAGCAATTTTGTGGGATGCTCAGTTGAGGTTCAGTAGTTCTGGAAAGAAACCAAAACCCTTCAGTCCTCAGGGGTGCAACGGATCCCTCACAATTCCCCCAGGATTGGCACCTCTGACACTGGGACCTGATGTCTTGAAGAACAGGGCTGTGCTTTGAATTTCTGCCAGTTAAGCCATGGAATATCCTGAGCTGGAAGGGACCCACAAGGATCATCGAGTCATGGAGTATCAATATTAAAGACTTCAGCAGGATGGTGGGGTCCTGTGGTGTAGGAAACTGCTTTCAATCCATTCAGCTGTATCCAAGATGATTTCTTTCCCTTTCTGACCCGCAGAGATTATTCTGGAAAAACAATTCTTGAGATGCTACAAGGCAGGAGGAATAAAAATAGCTGAACAGACGAACTGCCGGCCTCCCTGGCAGTACAAATAATTCCAAGTGCTTGTAGCACAGGGAAAATGAGGCCTGTAGCAGGAAACAGAGGGAATCCCTACACAAAAGAAGGAAATTTGGGAAGAATGACTAAGCTAGGAGAGGAAACTAGGTGCTGTGGCTGGCTGCTAGCACGGCAAGTGCCTCTCAAAGCATCAGTGTTCGTGTTGAGCAGGGCACACATCCCGGGATAGCTGACATTCCTGGAGGAGCAGGGCTCCTGGGATGTCCCAGGAGCTTCGGGGACAGAGGCTCTGAGGGGTCAGGTGAAAAACGGAGTGGGATGAAAACAGGGAATGCCTTTACATGCCAGCCTGGGAAGCGCTTGCACCTGGGTGACATCAAGGTGATTTATGAGGGAAGCCCAATTAAGGCTGCTGGAAGCTGTTTTTCCCAGGAGGAACGATGACAGGAGCAGAGCCTGCTGGCTCCTGCAGCCTCCTGTGGGTGCCTGCCCTGAGCTCTGAGCCTCTCCTTGCAAGAGGCACCGAAGAGCCCACAACGAGCAAACACACCTCTGATCCATTTTTCCCGTCCCATCCATCCTGTCTGTGGTGTCAGCAGTGCTGCCTGCCCTTCCCAGGGCTCTCCACCCTTGGAATTCTAGGGGAGGGAAGCTGTGGGACTCCAGCTTCGGCTTCAACCAGGATTATTCTGGGGAATAGTTTGACCTGGTGGTGAACACGGGCTCATGCTTCAGAGGTGACTTGGCTGCAGCCCTCGCAGGCTCTGGGGAAGTGGGAAAAGAGATAAGAAAATGAGGAGGAGCTGGAAAACAGGCCCTCGCTATCTCTTCCACCTGGAGCAAAGGAGCAGGCAGCAATGCTTGAGGCATGGATGGGGAGAGACTGACGAGAAACCGCTCAGCTTCATCTGCAGCTTTGTCCTGCCAAGACATGAGCTCACCAGGGGGAATGAATTCATCCAGAGCCCCCTCCACAGCCCATTCCTGACCCTTTGGAGAGCAGCATCCCACCGGATTGGGGTGTCAGATGAGCAAAGACACTGGAGAATCTCCACTGCACAGCTGGTGTCCCACCTTGGGCACTGCCAGCCCTTCCTCTGGCACCTTTCCCTCTGTGCCAGGCTGGTCAGAACCCATTTCACCCCACCCCACTGCCTTCAGGGTGGGCTTGGCTGCTCCAGCACAGCTCAGAGTTGCCAGGCTCAGCCCCCATCACCCTCCTGTACACGGATTCAGGATTCCAAGACCTTGACCCTGCCTGGAGCAACCCTGGGATCTGGAAGGTGGAGTGGCTGCAGTGTGTGGAGGCTTGGGTCAGGTCAGAGCAGGCTGCTGGCCCCGGGTCAGTGATGGATGGACACGCCAGGCCCCAGCCCAGGGGTTATCTCAGCTATTTGGGTTATTCCAGACATCTACCTTATCTCAGTGTTCTCTGGGATCCTGGACTGGGGAGAGCAGGTTCCATCCTCACAGCCTTCAGACTTGAATTTTAGCTGCTCCTTTTCTCCTCGCCATCAGGGAAGGAAAGGGAGGAAGTCAGATGTCCCTGTCTGTGGCAGGGGGGTTGGAACGAGATGATCTCTAAGGTCCCTTCCACCCCAATCCATTCTGTGATTCCCTGAATCCACAAACTGGGCTTTGAACAGGGAGTTGCAGTTATCCCTGCAGACTGGAAAAGTCAGATGAAGCACAGTGGGAGCCCACAGAGGAAGGGAGATGGGCTTGTGATGCTGATCCCTCTCTCTTCTGTTTTATGCATCCTAAAAAACACATTTCCCCTGATCTTTTAGGCTGGGGATGGTACCCAGGTTCTGGTCACTGCTCCCCTTCAGTCTTTTTGAATTAGAAGCCCCTCAAAGGGAGATATTCTCCCTTCTCTACCCCTGGATATCTTTCCCAAAAGGACAAGGTGTCTCCTGGATGAACATGAACAGGAGCACGTGGTTGGAACAGAGGCTCCAAATGCTGTCCGGGTCCCTTTGGGTTTCACCTCCGTGGCTGGATTCTTGGATATCTCATGGGGAGCGATTCACGCCTGGGCCTTTCTCTGTGGCAGGGCTTTGTGTAACAGCTCCCTGCGATGCACAACAAGCGCTGAGTGAGTGATGAATTCTTCCCTCACTCGGGATATTTATAGCTTTTCCTCTTGCTCCTCCAGCGAGTCACCTATTTTCGCACGGCTCGTGGGCGCTCCGTGCCAGCGAGGCTCCAGCTCCTCACCAAAGGCTGGGCGAGACTGGCCAGAGGCTCCCAAGTTTCTCAGGACTGGCGTGGAGCATTTTAAGACCCCCTCGGGTGTGAAATCAAGCTGAAAGCCACGAGACCACGCAGTTCCCTCTTTATTTTCCATGGCTCTGAGGGTTTCCCATCTGCTCCTCCCCACACAGGTGGGCTCATGTTTTCCTCCTCACTCTGCACGGGAGCTGGCTCTCAGTGTCCTGTGGTGGATTCACTGGGATCATCTCTGTTGGGATCATCTCTGTTGGGATCATCTCTGTTGGGATCATCTATATTGGGATAATCTCTATTGGGATCATCTCTCCCAGGGTGGACCAGCTCTGATCAGACCAGGTGGGATGAGGTCCAGAGCAGCTGGTGTGGGTTTGTTCCCACCCTCATGGTCACACACGATGTGGGCTAACGTGGATTTTCACCAGGAGCTTATTACTAACTCCTGTGTCCCAAAAATGTGTCTTGATTGTCCCAAAAATGTGTTATTTTCACCTGGAGGGCTCAGGAAAGGGGAGGAGGTCACCAGCTAGGTCACCAAGATGTCCGTCTGTCCTTCCATGGATCCATCCATCCATCCATCCATCTCCCCTAAGCCAGGAGCGGGATGGATGGACGGACATGCAGGATCATGTGGAAAGCTGGATGAACACTTGCACAACAGAGCTTCCAGCCTTGGGGGGATCTCCTGTCTAAGCACAAAAATAATGCCATGTTTTAAAATACTTCCTTTGCAACGTTCCTCAAGGAGAGTTTTGTGTCTCCTCCACCTTCCACACAGGAACAATTTTTTTAAAAAATAGACTAAACCTGGAGCAAAATGGTATTTTGAGGGATTTTTTTTTTTATACCTATTCCACTGCTGATGTTTTTTCCGCCACATTTTCCTTTTTTTGTTGTTTTGTTGGATTTTTTTTACAGACAGAGGAAAAGCAAGTGACTTCCCCCACTGAGGATACTTTCAGTTCTCCTTTCCCTGGCCATCCCCCCTCTCCAGGCTGCTCCAGAGCCCGGGTTATCCCTCACCTCCCCCCTCCCTCTGCCCGGGAGGGGGGTGGTGTTCCTGGTACCATCCTCCTGCAGCTC
The DNA here is from genome assembly GCA_013397115.1 of Edolisoma coerulescens. Taxonomy (NCBI): domain Eukaryota; kingdom Metazoa; phylum Chordata; class Aves; order Passeriformes; family Campephagidae; genus Edolisoma; species Edolisoma coerulescens. Next base: position 125,113 of record VWZW01004699.1, on the reverse strand, counting down.
TGAGCACTTGTGCCCTCCTCCTCTTCCCACAGCCTGATTTATGGGGTTTATCTTTCCCCTTTTACACCGCACCTGATTGCGGTGACCTCTGCTCCCTGCATAGCTTGGATTCCTCAGGGAGGGGTGTGGGACACCAGGAAGGGCTTTCTCCTTCCCTGGGCCTCTCCAGATGCCACCAAGGGGTCCCTCAGCCACGTCCATCCCCTGCCCAGGTGGCTGGGGAATGGGGGGAGGTCTCCCTATCCTTGAGCTCGTGGCAGAGAAAGCAACAACGGGGTCTTCCCCTGCCATGGGGATGTGCTGTTCCCCCCAGCCCACCCCAAAATCTCATCTGTTTCCCTCCCTGGAGCTGGGGGGGGATGTCCTGGACCTCCCCTGGGATGGGGTGTGATGGGGTCAGGGAGAGGTCGGTGACAGCGGGACAGGGATCTTGGTTTTCCTGGTCTCATCAGTTCTTCCCTTTCCCCTCCCAGCCCCTGTGCAGGATCTCTCAGGTACACAGGGATTACACCTGGTAGAGACTGAGGGCTGGAGAATATCCCAGATTCCTGAGGGTGCTCCTGCTTGTCCGTGCTGGCAGCTTTGCCCTGGGCAGGATCCATCTCCCACCCTACCCAAGGGGTCAGGATGAACGAGCCCCACTCTGCCACGTTCCCTTCAGCCCCAAGTCACCCCTCATGTCACAAAAAGAACCATTTTGGAGGTGGAACAGCTCCAGCTCCTTTGGGGGACGCTGCTCTTCCCTGGGGATTCCTGCATCCCGTGCAGCAGCTGGGATTGTCCCTCCCTGGCCTCTCCCTGTCCGGCTCCGTGACACGGCCTGGGGATGGATCAGCCAGCACTCAGGCTGAGGCTGGGACACAGATTAATTAATTAATCATCACCCTCCATCCCTGATTGCCCTTCCCTCCGACACGCCTGAGGGTGAGCAAGAGTGGGGAAGCTCATCCCTCTGTGGTCTGTGGGAATTGCGCTTCCCTGGGAGTTGAAGTCTCCCAGAAGAGAGAGAAATGGTCACTGGAATTTAATTTATTTACTCTGCAGGCGGTGGCAGAACACCCCACTGCAACCAGGGACATAAAATGAGGGCACAGGGATCCGTGGCTTTTTCCATCTGGGAAGTGCACCTCGGCTTTGTCACCGCACACTTTTACCTGGGACAAAGATTTAGGGCCAGATCTGTACTGGATGTCTCTGATGAATGAGAGCAGGCAGCATTTGGGTTATTTAGGACGGGTTTCACCAGATCCTCTGCTAACAGGAGTATCCCACACTTGCTGGTGTTTAAAGTCTCCTATTTTCCTTGGAAAAGGAGCAGGAGAACGTGTGATTTCTCGCTCGATTTGGGAATTTCGTGGCTCTCAGGACAGTGATTAGAGTTACTTATTACAGACACAGTGCTGGGGTGCAGCTCTCCAAGTGGGGAGCTTCAGGACAGGGACAGGCTGAAACCTCTGGGAGAACAGGGTTTTATCTCCTGCTCTGTTTTCCACTGGTGGCTGGAAAACCTCAGCCTGCTGGGGCTTGGTCACTGCAGTCACCCTCTGTTTCCTCTGACTGCCCTGCTTTACTTGTTAGGACAACTCTTGATGCAACTTCTGCTGTTAGAAGGGGCAAAACCACTTCCAGCAAGCTGTTGCAAAATCCTGAAACAGGGATAAAACTCAGGAGTTCATTTTCAGTTTGGTTATTTGTTTTTTAAATGCTAAGTCCTGCCTTCTTTCCAATCTGCTGCATCACCCAGGGGGCTGCGAGTTCCCCTTCTGCCATCTGAGAAAGGGAAGGTGGGCATGAAAAGTCACCCCCAGGACGTGGAACTCGTGCTGAACCACGAAATACCACAAAACTTCGGATAAAATTCCCGGGTGGAGGAGCTGGCACTGAAGGGAAGGCAAGAGGCAGAGCCCTCACGATTTTCCCTGCGTTAATCCCCCGTTGCAGCTGGGCAGGAGGGGATCTTGTTGGAGGTGTTTGGCACAGGAATGTGACCTGAAACACTTGGAATGCTGGAGCTGACCTCGGAGGGTTTGGATTTCACCCGGAACCACGAGCATTTGGAATCATGGCCAGGCTCGGAGGTGCCTCAGCCCCCGTGAGCGGTTTGTGGGGATGACTGAGGGCAACCTGCACTGCCAGACCTCTGGCTGCAATAATCACCCACCTGCAGGCACCCTGGGGTGATTCACCACCGCCTGACACACTCTGGGAGCTGAGCTGGGCTCAGGGACCCATTTCCCTTCCCCAGGAAGAGCCTTTCGCTGCCTTTTGTGTAGAGGCGATGTTCTGAAAGCAGCTGAGGCTGTGAAAAGGGGTGTGAGGATGCCCAGAGAGGGGAATTCACACCCTGCTCACCCCTGCCACATCCTGCCCTGCTGCCTCCTGCCCCTCTGCTGGCACCACAGGAGCTCTGAGACACCTCTGCCCGTGCTTTCTTTGCACAGAGCTTTTTTGTGGGAGCAGGGATAGGATATCATCACTGTTTCAGGTGTGGGATGGGAATGGAGCAGCTCGCAGCTCCTGCTGGTCAGGGAGCAGGGAAGGGTGGAGGATGGAAGCCTTTAGGCTTCCCAGTGATGGGAATATTTTCCAGGCCTCTGGCACAGCCTCCAGCAGCAGGGAGAGGAGCTGAGGGGGTGTAACCACACCTGCAGTGGGGTGGCACAGACATTTGGGGAAATGATGGAGCCCCTCTGCTCTGGAGCCAGGCTGGGAGAGCTGGGAATGGTCATGTGGAGCAGGGAAAGCTCAAGGGACACCTCAGAGCCCCTTCCAGGGCCTAAAGGAGCTCCAGGAGAGCTGGAGAGGGACTGGGGACAAGGGATGGAGGGACAGGACACAGGGAATGGCTTCTCACTGCCAGAGGGGAGGGATGGATGGGATATTGGGAAGGAATTGTTCCCTGGGAGGGTGGGCAGGCCCTGGCACAGGGTGCCCAGAGCAGCTGTGGCTGCCCCTGGATCCCTGGCAGTGCCCAAGGCCAGGCTGGATGGGGCTTGGAGCAACCTGGGCTAGTGGGAGGTGTCCCTGCCCATGGCAGGGGTGGAATGGGATGAGCTTTAAGGTCCTTCCACCCCAAACCATTCCACGATTTTGTGATTCTGATATTCTCATCCTGGGAATGGTTGCCATGGGGCTTCCTGGTGTTTTGGCTGAGGTGGTGCTTGATGCTGTATCCATGGATCAGCTCGGTCCTGCCCATAGGAATTCGAGTTTGTGTTTCTCCCTCCTCCTCCCAGGCTGCACTGGGATCGTGTCTGATGAGCAGCCTGGCTGGGAAAATGGAATTGGGATTGATTTTGTTGTCTGCAGCCGCTGTCGATTGGAGATTCTGCCACTGTTTGGTTTTAGAAGTCGATTTCCTTGGAATCCTTCCACAGCGAGGACTTGCTGCTTTCCCTCTAAGACTTTAGGCCTGGCCTGAGCAGTCTGGACTTAAACCTGACTTTTTGATGCTGTCCTTTTCTCACAGAACTTGCTGCACCCAGCCCGGCCAGGGCTGGGGCTTCATTCCCTCTTCTCACTTCCCATTTCTCCGGCTGCAGGGAAAAGCACTCCCCCATCCCTCCTGCTTGGGATGTCCCCCTGGAGCTGCTGGAAATGATCTCCCACGCCTCGCTAATCCCCAGGGAGCTGGGAGCACCCTGAAGCAAGGCCCTGTGTCATCAGGGCAGCCTGAAAATCACCCAGAAAACCGACGTGGAAAGCCTGGAGCAAAGCGCTGGGGATGATATTTTCTGGGAAAGGAGGGGCCAAACCTGCAGGGAACGGGATTTAAGGGACTTGCTGTCTCCATTAGAGCTTGTGCATGTCCAGAGCTTGCTTGGGAGCAATTAAGGCAGTGTCTTAAGCAGAGTAATTAACAGTAATTAAAGGCACTGTTATCCGTGGAGGTGGTGTTGGGGATGGAGTGAGGAATTCAGGGCTGGGCTTAAAGGACACAGATCAGCCCCTCCTGAGATGGAGAGAGGGAGGGAAAAGAAAATATCTGAGCCCTGGAGAAACTTCCCTGCATTATTTCCCCAACCAGACCCGAAGCTGCCAAGGTTCCTCTCACCAAAGAGGGCAATTTTCCAAGGATTTTCCTTTCCAGAGCTGTGCCACACAGCACAAAGCTCCCAGGCCTTTTTTCCTGCCGTCGGAGATCCCCTGGTGTTTCAGGCAATAAATCTGTTTCTTGGAGCTTTTCTCCTGCCATGAGACCTCTCACAAGTTCTATATTTGCCCTTGCTGGGAGGTTTCTATGGAAAAAAAAAAAAAAAAAAACCAAATAAATGTGTCAGGGCTTCTGGTTTGTGCCAGCACCGGGAGGGTTTTGGAGAGGAAGTTGGAGCTGGATTTCTGCTGTGCTTCCCAAGGACCAGCCTGGAGGGAAAAGCCAGGCTGGGATCTGCAAGGATGCAAAAGAATCCATGCTTAGGGGGAATTTGGGGAGAAAAGTCAGTTTTGGTTGGGTTTTTTTTTTCCCTATTCAGCAATTGCATCCACAGTGGATGGATTAAAGCAAAAAGAAGGACTCAGGAAGGTCCCCACGTGGATTAATCCACCTGGGATAATCAGGAATAACTCTGCTGGGTAGGGCAAAGCCTCAGGAGCTGAGGGGAATGAAAGACAAACTCCTTTTGCCCGCTGCTCTCCCTCTCCTTATTATCCACCCATAAATCACCCACATTCCTTGCAAGCCGGGTCTTGCCTCAGCTCAGGGAGCTCAGATCATCCAAAATGCAACAATTTTCCTCAATTTCCTGATAAAAGAAGCTCCAAGGTGGCAAGAAGTTGGGAGCAGGGGGGGAAACGGGATAGGGTTTCTCCTGCTGCCGTTTCTGAGAGTTTCCTGGGATTCCTGGGCCGCCAATATTGGAAATTTCTGGATACCCAGTGAGAAAACAGCCCCTGTAGAGTTTCTCCTGCTGTCATTTCTGAGAGTTTCCTGGGATTCCTGGGCTGCCAGTGCTGGGAATTTCTGGATACCCAGTGAGAAAACAGCCCCAGCACGGAGAATACCCCCTGTGCCCTGCCCACATTTCAAGGCAGATTTCATGGTACACCTTTCATAACGCAAAATTCCTTAAAAAATTCCCGGTCCAGAGCCCTCTCAGAGCAAACATTCTCCATTCCAGCATTACCCAAATGCTCAAGGTCACTGCAGCTCCTCCTTTTCCCCCCTTGCCGTGGCACTTTGCCTCTAGCATTTCCATGGAATGGCTCCCTTTTTTGATGAATCCTCGGGTTTTTGGGGGGTTTTTTTGGTTTGGTTTTTTTGGGTTTTTTTTTTTGTTTGTTTTGTTTTTTTGGTTTTTTTTGTTTTTTGTTTTTTGTTTGTTTGTTTGTTTTGGTTTTTTTTGTTTGTTTTTTTTTTGTTTTGTTTTTTTGGATGGCCAGGGAAGAGCAGCACTGGCTGCTTTCCAAGCAGCTCCAAGGTTTGCACAGGGGCCTCTCTCCCCCTCTCCCCTGGTTAATGGATCACCAGGACATGACCTGGCTGAGTCTGCTGGGAACAGGGGCTGGATAAACACCCCCTCCATGGGCAATGTTCCCACTTCAGGGCTTGGTGGGAATTCGGGGTGCCCAGGCAAACAGAGCCCTCAAAACACCTCATTCTAAACCACCCCCCCCCCAAAAAAAAAGAAAAGCATCCCTGCCACCTCCAGCTGAGAGTCTGAGTTTCTTATCCCAGAGCAGAAATGGGACCCAATAATTTAATTGGGAGAAGTCACAGAGATCTGTGATTGCCTCCATGAACACATCCATGGGGGAAAGCTGCTGGGGTTAAGGGATAACCCAGCACGGGATGGGAAAAGCTGTGGGCTGGA
>VWZW01004699.1:60775-100776 GCA_013397115.1 Edolisoma coerulescens | reverse complement strand
GTGAACAGCACAGTTCCATCTATGTTTTGTCTAGAGTAAAGAAATTCTGTGAAAGGGTAACCTTGCTGCAGTAAGAACTGTGTTTAAGGTCTCTTTTGCTGCAGCTTTTCAATGTTTAAAGCACTTAGCATATATTTCTACTAAAAGTTAAATATATATTTATTTTTTCTATATATTTTTTTTTCTATATATTCTATATATTCAGCCCAAGGTGGGGCTCAGGGCCGAAATTTGCTCACAGAGGTGTTGGCAGATGACATCAGCCTCGCTCCTGCTTTTCGGGACACCAAAAAAATCTGGAAGCAATCGGGTTTAATCAGGAGGCTCGGCAAGACAGGCAAAAGCTGTTTTCTAGGGCCACCTGGTGATGGCCCGGGGATGAGCCTTGCTTTGGGATTTTGGGGAACCAAAGAAGCCCCTCACACCCGGCAGCTCGGAGGGCTGGCAAAGCATTGCCCGTTCCCTTCTCTTCCCATGGGAATTTGAGCCTGATCCGAGTTTACACCATCGGGTGTTTCCATGCTCTCCCCATTTAATGTGGAATTTGGGTTCTGGATGCCTTTATCCCTGTTTTTAGTCAGTAGAAACCAAAGTGTTGGCGTGCATAGTGAAACAGCAGCGCGAGGTGACCCATGGGGAGGGTTTTTTTGGGCTGCTGAGAAAGGCACCCTAATTAGCCAGCGGGGCTAATTAGTGGGGTAGCCACAACCAGGGTGTAAATCACGAAGGATTTCCTGGAATCTGAGCGGTTTGGGATGGAAAGGACCTTTTAAGGTTCCACTCCACGGGCAGGGACATTTTCCAGGTTGCTCCAAGCCCCATCCAAGCTGGCCTTGGACACTTCCAGGGATGGAGCAGCCACAGCTTCTCTGGGCACCCTGTTTTTGAGCCCAATCTGTGGGGTCTGTGCCACGGGCAGGACGCTGTCCCTCAGGCTGGCTGTCCCTCTGGGAGCACACACCAACCCAGGAAGGGATGAAATCCCAATATTTTCCTCCTCGGAAGTGGAGCAGGGATGCACCGGGGTGTCCCTTTAGCTGTGTGCGGGGGGCACAAGGCGGGGTTTCCATCTGCAGAGTTCGGTTTTTAAAGGGTGAGGGCAAAAAAATCCCGTGCCACGGGCAACCACCGAATTCCCTGGATCTGCTGGAATTCCGTCTCGGTGGGAATCCTTCTCTTTGGCTGCCGTGTCGCTAGAGGGAAGCGTTGCCCTGCTGGATGGAGCTGAGCCCGCAGAGTCCCCGCTGTCCCCGCTCGCCTGGTGGCATCCCCGGCTCGCTGGGACACGCAAGGCATGGCCAGCCCCTAAAACCCCTAAATGCACTTTCCCGGCTCATTTTAGGCGTCAATCTTGGATCAGATCCCCTTCAAAATCCTTCATAAATATCGGAATGATGGGGCTTTGGATGCTCCATCCATGGAAGGGTCCAAGGCCAGGTCGGACAGGGTTTGGAGCACCCTGGGATAGCAGAAGGTGTCCCTGCCCATGAACTGGATGGATTTTAAGGTCCTTTCCCACCTCAGCCGGGCTGGAATTCGGTGATTCCCAAGCGTGGGGTCAGCAGAGGGAACAACAGCACTCCTGTGTCCCAGGCTGCTGCTCTTCCCACAGCTCCAGACTCATTCCCAGCACATCCCTGACTCCCTATGGGTCAGAAACAGCTGAACTCTTCCCCAGGCTGCTGCATCCCCAGACACCAAACCCAACCTGGGAGACAAAACAGAGAAAAAAAACCCCTAAAGACAAACAAAAATAATCGCTGCTATTAAAGGATACCTTAAATAAACTCTGCTTCCCCTCTTATGCATTCAGGTCTGGTGGAAGTTTTCCTGCAGACTTGGGGATGCAGCAGAAGCAATTGAAATGGAGGAAATTAATTAATTAGTGTCAAGCACACGGAGCCCATTCACCAAATGGGAAGGCTCAGGGGAATTTAGACTCATCTCAGGCTTTTTTTCTTTTTTCCCTGTCTCTGTGTCTTTGAAAAGAGGAATATTTCTTGGAGGTTTGTTATCAGCCAGCAATCTGAGGGAATAAAGCAAGCAGCCAGGTCTTCTGGGAGACAGGCAGTGCCACCACTATTTCTGTCTGTATTTCTTGGGATATTTTAAATATTCCTGCAGGGATAACTCCTTGTCAAGAGAGCTCATCTCCCAAACATCCCATTTTCCCGTGATCCATGCGGGAAGTGCTCCCATTTCCAGAGTGGCTGATGCCAGACCACACACACACACACACCGGGCTCTGCTGAGCGTTTGGGTAAAAAAATGTATATCCACATCCCTAAATTTGGGACACCACCCGAATTCCTGGGAGGGCGCTGCCTTTCCTCCCTGCTGTGTGGCAGCTGCGAGTGGCTCCGGAGTTCCCAGCTTCACAGGAGCGACCCCTGGGCTCCCAGCTCCTCCTCTCCAGGCAATCCAGATGTGTCCAGAGGGCTGGGATTTGGGGTCTGCTCCCCAGGGGAAGGTGCTGCCTCCTCCAGACAGGCTGGATGTTCTCAGGGAGGATTCCAAGGAAGCTGGCAGGGGCACAGCACGGCTCAGGTATGAGGAGGAGACTCCTCCAGGGTGCAGCTCCTCAGGGAAGTAGGGGACATCTGTTGAAGCCCTGGGGAAGGGGATTCATTGTTAATTTTGGCTTTCCTCGTCAAAGAAATATTCAGGTTGTAGAGCTACTCGCAGATTTGAGAGGTAAGAACCACGAATGGGGAATAATCCTCCATGATTTTTAAGGAACTGAGATGGGGTCTGGGGGTATTTGAGGTTGCTGGCCCCGTAGGAGGGTGGAGGATGGCATTTTCAGGATGGCTTGGTCAGGGATTTGCACTGGAGGAGGATATAAACCAGTCCAGGGGGATTTTTTTTTTGTTAGACTGGAAGGAAATCACCACTCTGCTGTTAAATAAGGCAAAAATTCTAGCGTGGATCATGACTGTAACCAGGTGTGGATTTCAGGAGCAACCTGATCCAGTGGAAGGTGTCCCTGCCCATGGCAGGGGTGGAACAGGATGAGCTTCAAGGACCTTCCCAACCCATTCTGGGATTCCATGAGCTTGCCCCAAGCCACTCCCACCTGCAGGAGGTTTATCGATCATGGAGGAGAGGTTTTGATGATCAGGAGGTGCCAATCCTCGTTTTCCAGGCTCTCACCTCACCTGATGAACGTAACAAGGCTCGGCAGGGATAATTGGAAGTGGCTGCTCTTTCCTAATGAACTTCACACGGGTGACAAAAGCCATTTTACACCTGTCCTGCACTGCTCCACCTGGCAACCAGAGAAATCCCTGAGGGTGGAAGCTGTGGCTGCCCCTGGATCTCTGGCAGTGTCCCAGGCCAGGCTGGATGGGGCTTGGAGCAACCTGGGCTAGTGGGAGGCGTCCCTGCCCATGGCAGGGGGTGGGATGGGATGAGTTTTAAGGTCCCATCCAACCCAAACTACTCTGGGATTTAGGATCTCCCAAGAATTGCTTCTCCAACCATTTTCAGCTCCCCTGGAGCCCAGGGAATATTCCAACATCCACCAATGACTTCCCTGAGGAGCTGCACCCTGGAGGAGTCACCTCCTCATACCTGAGCCGTGCTGTGCCCCTGCCAGCTTCCTTGGAATCCTCCCTGAGAACATCCAGCCTGTCTGGAGGAGGCAGCACCTTCCCCTGGGGAGCAGGCCCCAAATCCCAGCCCTCTGGACACATCTGGATTGCCTGGNGAAAATGGGATGTTTGGGAGATGAGCTCCAAGTTATCCCTGCAGGAAGGCACTGCCAGCATCCCCCCCGTGCTCTGCTGAGCTCCAAGCCCTCCCTGAGGGCAGCTGGCCCTGTCACCAGCGTGGGATGTCCCCAACACCTTCCCCGAGGTGACCTCGGAGGCAGCACCTCACTGGGATCCAACATTCCAGCTGATCCCCGCAGGCAGCAAGGGCATGATTGGTGCAGCCTCCCCCCTCCTGGAGGAGTTCTCCTCCCTGGGAAGGGACACGCCAGCCATGCAAACTGAAAACTAAAAGTCTGCTCGAGGAGTTTGGGGTTTATTTATTTTGTCAGGAGAGAAAAATGTCGCAGCTTGTGCAGCAGGGGGAGATTGGAAGCGGCTTGACCTCCCTCATTAGCATCACTTCAGGCCGGGGCAAAGAAGCTGGGAAAAGGAGTCTGGCGATTTGTTCTCCTGTAAAAACCTCCCTGTCATCACACTGCATTATTTATACCAGCGGCACCGCTGGCAGCGAGCCTGGGCTGGGCAGGGAAATGAGAACGGGGACGTCCTGCACTCCCTGCTGCTTTCCCTGCCCTCCCTCTGAAGGAGACACGGATCCGCTGCAGGTTTTGGGACCAAAGCCCCGCCCGGGACCCTCCCAGAGCTGGCCCAGCATTGGAAGTGACACCTCTCGGATGAGTCGGTGACCTTGCTGGCAGAGGACACATCATGGGCACATTGGGATTGCACAGCATTTGTGGGATAACTCGGGAAAGGATTGGCTGGGTTTGGGGTATGGAGCCACGGCAGGATTTGGGGCAGCTCCCTCTTTCTGAGATGCCCCCATCGGCCTCACCTCTTCCACCACCTCAGGCTGGTGGAAAACCATGGAGAAAGTTGTGGAAAACCATGGAGAAAGTTGTGGAAAACCATGGAGAAAGTCATGGAAAACCATGGAGAAAGTCATGGAAAACCATGGAGAAAGTCGGGGAAAACCATGGAGAAAGTAATGGAAAACCATGGAAAAAGTTATGGAAAACCATGGCTTGGGAGATGGTTGGGTTTAAAATTTGCTGTTTTGGAATTTGCCTTTGTTTTCTGTTCAGGTAGCAGGGTCAGGCACTGCTGCTTGACCCCAAAGCTGCTCCACCTGAGCGACTCCACCTTTCCTGAGGGTTTGACTTTAGGACTTGGAGCTTCTCCCCACAAATTTCACCCACCAAAACTAAAGGACAGACGCTTCAAGTTTTTGTGCAAAACACAAAAATCCTCATTTTTTCCCCACCTTTTTGAAAAAGAGGGAAACACTTCACCCTTTTCCTGACTCTGCCTTCACTTCCCACCCCGCTCTGAGCCTTTCTGCTGTTTATTTCCCACCGATCTCAGACCATTTTCAGGTCTTTTCCCGTTTCTCATCCCACATGCAAAACTCCAGCTCTGACTTTCTGCAGAGGTCACCAGGGACACCAGGACCCGTTCGTTTTCCTCCTGAACTTTCCCAGCCCTCCAGAGCCAGCGGTGACTCAGCTGCTGCAATCCGGAAAGAACAGGGAATGGCAGGAACACCCGCGGGGAAATTCCCAAAGAGTCGCTTTTCTCTTTAAAAGCCCTTTTCGCTTTGTGACCTGCACCGGTGACTGTCAGCCCAGCCAAGCTCTGGGCTGCATTCCCTCGTTCCCAAAGCGTTCAAACAAAAAATCACCTTGTCAGCTCTTCTGCCTGGGATTTGGGAATCTGCAGAGGTTTCCAAAAGCGCGGAGCTCTGGTGTCTGTCAGACTCACAGAATCCCAGAGTAGTTTAGGTTGGAAGGGGACCTTCAAAACCAGCGTGGGCAGGGACACCTCCCACTATTCCAGGGTGCTCCAAGCCTCCTCCAGCCTGGCCTTGGATACTTCCAGGGATCCAGGGGCAGCCACAGCTTCTCTGGGAATCCCATTCCAGGGCCTCCCCACCCTCCCAGGGAACAATTCCTTCCCAATATCCCACCCATCCCTGCCCTCTGGCAGTGGGAAGCCATTCCCTGTGTCCTGTCCCTCCATCCCTTGTCCCCAGTCCCTCTCCAGCTCTCCTGGAGCCCCTTTAGGCCCTGGAAGGGGCTCTGAGCTCTGCTGATTTTAACCCTTTGGGGACAGAGAGCTGGCTTTGCTGGAAGTTTGGGGAAGCTGTGGGATGGGAAGGGAGAATCTGGGACAAACTTCTCCCATCACCTCCTCCCAGAGGAGCTGTGGGTGGCTTTGCCAAGGAACAGCAGAGCCTGATCACACGAGCTGTATTCCTTTGGGACAGCACACTTGGAGAGCAAGAGGAGCTGTGCTTGCATCCCAACTTTTCCCAGGGAAGCGAGCACAGCCGGATTAAAACCATCCCCTTCCTCCCACAAGGATCAGCCACATCATCTCCACTTGCTGCTCTCCACGCCAATTTCAAACCTTCCAGGCTTCAGCAGTTTTCCAGCTCTGGATAAGTGCTTTTCCCACGTTTTCCATGGGATGTGTGAAGGGCTCGTGCCCCAAAGGCGCAGCGACCTCCAGGGCCCCGCAGGAATCAGGAGCTGGGCAGGGCACGGACAAAGCCCTTTTGGGAAGGAGCCTGGGGAGGGATGGGTGTGCTGGGGGTGCTGCCACCACCTTCCTTGTCTCTGCTCCTGTGGAATGCTGAGGATCCACATTAAATCCCCGGAATTCTGCTCTGCCTCAGCACAATTTCAGATCGGAGCACTTGACCGTGCAGCCCCGTAATGTTCTTTTTGCTGTTGGTTTTTTTTTTTTTTTTTTAAAATTATTTATTTTTTTTCCAGGAGGGAGACTCTGTAAAGCTGCTGGACAAAATTGCCTCTGCTGCTGGCAATCAGGCTGAGGAAGAAATTGTTATCTAAAGAGAGGGGGAATGGGAACAGAGCTGCTTTTTTTCCTTCGTGTTTGTTATTGAAGCAGTCGGTCTGAAGCGTTTTGCAGGGATGAGAGATATCCATCAGAGAACAGGCAAAATCTGCATTTTCTGGCAACGCAGCAGGCATGGTGGAGCTGAGCACAGTGTTGGGGGTGGAAAATATCAGCCCCATCCTCACCCTGCACCCCAGATGTGCCAAGGGAAAGAGTCTCATCATTCCCCATTGCCGGTTGTGCCTCCTTGGTTTCTCCCACAGGGACCTGCCCCTGTCCCCTCACCTTTGCCAGGTGGGAATTTCATCCAAAATACTGATCCTCCCATTCTCCTGTCCTCACCACCTCTCCTGTTGGAGCTAAATTATCTTGTCTCCCTGCACGGTGCCATCAGAAATGAACCCTCCTCTGGTTTTTCAGGAGCAGGGAAGGCTGGAGCTGCTCCTCACAGCTTTTCTCCCCAAGCCTGCTCTGGAATTGAGACATCGAGAGCCAAGTTCCGTTCTTTCAAGGCGAGATCAGACTTCTCCACTGTGACGAGGTATCAGTGGGATTTAGGCTGGGTTTTTAAACGCTAACACTCCCATCCAGATGAAAACGGGATCCTTTAGTGCCTGAGGAGCGAGAGCTCCTTCCCACGCCTCAGGAAGGAGTGGAAGGAGTCGTTTTTTCTCCAAAGTCTTTACACCGGAGACATCATTTCTCAACCCAGCCTTGCCCCGACCTCTCAGGAGGTGGCCAGTCCTTTCCCCTTGGTGTGCCACCACATTATTCCCACCGCAGCCTCCTCCCTCCAGGGCTTCCCTGAGCACCTCTTTGTGTCCTACAAAGCTCTGCCAGGAGCTGCTGGGATGAATTTCTGCCCCTGGGCTGCAGCATTTGGCCGTGAGGGTTTTTGCTGGAGGTCTCTGCAAAAAAAAAAACCAACAAACCGGCTTAACAGCTGCCTTGTTAGGGTGGATATTGCTTTTCACGTGAAATCAGAGCTGCTTTATTGACTTGGTGATGCCTGGCTCCCAGGCAGCCAGCCTTTAATGCATAGTAATGAACAAAACAAGTGTTTTTCCCCCAGAAGCCTCACGTGTTTCCCCAGACTTTCCCCCCCCCCAGCAGCTCACAGCCCAGGAGATAACATCAAAGTGGCCCAATTTAATGAACCTGCTCCGTTACAGTGTAGAGCATAATTTACTGGCTGCTATGCAGGGGAAAAGAAAAAAAAAACCAAACCCCTCACTGCTTTTCAGTGAGGCTTTTCAGTCTTTTCCTCTGATTTTAATAAGTTACAACTTATCTTGTGCCGTTTGGGGGAAGAATGTGAGAGATGGAATGATAAAACAGTGATTCAAAGAACGCTGGGAGGTTTATTACGGGGGGGAAAAAAAAAAAACCAAAACAGCAAAACCCTGAGCTTTGGGCTATGGTTGCGAAAAGGAAGGAGAAAACAATTCTGATTTAAGAGATTCCTTCACTGCCAGGCAGAAGGGCTCAAACCCAGCGTGTTGTGAGGGAGCAGAGATACCTGTGCACATCCCAGCCCCTCTCCACCTGATGTCCCTGGCCTCTTCTCCCAGGAAAAATTACCAACAGGACAAGGGGAAATGGCCTCAAGCTGCACCAGGGGAGGTTCAGGATGGATATCAGGAAGAATTTCTTCGCTGGAGGAGCACTCAGGCTTTGGGGCAGTGGTGGAGTCACCATCCCTGCAATGTTCAAACAACAAAGAGATGTGGCCACGTAATTTCGTGGGCACTGGTTAAAGGTTGGACTTGGTGATCAGGGAGGTTTTCCCAGCATTAACCATCCCATTATTCCATGGAATAATACGGCCTGGGAGGCCACCAGCCGTCATCCCTGCTGCTCTGGAGGAGAGGCACTAAAGGACAGGGCAGGACAGCCCCAAATGCTGCTCAGCCACGAAAACTGCTCCTATTTGAAGACAACAATTATTTATCCGTGGCCCATCTCTCCCAAGGCGAGGTCACTTGCTGGAACAGCCTCACTCCAAGAGGACACCTCGCTTTGGGATCAACAAGAGCTGAAAAGCCCCAAATGCTGCAGCTCAGCCACGAAAACTGCTCCTATTTGAAGACAACAATTATTTATCCGTGGCCCATCTCTCCCAAGGCGAGGCCCCGCTGCTGGAACAGCCTCATTCCAAGGGGACACCTCGCTTTGGGATCAACAAGAGCTGAAAAGCCCCAAATGCTGCAGCCCGGCTCCTGCACTACCAAAGCCTCCAAGAGCAGAGAGGGAGGCTTTAATTAGCAGTTTCCATGGCAACCTCCCCTATCAAATGGCCGAGCACAAGGGCTCTCTGCTCTTCTCCTTGCTCTGGTTTGCCTCTGGAACAATTAGGGCAGGATGAGAGCCCAGCTGTGTTTCGGGGTGGCTCGCACAGCTCTGCTGAGGCACGGAAGGAGTGGGAGGTGGGAGCCTTCCTCCCCCAGCACTGAGCCCTGAGGGGGCCCAAGGAGCCTGGTCTGGATTTCCATTGCCATTTCTGGTCACCTGCCTGCCCGGGAGGTCCTTCCAGGAGCTGTTGGTGAAGCCAGGGGAGGCATTTCACTCATGGAATCATGGAATGGTTTGGGTTGGAAGGGACCTTGAAGCTTATCTTGTTCCACCCCCTGCCATGGGCAGGGACACCTCCCACTAGCCCAGGCTGCTCCAAGCCCTGTCCAGCCTGGCCTTGGACACTGCCAGGGATCCAGGGGCAGCCACAGCTGCTCTGGGCACCCTGTGCCAGGGCCTCACCTCCCTCACAGGGAACAATTCCTTCCCAATATCCCCTCCATCCCTGCCCTCTGGCAGTGGGAAGCCATTCCCTGTGTCCTGTCCCTCCATCCCTTGTCTCCAGTCCCTCTCCAGCTCTCCTCGAGCTCCTTTAGGCCCTGGAAGGGGCTCGGAGGTCTTCCCAGAGCCTTCCCTTCTCCAGATGGATACCCCCAGCTCTCCCAGCCTGTCCCCACAGGAGAGATAAAGAATGTAAATAACAATCCAGGCCCTCATCTCTGCCTCTCCCTGGGGAGATGTTCCCAGTTTGTTGGATTTTGCTCACCCTTTCTGCCAGGTTTGAGAGGAATTGGGTGTCTGTGTTTCCTTGTGCTGCTCTCACCCAGCTGCTGGGGTTCAGTGCTGCACTCAAGGCTCCTCATGTGCTCCTGGTTTTTGCTTCACGAGGAGGAGCCTGGCTTTGGGGAGGGGGCACAGAAATAGGTTTATAATCAAGAAATCCTTCCCTCTGGCACAGGAAAAGCAGGCAGCCCTCAGCTCTCCCTTGCTCCATCCAAAGGAATCACAGCTCCTGAGATGACATTTTACAGCACGAGGGGAGGAGGAGGAGGAGGAGGAGGAAGACACCGAGGTGGTGTCCAAGCGAAGGCATTGTTCTCTTTTCTCCGGGGCCATGCGAACGGCCAAACATCAATATTTGCTTTTCCATTTCCCTCTGGGCCCCATTGTTCAGGACAACTTTGCAGCTCACCTCTGTTTACTCGCAGGGCCTGTGCCGGGCCTGTCCCTTCCTCGGGCTGGCGGGGCGGGAAGGAAAGGCCGGCGAACTCCTCCCGGCATGAGGAGACTCATTGTCCCTCCTGCCTGCTGCTCCAGAACAGCTCCTCTGGTATTGTGGAGCTCTGTGTGTTTTCTTTTTAGCAGCCCAGAACTGCTTAAAAGGCAGGCCCGGCCCGAGCACGTCCGCCAAATCAAATGGTTGGCTTGCTGTTAGGCTGGGCCCAAGGCTTGGAGTGGGAAGAGATCCAGGGATGGAGCAGGTCAAAAAAAAAACCTACTTGGCTTCTTGCTTCACTGTTTCTGAGGGCAAACCCCTCGTTTTTAGTGGTGGCTGTGTGAACTCATCCATGCTCGGTCCTGCTCGCCTTGAAACGAGCTCAACTCAAACCAGATTTTTTCCTGTATCCTGAAAAAATTTCTATTTCCAAGGATCTTTTTTGATGCATTAAGGATGTCAGGGAGAGGTGGTGATCCCTCCTCTTTCTGTGGATCTCTGCCAGCCCTGCTCTTTGCAGGTGGTGGGATCTTCAGCTGGAAGATTTTGCAGGGCTGCCCCTCAGCTGTGGTTTCTGCCTCTTAAACCCAGCAAGCTGGTGGCTTTTACTCCCTTAATAAGAATTGTATCCCATCTGACTTGGTTTTTGCTCCCAGTTTTTAAAAGCAAGGCCGTGGCTCGAGACCTGCACCTTGCTGAGCCCCCTTTGCAGCTTTGCTGCCCCAAAAAATCAACAATTTTCCCTTTGTTGGAGGCATGGAAAGCAAAGAGGCCTCTCCTCACCACCACATCTTTGTTCCCTGCATGACTTAACAACCACAATTACAAGGTTGGGTTGACCCTGTGTCCAGGAAAGGCCCTTGCTGGCATTTCTCACCCTCTGGAAGGGGAGGGAAGTTTCCCTCCTTCCCCTCACCCAGGCCCATGGCACCTGACAGGGTTTTTTTAAGCAATAAAAAGCCACTTTGGATTTATTGTTCCGTGTCACTCCCTCAGTGCACAGCTGCCATTCCTCCTTAGTCCAGCAATGGGGTTTCTCCATCAGCAACAGACCCAACCCCATGGAGATTTTAAACCTGGCATTGTGGGACTGAGGCATGGGAGCACGAGGAAGAGAATATTTGGGTTTAAGGGCAGAGGGATGATGATTTTTGCTCCATTATCTCCACAGGTGCTGCGTGCCCAGGCTGGATCCAGGATCCAGAGTGACCCAACCCCAGCAGTTCCAAGCCCTCCATCCTGGGTGGGGGTGAACAGGCCTGGAAGGTGGGTTTGGAGACCTGCACCCAAGGGCAGGTGGCACCTGTGGCGTCTTTATCTATCCTGCTTGTGCTCAGTAGCAACAGTGGGAATTGTGCAGTGAGAGACAGGTGGGATCACGGCAGAAAGCTGGGAATGGAGCAGAAAGCTGGGATCACAGAAGGAAGGTGGGAACAGAGCAGAAAGGTGGGAAGACAGCAGAGGATGGGGACGTGCCAGCAGGGAGACACTGCTCCTTGTGCCTCACCTCGAATTCCCAGCCTACCCCAAGTGCAGACAGCAGGCTCCGTGCCTCGGGGTGAGTTAATTGGGATGTAATCCTATTACTGAGGGCAGGACAGGCTCCAGCCCATTCACAGCACCTCTGGTAATTAAGGCCAGCTCTAAGCCTCTTCAAACAAGGTGCTTGGCAAGCTGGGGAAGGAGCCAGGCCACTGGTTTGCTTTTGATGTGCTGCATCCAGAGCTTGCTGGGAACCAGTGTCACCAGCAAGCCAGGGCAGATGTTCCCCCACAGCAGAGCAAGCCACATTGTGTCCTGGGCTTACAGAACCACGGAATTATGGAATGGCCTGGGTGGGAGGGGACATTAAAGCCCATCTCGTTCCACCCCCCTGCCCAGGGACACCTTCCACTATCCCAGGTTGCTCCAAGCCCTGTCCAGCCTGGCCTGGGACATTTCCAGGGATCCAGGGGCAGCCACAGCTTCTCT
The DNA here is from genome assembly GCA_013397115.1 of Edolisoma coerulescens. NCBI lineage: Eukaryota > Metazoa > Chordata > Aves > Passeriformes > Campephagidae > Edolisoma > Edolisoma coerulescens. The sequence goes on along the minus strand of VWZW01004699.1, from coordinate 88,719 downwards.
GGGCTGCTGAAATGATGGAGAAGCAAAGACATCCCTCCTGAGGAGACTCAGAGGAGGTCTGGCAGCCCAAATTTACTGCAGGCATCAGGCAGTTTGTTAGTTTTCATTAAGTGCAGCTCCTCCAGCCAAGTGGGAATCACAGCTTTTGTTCAAGGAGCCGTCGGAGTCTCACACAAGAGGCAGAAAGCAGAGAGAACTCGGAGCTGGAACAGAAAGCAAATGAAACTCCAATATTTTGGCTTTGTAATGAATATAATTAATTATGTTGAAGCTCTCTGCTTAATTCCACAGTTGTCTGAGAGAGTTTGCCAGAGCAAGTGGTTCTGACATGCTGCACGCTGCCCTTTTGACTCCGTGAGGATATTGAAGATGTTCTGGTAAATATTTACATTTTTTAATCTCCAGTGCTAATCAGAGCTGAGATTATTGCAGTCACAAGAGTTTATGAAAATAAACTCTGCCCTGCTTGCTTGCTTTCTGCATCTGCTGGGTTTTTTTTTCCCCCACCCCAACTGTCCAGATGCCAGGGGAGCTGGGATTTTATCTGGGTTAGATTTGCTGGACTACTGCAGTTGCTGTAGTAGTTTGAAAGGGTTTGGTCCCCATGGGTAGATGTTATTCCAAAATTAGATGTCACCCAAATCTTTCTCGATGCTGAAATTAGTGAAGTGTGAGGAACCTTGGGGTAGAAATTATTCTGTGGGGTTTTTTCTTCCTTGAAGCTGCTGTTTATTTTATCATGAGGAGAGGGCAGTGTGAGTGCTCGTGGCGTTGTCCCAGCCCATATTCAAGGTCAAGCTTCTCCTGCAGCCCCTGGAAGGGCTCCTTTGGCCCCATTCCATGGAGCTGGCCTGGGTTATCACCATTCATGCCTCATCTCATCACAGAGCCCTCATAAACGCTCCCCAGGCCAAACTCAACACTCCGAGCACGCAGTGGGGAAGGATTTTCCTCCCTGAGCTGGGAAGACCCAAGGCTGATGGATGTCTGCTCTTCCCCAGTCCTTGCAAACCTGCTTGGCTGTGCTGGGATGCTCCTAGCAGGGCTCCAGCAGGAGCCTGAGCCATGCCTGTGGGAAATCTCCTCTCCAAAGGAAAGGGTTCAGTGGTTTTTCCTGCTTCCTCGCTTTGCCAGTTGAAAATTAAGCCCAGTCTGGGTCTGTGCTGCAGACTGACTTGGACCAATGCCTGGCTTTTATGGGGTGGTTTGTCCACCCAGGAGCCACAAAGGGTCAGGGAAAAGACCATTTGGGAAGCAAGCAGAGCTCTGGAAATGCCCCCTGAAGCCTCGGATTTCTTGCAACGGCCGTCCCCGCTGCCAGGGCTCGTTCTGCCCCTTGCACAGCAAGATTTGCTGCGAGAGGGGAAGAGCTCGGGCTGCGTGTCCTGAGCTGGCAAAAGCAAGGACAAATAATTGCAGAGCCGAGCAGTCAGTGAGGACAGAATAAATGAGCTACTTGGAAATCACAGCGGGGCTCAGCACTGCAGCTCCTGTGCCCCGGAGTCAGGGAGCTCTGGGATCTCTCCTGCCTTCAGGTGGCTTTGGTTTTTTCCTCTTTAATATCAGCCCTGCCAAGTTTGCAGCTTGCCTGGGCACGTTCTTTCAGTGCTGCTGAGTTTGGGCTCTGGGCAGAGGTGAGAAGCCCTCGGATCACCCTTCAGGGGAAGGAAAAGCATCACACTTTGTATGATGTGACTTTTCACTAGGGATGGGCCCATTAGAAATCAGCACAGTGCCACCAAATGAGCTTCTGGTTGAGCCCTCAAACGAGCTGAGGAGGGAAAACATCACCTCAGGAACAAAAAAAAAAATTGGAAAAACTCCTGTATTTCAGTTTTCTGTGTGAAGGAAACAAATTGCTGCTGTCATCTGTCCCCCCCCATGGCAGTGCCAGGCTGTCTTGTAGCTAAGGCTCACCCATCTTTTCAGAAGTCTGCCAGATCATTTTGACCTTGATGCAGACCAGACTGGGGCTTTGGGGCTGTCACCAGACAGGGCGAGGAAGGAGGGGAGGGAAGAACATTCGGTTTGGCGCCGTGGGAACGAGGCAGTGTGAAAAACAGGGAGCAATCTGTGAGCAGATGGAGGGTGAGGTGGTGAAGACTGGCGGGCTCTGCTGCATTAATGATGTTAATAAGCAGTGAGGAGTGATTAATGAATTCTATCCAACGGCTTGGGGTCAGCTGGGGACAGCCCAGCAATGGAATTCTGGGCAAATGGGTCCCTCCCCACCCCCCAGATGCATTTTGGAGCAGGGAGGTCTTTCCCAGACTCTGGATAAACTCCCTGCCAGGCTGGAGTGGCTGTTAGCCTTCCCTGCAAGGGTGAAACACAGGGAGAAGAAAATGCAGCACTCTCCAGAGGGGCTGGCCCCAGGATCTCTGGGAATATGGTGCTCTCCTGAGTTTCCCAGCTGCAGGACACCTCAGAGCAGGCTTTGGGTGATGTAAGGTGGAGGAGCTGAGCATTGGAAGTGTTTGCAGGACTGTGTTTGCTGGTTCCCCAAGGATGTGCTCCTCCGCAGAGGATGGGACGCAGCCACCAGCCAGGCTGGGATCTGCTGGAAATCCCTTCCTCATGGAGCTTCCAAGCCAGGCTGGGGGCTTTCAGCACTGCTGTTGTCTCACCCTGGTGGGTGCTGAGGGTCATGAGCTTTAACCATTGAATCACAGGATCACTAAGGCTGGAGAAGCTCTCTGAGGTCAGAGTCCAACCATTCCCCCAGCACTGCCAAGGCCACCACCACCAACCCTGTCCCCAAGTGCCACATCCACACGTGTTTTAAATCCCACCAGGGATGGGGACTCCACCACTGCCCTGGGCAGCTGTGCCAGTGCTTGATCACCCTTACAGAGAAGAAATTTTCCATAATATCCAATCTAGACCAGGTCGGACAAGGCTTGGAGCAAGCTGGGAGGGTGGAAGGTGTCCCTGCCCATGGCAGGGGGTGGAAGGAGATGAGCTTTGAGGTCTCTTCCAACCCAATGCAGTGTGGGATTCTGGGATTCTCCAGGATTCCAATCACTCACAGGCTTGCTGTCCTTCCCTGCTAAGCTCAGCTCTCCTCTCTGGCTGCCAGGCTGGGCAGAGGTGTTTACTCACCACTTAATGAACCTCTGCTGCAGCCTGGAGAGCCTGGAGAGGCTCAGCTGAGGCTCTGTGGTGCTCAGATTCCTGCTGGGCTGCCAGGCAAACCAGGCAGGCCCTCCATGGATTACATCATTTTTCCCAAAGAACCTCCTGCCATGCAGGCATGGAAAAATATCTTAAAAGGAAGCTTTTCCCAGAGAAAAATCAGGAATAAAGTGGATGAACTCTTCCATGCTCCCAAATCCATGGGGAGGAACACACAGATGTGATTCAAAGCATCATTAAGTTAATGACTGGTAAGAATGGGGGGGTGGGGCTGGCAGCACTGACATGGAGCTGTGCCCATCTCAGGTGGGTCCCCAGGAGTTAAATCTGGCATTTCAGTGGCTCTGGGCACATCCGGGCTTATTCTGGACGCGACGCTGACAGCAAAAAGAGGGGGTCAAACCTCCGAGGGCTGGTTGGGGATGCTGCAGGAGGAGCTTCAGGGCTGTGTGAGGAGACTCCTCATGTGGGCACTGAAAGCTGAGGTCTTGATGAGGTGTTGGAGGTCAGACTGGCACGGAATGGGGCTGGACCTGGCAGCCTGAGCAGTGGGGCTGCTGTGACCAGCCTCGCCTGAGGGCACATTCCAGCCTGGGAACCAGCAGTTACCTGCCAGCCAGGTGAAATTCCCCATCCCAACTCCAAACACAGCTCGGGCTGTATCCAAATGTCTCCCTCCTTCCCCATCCACAAAGAGCTCTGCGCTTTTGTCGGGATTCAGAGGCCTGGATTAAGGAGGAATAAACTGGACTTAATTGCAGGGATAATAGAAGCTGCTGTGAGCACCAGGAGCTTTACTCCAGCTGGAGGCTGGGCCAAGCCATGGAGTAAATGAAATTTTGAGAGGAAGGATGGCACAGAGATCAGCGTGGGACACCCAGATCCTGCTCCCTTTGCTTGCTGTGACCTCAAGATATTTTACCTGCTCAAGACCCACACAATGGAAAGATGTTTGCTTGAATCATGATACAGATAACCCCGAAAGAGCCTGGAATTTGGGTAATTGGACACAAAATAAGCCAAAGAGTTTGAGAGGAAGGATGGCCCAGGGATCAGCGTGGGGCACCCAGGTCCTGCTCCCTGTGCTGCCACTGAGCATGGTGGGGACACTCAGCAAGGACACTTGTCCTGTGTCTCCTTTGGGACAGATGGATCAGAGAGCATCCTCAGGCCTCCTGTCCTGTCCTCAGCCACAAGGGAAGCCCAGCTCAGACAATTCCAGACATCTCAGTTGGAAGAGATCAAGCCCAAGCATTCCCTCAGCACTGTCAAGGCCACCACTAACCCATGTCCCCAAGTGCCACATCCACGCGTGTTTTAAATCCCTCCAGGGATCATGACTCCACCAGATCAGCTGTGCCAGGGATTGAAAACTCTTCCCACGGAGAAATTTTTCCCTAATATCTGACCACCAAGTACTCAACACAACCCTCCACTCACAAAGCCAACCAGAGAAGGTTATCCGTGGATTTTGCTGGGACTCCTCATGGCATCTTCCAACTCCTTCGAAGGTCCCTTCCAACCCAAACCATTCCATGGTGACTGGAGAGGAAGAAAACTGAGCTGCAATTTCCACAGGTAACCTGAAGCTGCGACAGCCCCAGCTGCTGAAAAATAAATAAATCCTTGTCTCCAGGAGAGCTGCTCTAGTCACGACTAATTGCAGGAGGTTTCTTGAACTCTGACCATGGCAACAGCGCTTGGCTCTGAGCTTCCGCCACCAGCAGGTCTCCAGGCACTTTCCAGAGGAAATCAGTGTATTTTCCATGGATTAATGTGGGAGAAGTGACGGCTCAAAACATCCCCAGACTTGTGTCTATGTTAGGTAACAGCCCGGGGAGGGTTTATCCCTCTCCCTCTCAGCTTTGCACCCTCCTGGGCTCTGTCTGTGTGGTCACATCTGTGCCTGCTCAGCTGCCTGCTTGATCCCACTGATGCCTTAAGTTTTAACTTTTATATTTTCAAATCCTGTGGTGCCCAGTGTGTAACTCTGAAGTTCCCTGTGGCCTGTGAGCTGCTGTTCTCTTATGTGGGTTAAATGTAACAAAGCCTCTCTGGGTTTGCTCTCCAAGGACACCCAGACTGTCCCAGGCCCCAAATGTGTAAACCAACATCTTAGAAGGGGGGTAAGCTTGGGGAAATGACATCATTAACTGAAGTTTTAATTGGAAAATTAACCCTGATATGCAAAGGAACCAAACTGATAAAAGTGTGAAGAACTCGTGACCCGGGGTCCATCTTGGGTGTCGCCTCTGGCCTGCCCAGGGTGTGCCTTTGAAGGCCCTTCAGATAAATCCCTGCCTTTATTCCCTTATTCCTGTCTAGTCTCTGGTTTTAGGTGGCTACCTTAGGCATCACCACAAGGCCTGCAGGACACCTGCATTGTGTCCCTGGAAATATTGATGGAAATTTGAGGCGAGGGTGCAGCCTGGCAGAAATTTACCTGAAATACAGCCTTTTTTTTTTGGGTCTCAGGAATGAATCTTTGGGGCTTCCATAGTTTTGGCTGACATGCCATTCATTTCAGGCTCTCGTTAGCAAGGAGGAGGTGATGCTAATTGTGCAAGGCCAGGTGATGTTTGAAATAGGATCTGTGTGGGCATTGTTGTAACTGATGCCTCGGCTGCTCGGGAAGCCTTGGCTGGGGCCTGCATGGCTCTCCAAATACAAATATTTGCCGGTGGATGGATGCCTTGTTATTAATTTAAAGCCTGCCATAAATCATGAGCTCAGAAATGCAGACTTAAGCTCCGCAGACAAAAATAGCTGCGGCCTCTTGCACGGGGAGCCGTTCCCGATTACGCTTCCATAATTGGATCGCGCTGAAATGGATACCTTAAATTTAGTTACAAAGGGCTAACAAGAAAAAAATGCCAGCAATTTATCACAGGCACGGCGCTATATTTAAAGCTGTCAGCATTCCTGGGATATAAAGTGATTATAAATCCCAGTGATTTGTAAGCGGCCATAGGAATCTGCCTCCACGCTGACATTTAACACCCGAGTTCTCCACGCTGGCAGCCCTGGATTCAGCCACGTAATTAAGCCTTCACCTCCTTTTCAGTTTAGGAATAACCCTGCTGCTCTCACAGGTTTAGAAGCACCGCCAGTTCCAGGCCCAAACGTAATTGATTTCCTTCAGTAATCAATACCTTGCTGCCGGTTTGGAGGTGGAGGTGCCAGGACGCCGCTCTCACGTCCCATTTAACCGAAATAAAGCAGTGCCTGGCCCTGTTCTGGGGCTGTGGCAGCTCATTAGCAGACACGTGAGAGGAGCAGCAGACAAAAAAACTCACTCAAGTGTGCTTTTCCATGAGCCTTTCCGAGGAATCTTTAGAAACAGACACAGAAGAATCCATAGTTTGATACCTCTTCAATGCCCGGGGCTTGTTGGCATCGCCAGCCTGCAAAAAAAGGGATAAAAATCTTGGAAACGGGCAGGGAATGACTGTGCTGAGGTTCCTTCCAGGTCTTCACTGGTTCACACCCCGGAGCAAGGGAGTTTACCTTGTTTTAAAAACTCGTTTAGAGCTTAATCTCCGACCTCTAGGAAGGTGGTGGTTCTCTTCTCCTCACGCTGGTAAAGGACTTTTCCATGGATAAAAGGCATAGAATACTTTTGAATTTAAGCTCAAATACACTTTGCCCTCCATTCTGCAGCCTGTTAGGATTTCAAAACCGTGATTTCTAAAAGTTTCCCCTCTTTTGGGTCACAACCAAACCCAGGTGTGTACATCAGAGATGCTGGAACTGAGAGCTGATGCCAGCTCTCCATCCCTTCTGACCAAAGCCAGAAATGGAGCACTGATGTCTCCTAAGAAATTCCATTATTTGTTATTAAATAGATGAAAAGTTTATTATTTTTATCATAGAAATAACATTTTATTCAATTATATTTTCACCCCTGCTTGCTGTGACCTCGAGATATTTTGCCTGCTCAAGACCCACACAATGGAAAGATGTTTGCTTGAATCATGATACAGATAACCCCCAAAGAGCCTGGAATTTGGGAAATTGGCCACAAAATAAGCCAGGGAGCAAAGCTTCTGTCAGTGGCTCTGCTCCCCTTTGTATTTTCATTTCCTGCCTTCATTCCTTCTCCCTGACGTGATGTCAAACCCCTGGAATGCACTTATTTATTAGCAGGGTAAAGAACAATAAGCGAAAAAATGCAATAAAAGAAGAAACTGCTCCCAAACCTCCCTTGCCAAGCATGTGAATCCTTCAGGAAACTAATCCACGCCACAGCTCAGCAAATCACTGAGGAATGTGGGTTGTCCCATGGGATTAAAGAGCCCTCAGGAAGGCTGCTGAGATATGGGGCGGGGAACCCCATTTCAGCACTTCCGTGCTGAGTAGTTTTCCATGCTTCCAAACAAGAGTTGTGCCTATCAAATTTTCATTTTATAGAGCCCAAAAGCCCTTTGTTATCTTGCCTCAAAGCCAGGACAAAGTCGGGATCCACCCATGAAGGGTGGATTGGTCCCTGGAGCTCCAACCATGCTGCGGCCTGGGCTGCAGTAACCTCAGCGCTAGCCAGAGGATCATGGAATCCTTTCAGTTGGAAAAGCCCTCTCAAATCATCCAGTTCAACCATTAACCCACCAACCACATCCCAATTTACACCTCCCAGGAGAGGTTTTTCAGGGAAGGCTTCGTGTCTGTGTCCACACCAAGGCAAAAAACCTCTTGCAGTGACAACCGAGCAGCAGGAACAAGTGTGGTCAAAACCAGGCCAAGTTCAGCCTTGCTCTTACTGAAACCGGAGAGAGTTTCACCTTCCCCATCCTCTTCCTCACCAGGCATCTCAGAGGGGTTTTGGAAGAGGGCCTTGCCTTCAGACAAGGCTGAGCTCACAGGATTTCTGGATGTGAGGAGAGACAGATGGTCTTCCCCGGGTGAAAACTGAGATAAGCATCTAAAGGGGCTCCAAGAGAGCTGGAGAGGGACTTGGGACATGGGCATGGAGTGACAGGACACAGGGAATGACTTCCCACTGAGGGAGGGTAAAGTTTGATGGGATATAGGGAAGGAATTGTTCCCTGGGAGGGTGGGGAGGCCCTGGCACAGGGTGCCCAGAGCAGCTGTGGCTGCCCCTGGATCCCTGGCAGTGTCCAAGGCCAGGCTGGACATTGGGGCTTGGAGCAGCCTGGGATAGCGGAAGGTGTCCCTGCCGTGGAATGAGATGAGCTTTAAGGTCCCTTCCAACCCAAACCATTCCATGATTCTAAGATTCTATTATTCCATTCTAATAAAATTCATTCCTTCCAGATAATCCAGCTCTTGTTCACCCCACTCCCACATCCCGCTTGATGGCCACGTGTGCTTCCCACCCCACGCTCACCACTGGAGCAGGGTCCAAGAGACTCTTCCTGGCACACTGTTCCCAGCGTTCCCTGGACAGATGTAGGTCCTGGATGCTCCTGGAGAGCTGCAAGGAGCACTGCCTGGTCTTTGCCTCAACTTTGCTGTCGTCCACCTTCGTGAGGGTAATCGCGCGCTTAAAGCAGCTTCAGGGGAATTAGTTTTCCTAGGAATTAAGTTCCCAAGGGAAAAGTTCTGGCAATTAGTATTTCCCAGAGCTGTGCCTGGGTAACTGTTCAAGGAGGGGCAAATATGTGCGGCAATGTGGGAGTTTATTTTGGTCATGCCAAAGGGACGGGGACATTTTTGGACGGAGAAGAGGCACAGGGATGTGTCAGATGTGGAAACAAGGAAAAAGATGGGCAGCAGTGGTGTTCTGCTCCCCATGGACATCTCCCCAGTGCTGCACGTGCCCTGGGATACTTCTCCCAGCAATCAGGAGCCAGGGAGCCACGCAGGGTTTAATTCCTCCCCTGCAGAGGCCATCACGAGCTTTGAAGTTTTTTTTTGAAATGGAAAACTGAGCTCTCGGCTAAACCGACCTGAAACTGAGTGCGGCTGGGAGGTTTTTGTCTGCCTAGCAAGTGGCACAAGTGTTAAGGGAGGGGAAAGGGGGCCAAACCAGCAAATTGCCACTGCCCCAAAGTGAAAAATGTCCTGGTTCTTGAGCCCAAACCTTCAACACATCAGCACTAAAGTGACTGATAAGTTTTTTAACGGGACCTCTTACTTGTTTTTCTACTTGTGTTCCATGCAGAAAGGTCGGCTGCTGCTGGTAAATCTCGGACAGGTTCGTGGAATTTTGCCACCCAAGGAAGACGCTCAGTCTCCTCCCTGTTTCCTTTCCATTTCCACCAAGATCAGCCCTCAAACCGAGCCCTGGTGTTTTTTAGCAGGTATTTGGCACGTCTGCCCCAAACATCAACACTTCACAGCTGACGGACAATGCTCCTCAGTGAAACGACTTTTCTTTGACATCTCCCTTGCCCAAAAATATAGGGAAAGCAGCATCTTCCCTTCCCCCTTCCCTCCCGCCTCACCGGCTCCTTTGGAAATCTCCAATTGCCAGCGTGACTCATCCAGGTGCCAACAGCAAACGGGAGGGAGGGAGGAGTGGCTTTTGATGTTCCAGGCAAATTTATGTTCCTAATAATCGTTCCTTGGACGGAGTAAAGAGGGCTCAGCCAAGCAGACATCCCAGCTGCGGGGCTGATGGCTTCGAGGGACATTTTCCTCCCTCTGTTAACTTATCAAGTGTGTGGTTAATGGCAAACATTAATTAACGCAAGAGATCGCGAGGAGCAGGGTTGAGGCAGCGGGACAGGCTGTGACTTCCTTTGGGAAAGAGTTTAATGGCTTTGATATCCCAAATATCCTCAGAGTTTAATGGCTTTGGTATCCCAAATATCCTCAGAGCAGGCAGAGGACAACACTCAGCCTGGAGTGAGGAGATGGGACTGAATTTACAGACCAAGCCGAGTGGCTGGGTTATGAAACCTTCTTCTGGAAAGATCTTCCCACCATAAAAACAGAGCTCAGGATTCTCCTTCAAAGTGAGGTTGCTCAGCGGTGCTTTAGATGTCTCCATGTGGATTCCTGCCCGTAGAGACTTCAGAGCTGGGCTTTGAAGTTGTCCACCCTCCTCCCCTGGGCCTGCTCTGACTTTGACCTTCCTGACCCAAAAATAGCTGCTCCCAGTCACAGAAAATATCAAAGGTGTCGGACAATGGCTGGGTCCCCGTTCTCCCTGAAGGCAGTGGGAACTCTGCCATGGTCTGGAGAGGACGTGATCGGACCAGCGGGGCCCTGTGACAGTCCTCTGGGCCTTGGGGTGGGGGACACATTTCCTCTTGGGGACACACGGCCAGACCCAGCCTCCGTGTGGTGGCCTGTGGGACAGCAGCTGCCAGAGAGGTCAGCTGGCCCAGAGAGGTCACAGCAAAGCACAGGAGCTCCCAGACCAGTGTCCATGAGCTGGTCAGAGGCAGAGCTGCAGCAACAAGGTTGGTCCAACCTACAGGTTCTTCTCCACACAACCCATACATCCTACACCACCCAACCTACAGGTCCTATACCATCCCAACCTACAGATCCTTCTCCATCCAACCTACAGGTCCAACACCATCCCAACCCATAGATCCTACACCACCCAACCCACACCCCCTACACCTTCCTAACCTACAGATCATCCTCTATCCAACCCACAGGTCCAACACCATCCCAACCTACATATCCTCCTCCATCCAACTCGGAGGTCCACCACTCTCCCAGCCTACAGGTTCTTCTCCATGCAACCCACACAACCTACACTACTCAACCTACACGCCCTATGCCTTACTAACCTACAGATCCTCCATCCAACCCACAGGTCCACCACCCTCCCAGCCTACAGGTTCTTCTCCATTCAGCCCACAAGTCCTGCACCATCCCAGCCAACAGATCCTCCTCCGTCCAACCCACAGATTCTACACCATCCCAACCTACAGGTTCATCACCACTGAACCTACACATCCTACACCGCCCAACCCACAGGACTGACACCATCCCAACCTACAGATCCTCCTCCATCCAACCCACAGGTTCCTGTCCACCCAACCTACACATCCTACACCATCCCAACCTACAGGTCCTTCTCCATCCAGCCCACAGGTCCACCACTCTCCCAACCTACAGGTTCTTCTCCATGCAGCCCACAAGCCCCACAGCCATCATCAGAGTGACGTGGGTGTCATCACCTCACACAGCTTTGCTGTGTGCCCAGCCCAACCTGAAGTTCACTGGAAGCCCCGGATTGTGAAGTCATGTGAACAAGGAACAATCTCCACTCTCACTTTTTAAAGTCTAAAAGTCTTTTTGGGAAATTGCTGTCATGTACTGGGAACACTTTACTCCCTCATAGTAAGACAGATCCTGTAAAAGCCCAGCCTGTCTAAATTTTTTACTTATTTCTGGGGGCTTGAGGGTTTTGCTGGGTTAAAAAATATGTTAGCTCTGCTCACAGATCTTGCCTTACCCATGACCTTGGACTATCAGAGCCACAACAGCTCTGCCATTAGGAAAAAAATCATCTTTTGAGTCTGTGGCTGGGAATACGGACAAAATCCAAACTAAGTGCCAATTTCTCTGCTGGAGCTCAGGCTCCATCAGAAGAAACTTGCGGTGGTGTTTCAGTTCACAACCTTCTCTACAGGCAACACAGTCCAACATTAGAGACGATGAGACAAAAATAAATGGAGGAAACTCGACACGGGAACATAATCAAAGGCATTGAGCCTTTTAAGATAGCGTCTGCCCTGATGTTTACAGAGTCCTCCCAAAGCCAGGAGACTTCTTCTGGACTTCAGAGGCTCAGTGCTGCTCTGTTCTTGTTTATGGCCCCGATGCCAAAGAAAATGGAGGGGCTGATAAGCACCGTGCACCCTGCCATGCTCTGTCAATGGACTCTTCCTTGGGATTAAGTGCCTGAACAACATAAAAGTGTTTTCATTCTGCTTTATGTTCTCATCTGCCTCCTGAACAATTATTTTCGGAGTTGTACAGGAACACGGGCTCAGTAGGACTTGGGTTTTGTTCCTGCTTTTCCATCAAGCTACAATGGAAGGCCCATGTGCAGCGTCTCACTCTCACTCCCAGCCCACGGCATTGTCCTCATGGGCTCGTCTTGGAATTGTCCCTCGTGTGGGAATTCGCCCATTTGAATCCAGAGCACGCTCCAGCCCACCAAGGAAGGCTCCCTTTGGAAAAGCAGACATATTTAAAGGGAGCTTTCACTGTAGCCACTCAATGTTTGGTCTCTTTGTGTGTCTGGACCCTAATTAGAGAAGGGAATTGTGGATCAGGAGCTGGAATTTGGTAGGACTCTCAAAAGAGCTTCACCCCAGGCTTGCAGTCTCCTGGGCTTTGCCATGATTAGTGGATCCAATCCCACTGGTTGGCTATAATGGAATAGAAGCCTTCTAATTGCCTGTTAATTACAGTTATTGGCTCACCAGGAGGGAGCCCAGGCCTTCTTAGCTGATTGTGGGAAGCAGTGATAGCTGAAGGAGGAGCCCCTCAAGGCAGGGCTCCTGGGGAGGGTGATGTTGGCACCTTCTTCCTGTGCCACCTGGGCTGAATCCAAGTGGCCACAGCCCCAGTCCTGCCAGAGCTCCAGGAGCGTTTGGACACCGCTCTCAGGGATGCACAAGGTGGGATTGTTGGGGGGTTGTGCAGGGCCAGAGGTTGGACTGGATGATCCCTGTGGGATATTCTGTGATTCCAACCTTGCACTGCTCTGGCTTGGCTGGGTCTGCCCTGCTCCCAGGCTGTTCTTTGGCTGGTCCCATCCCTTGCTGATCAACCCAGCCTCGTTGGGAATGAGGGGCACAGACCTCCTCCTGCTTCAGACCTCTGAAGCCCCCTCAGATCCTTTTTCCTTGCGGGAATTCCAGACCAGTATCAGCTTGAGGCTTTGCAGGTGAGGTGGAGGGGAAGAGAGGCTGGGAGGAGGCCGGGGGGGAGCTGGGGTTTGTGGTGGGAAGGGAGGATGGGTGTGCACACTGAGTGCCCGCACCGGAATTCCATGGAAAAACTGCCCCAGGAGCTGGGCTGCCAGGCTGTGAGATTGGGAGAGAGAGGGAACAGGGCCAGCAGAACGCAGAGCCTGAAGCAAGCACAGGCTCGGGATGAATGTGGGGGGCCGGGGGTTTGGCTCTTGTGGGTTTGTTGTTGCAGGGAGGAATGCGAGCAATTCCTTGGCAGGATTTCCCCGCAGGATATTAGCATTAGAAAGGGAGTCGACGAGCAGGGATAGTTCAGATGTTGCTGGCTCAGTTCACCCTCTCTGGGGGTCTTGGTCTGCTCTGCCCTTTTCCAGTTGATACAGTCTGAGGATCATTTAATTCCTACACACTCCTCACATCCAGAGCACCCCAAAGCCACCTGAGGAGGACAGCTGGCAGCATAACATCCCATTCAGGATCCCAAAACTCCTTGGCCTTTCTCTGCAGGCAGAGTGCAACCCGGAGCTGCAGGAAAGGGGCTCCTGGCAAGGGCAAAACAACAGACTGATGTTTTCTTTTCTTTCCTGACATGATGAGGGGATCCCAAATGAGTCTTTGTGTGTCTCCTGGCTCTGGTCCACGTTAGGAATTTAAGCCTAATGAGCCCGTGATCATGTCCAGGGCACTCAGGGATGGATGGGGAATCTATACTTCAAGGAAAGGTATTTTTAATGCACAAATGTGGTTGGACCCCAGGGGGGTATCTCCCCCCTGTAGAAAGTTTGGACTCTGACTGCTGTAAGGGGATTCTTTTTTGGGGAAAAGAACCACTTCTGTGCCTCCTTTTACAGCAACTTGTAAAACTTTACTGCTTGTCAAGCAGCATTAGTACCTGCCCCTTCTGGGAAAAGGAGTTTTTACTGTCGTCAGAGCAGATTCACCTGAGCACCTCAGGGCTCGGAGGTGCTGGGCACAAATTCACGCCCTCAATCATTTTTAACAGCACTTTGGAAAAGACTTCTCATCCCACCCCTCAATGCTGTGGGAAATCACATCACAGTCCAAACTGAGTTGGGAGAGCAGTTGTTCATGATCCTCCCCTCCTCGGGGGCAGCTCTTCCACTCCAGATTAGATTAAATTGAACCAAAAAGCCTCCAGACTGTGCAGCTGTAAAGGAGCCAAGAATTAATGAGTTTTCACCATCCTGGGTCCACGCTGCGATTTCTTCTGCATTCCTCTGGCCGCCCACGAGCGTTGAACAATGAATGTGCCCCATTTCAGGGTCCATCGGGAGGTGAGTGAGTGTTTGTGAACTGGGAATTGCCCTTTGAGCCGCGTGAAAGCGACTGGGGGAGCAGGAATGGAGGCTGGCAGCCCTCATCCATGGATAAGGAGCTACACAAGCTCCTGCAACAAGGGCAGAGAGGAAGCAGCCTCTGGGTGTAGCCACAACTTCTCCCCTTCGGGCCACAAAGTTTTGGAGCCACGTTGCCACGTGGAGGGAAGGGGAGCAATCCTGATTTTCTTGGGAGGTTCTCCTAAACCAGTGGGGGACGAGCACCAAGGCACCTTTAATCCTGTGGAGATGCCATTCCTGTTCCTGGTTTCTGTGTGAGCCCTTGCTCCACTACAGGGCACCACGACCTCCTTTGGGGTTGCACACTCGGCCCTCCTCCCACTCCCAAAAAACTGGGGAAAAACCCCGGAGAGTTTTATGCGCTCAGTAAATGATACACCAGGTCTGCCTTTACCGAAGAGCCGGGAGTTTTCGGGATGACGACGGGAATGTTAATGGCGAATTAGTCAGAAAGGCCAGCGAAGCGTGACACTAATCGGGAGAGGTGATCACACCCTGCTCGAAGTCTGTGACTGCCCCCGAATTTGCTGCTCCCGGGGCCTGAGCCTGCAGAGGGAGGGAGGCAGAGCATCGCTAAGGGTCTGACAGCTCTAGTGGGTCTCTCCTGAGACACAAAAAAGCCCTGAAATAAGGAAAATCCCACTCGAGCAAGACGTGGTGTGTAGGGATGTAAAACAGGGAGCTGAATTGCTTTTTCAGGACTCAGTGAAAGTGGAGACCCTTAAAGTGAGTGATACGGGCACCTGAAAGCCCATCGTGATCTTTGCCAGGTCTCAAAGGGATGTCTCATTCTCTCCTCGTCCATGAGGGCCACAGCTCCTTTCCAGGGCTGGGAAAATCCACCAGGAGATGTGTATTTGATGAGCTGGTGCTCCAGCAGGTCCCAGAGGTGTTGGTTGAGATCTGGAGAGTGACCAGTGACCTCCCAAAGAGCAAAAGTCCAGTTTGCTGTTGTTGGGTTTGGTGGGGGACAGGGAGGGTTTAATGTGCTTAAAAGTAAATGTGTATAAAAATCATCCCAGAGTGGTTTGGGTTGGGAGGGACCCCAAAGCTCATCCAGTTCCACTCCCCAGCCATGGGCAGGGACATCTTCCACTATCCCAGGCTGCTCCAAGCCCTGTCCAGCTTGGCCTGGAACAATTCCACACATGGAGCATCCAGAGTTTCTCTAGACATTATATATGTATATAGATAGATAGATAGATATAAAACAAGTAACAGTTTATATATGTTTTAATAGGCATATCCTAAATGCCCATGAGCCCTCAGTGTGGTAATTGCAAAATGGACCAGGGCTAAACTTCCCATTCCCATTATCCATGCTCCTCCCACTGCTTTTGAGTAAGTCCGACTTGAATATTTTCACTGAGTGTGAAGCAAATGAGGAAAACAAGAGTCAAGTGGAAGGTGCCATTAAGCTGTAGGCAAACTGGCGAGCTTCCGATCCTGGGAATGATTTACTGGAGTCTTTAATGAAGCCTGAGTGGGTGAATTATGGGCAGAAAAACAGGGATGAAAAGGGGAGTACGACGAGGGTATTTTTGTGACCCATAAATTCCTGCGGGATTTATGCTTTTCTCAAGTTTTACGATGCTCGGGCGTAATTCCCAATGAACTTTTTAAAGTGGTGCTTTCATCCCAAATTTAGTTTGTGTTGTGGAAATATCTGTGGCAACCCTATCCCATTCCAGCTGCTCCAACATCCAGGCTGCTTTTGCCAGCACCACAGCCCTGTTATCCATCTGGGATGGATACAGGGATACAGGATTCTACTGCCACTTGGGTGGGCCTACTTGAAGACAAAGCCATGAAGCAAAGCTGAGCAGTTTTGTCATGGAAATATTTATCTGTCGCCCGTTCCCCACCCTCCAAGGAATAAAAAAAGGGATTTGGACCCAAATCAAAAGGGTTGGTGGAGCTGGATGCAAACAGGCCTGATACCTCAACCAGGCTCCAAGGGAAAACCCTTGAGCTTGGGTTGACAGCATCCAGCTCCTACAATCCAAGAGCTGGATGGGTTTTGTTCCTAATAAAAAAAAGGAATTTGGACCCGAATCAAAAGGGTTGGTGGAGCTGGATGCAAACGGGCCTGATACCTCAACCAGGCTCCAAGGAAAAATCCTTGAGCTTGGGTTGACAGCATCCAGCTCCTACAACCCAAGAGGAACACGAAGCCTTGAGGTATTGAAGGCTGGGATCAAAGTAATTCCACGCTTTCCTGTTTGTCCCAGCTCCTGACGAGCACGAGAGCTGCTGGGACTAGATAGGAGTGGTGAACGTGCTCCGGGGGAGACCAAAGCCTTTTGAACTGAGGGCAGCGAGGCATGAAAAGCACATTTATGCTTCCCCACTCCTCCCACCTCCTGCAAATCTCGCAGGGTGGGGAAACCTCCCCCAGCCCAAATGTTTTGCCGTGAGAAAGGAATCGAGGAGCAACGCTTGGATGTCAGGGCTCTGTGTCAGCATGGCCTCGGTTCTCTCTAAAGCCCGGGAAGAAATAGCTCCTGGAGAAGTGGTAGCACTGGTTCTTCCAGGTCAGCTCGGTTTGCACGGGAGCATTTGGGATTAGTTTGTGATTTTTCAGGCCATGTTCGTGCCAGCCTGAGCCCTGGAGGGGATAACACCAACGTCACACAGCCCATGCAGCTGCAGCCAGCCTCTCCCTCCTTCTGGCTCTCCCCCCCATTACCCTCTAAGCTCCTGAGGCTGTTGTGGGCTAAGTCATGCCTTGTTACCTGTTTTTGGATCCAGGTTACTCCAGGTTACAGCTTTTCATTCCTGGTTTTAATTTTCCCAGCCAGCCAGAGCCAAATCCAGCCCCGGGGACCCCAGAGAGCCTCAACCAGGGGTGAGTTTGGCCCAAGGTGTTTCTATCACAAAGCTGTCAAAACCAATTTCCTCTCATCAGACTGAGTTGAAATCCCAGGGGAGGCAATTCATCTCCTGCTGGATGCTGGCTCGAACAGCAAATAAACATCAGAGGCAGGAGAGCCTGGCCGGAGATGAGAAATCTTGTCCTGTGATGAGAGGTTATGAACCTTTCTTATCTCATCTCACCTTATCTCTTTGGGTTTCACGAGGAGAAGCCTGACGTGGCAGCTGGGGTCTGGGATGGCTGGGGGTGCTGCAAGGGGACAGCCAGCTCTGCTCCCCACGTTTGGAACGTGGGATGAGGATGGGGCAGGGAAACTGGAAAAATCCTCGTGTCCCTGGCTGTGTTTGCTCATTCCCTGGAGCGGGGTGGGGGCTGAAGGACAAGGTGGGGAGGGAAAATGTCAGCATTAGAGCCACGGTGGATTTCACAGCAAGCCCTTTATCTGCTGCCAAGGGGGAAGCAAACACCTGTGGGAAGGTGCCAGCCCTGGCCAAGGTCACTCCTCCAGAGCTTTTGCCCACGCTGGTGTTTTGGGATGCAGCAGTGCCTGGGAGCCGGCAGTGGAGCGGCTTCATTCCCTTCCCCTCCAGCTCAAGTTGTCCTTAATGGTGATACCTCCACCTGTCCAAGCCCCAGGACCCCTCTGAGGGCCACCTGTGACCACTGTCCTGGACATATCCCTCCTCTCCACGCCTTGCAGCTCCCACCACCTCCCACCACGGAATATTCCGAGTTGGAAGCGAACCACTCGGATCACCAAAGTCCAACCCATTCCACCTCGCTGGACAATGGGTGATTTCCCCCCTATTTGCCTACAGCAACTGCCACGGGTCTGCAGAGTGAATGAACCCATGGGGATGGACCCACCCCACCCAGCTCCTGTGGGAAATGGGTGTCAGAACATCCCTTGCCTCCCATTCCCACACCGCTCTGCTGGCGGCCGGCACTGCGGCAGCGAGGAGGAAATGCCAGGGCTTAAGTGATTTAGCTTGGGGAACGAGTGAAATCCACTTACATGGGCTAATTGATAGCAAATGATTCCTTAATTAGAAATTATAGAATTTCCCCCGAATTTAAGAGGAAGAACAGGACCAATATGATGAGGAACCGAGGGGTTTTCTCGTGCTTGCTGGTGAATTTCCTTCGGAGATGCTCTCGCCAATTAACTTTTCATGACATAAATTTGTTTGCCTTAGAACACCCAGTTAGGAGCATTTGCAAATGCATTATTTAAGGCCTGAAAATAAATATTGGATGCTCGGGCTGTGCTTTGTGAGAGCTCTGAGCAGCGTGGCTTCTCACTCAATTATTGATCGCGCTTTCTGCCGCGTCGGAGACGTTCCCGTGTGCATGGGGGAAAATCCCAGCTGGTTTACTTGCTCCTTCCATTTCTCAAAGCCTCCAAAAAACTCATCCAGCAACGGATTTGGGGATGTTTGCAACCTTTACATCTCCCTCAGTGTGGGTTTTTGGGTGTTTAATAAGGTATGAGCACCTCGAGCAGTTTTTTTCCCTCGCCAAGATGTTTACAGATGTTTTTCCATATAAAATTTTGCCACAGGATGGATTTATCCTTGTGTCAGATTTGGTTGCAAACAGAACCACAGAATCAGGAAGGCTGGACAAGACCTCCAAGATCTTCAAGTTCAACCTTGAAGGCTCCTCAGAAACTGTGGTGGCTTGGACTTCACCTTCTGCGAGATCAGGACAGAGAAGCGATGAAAACTCACAGCCAGGGAGGTGAGATTTATAACGGAGGAGGAATTGCCTAAACCTCACCTTTGGGAGGTTGCAGAGAGGTTTCCAGGGATATCTGGGGGCTGCCAGTGCCCGAGAACTGCTCGCCCTCGGCTTTGTGGCAGGAGAGCTGCCAAAAATCCGCAGGTGGAAAACCGGTCAGCCCGGCTGCTTGGCTTTGCAGCTGGAGCCTTGGCAGGAACGGGAATGCCACGTCCAGGGGGAAGAAGGTTTCTGCACCCCGTGAAACCCCTGTGCCCCCCCCAAAAAGCTGCTCTGAGGATGCTTTGTGAGAGCCCCAGCATCACCCAGGACGGACGCGAGCGTCGTCAGAGGCATAAATAATGTGGGACCTGTTCGGAAGCGTCGCGGGGGGAATTCAGTTCTCATCCCAGCTCCTTCCCACACAGCAAACTGGAGCCACAGAGCTTGGAAACCCTGCAGACTCATGGCCATAATTAATAGTACAAAGGAGCTGGCGAGGGGACGCCACCAGACAGGCTCCAGCTCTGGCTCTGACCGCCAGCAGAGCCCTGGCCGTGCCGTGGCCGCCGGGCAAAGCCAGCGGGAATTTCACCGCTGCCTTCCAAGAAACCAACATTTCACCCCAAAACCCTGCTGCTCCCATCTGCTGCTCCATCCCTGGCACGAATGGACCACACAAATCCCAGATCTTTTCCACGGGGATGCCCAGACATGACAGAAGCAGCCGGATAAATGCTGCCTCACTCCAATTTTCCCACTTTTGAAATGGGAATCGTGCCATTCGTGCTCAGCTTATGGGTTGGTGGTCGCTGTTCTTGCAGGGAGGGTCTCTTAACATCCACGCTAATAATCCCAAGGCACTGGGAACTAAATGAGATCCTGGCACTTGCCAGCTGGAAAAGAGGAGAACTGGGCATTTCTTCGCCAGAGAAAAGGAGGGTGAATAATGGGCTTGGAAAAGAGGGAGCGCCAAGAAAAACGCGGAGCCGAGCGCTCGCTGCCCTCCTTAAGAAAAGCAATTCAGGCTCAGCACACGCAGTTATTAAATGGGGAAAAAAAGAAACAAATTCTCGTGACCGGGTTTCTTCGCGAGCTCCTCGATCCGCCGTGACCTTGGGACAATAATGGGGCATTGAGAAGCAAAACCCGGCGGCACAGAGAGGAAGTGTGTTCCACCAGGGCAGAGGAGGCACCGAGGGAAGGAACAGCCAAGTGCTTATCTCTGACAGCTCAAATCTCAGCCAGGCAGAGCTTCGGACAAGCCAGGCTTTGTTGGGAGAGGCACAGCGTGTGGGGCTGTACCTGGCAGCTGACACTGAACGTCGTTTTAGGATGATAAAACTCACCTGGGATGCTCTTGGCCCTTGGCAGGGTGGAGAAAGCCCCCAAGGGCAGGCAGCTGCGTGGCAAAACAAGGTCCTCGTCCTTGGGGGCTGCTCCAGGGTTCCTGGGGAAGTAGGGAAAGGTTTGTGGGGTATGGATTTCAAACCCTGCCAGGGGAAACGAGGGGAATCTGAACGTCAGCATCACTGCTTTGCCCTCCTTGTCCTGGCAAGAAATGTCTCCGCTTTTATCTTGGCTCAGTTTTGGGGTGAAGGACGTGTCAGCCCTTCCAGCTGGGCTTGAGATCACCTGAAGTCACTGGAAATACCCTGAATTATGGGCACGCTGGCACATTTCGGCACTGTGCCCTTGCTGTGCTACGTGGGGCTGACCAGAGAATCCCAGGATAATTTGGGAAGGGATCTTTAAAGCCCATCTTGTTCCACCCCCCTGCCAGGGGCAGGGACACCTTCCACTAGACCAAGTTGTCTCAATCCCTGCCCAACCTGGTCTAATTCCTCTCTCCCACTTTCCTCGGCCTCTGGAAGCCAGGGAATTCTTATTTTCTCCTTTATCTTTCGAGTCCTGAGCCCTTTTCCAAGGTGGACAGCAGGCAGCCGAGGGTGCTGATACTTTGATCCTCTGCTTTTATCCCGGGACGCTTCCCCCCAGCATTCTTGGGATGAATTTGTAGAAAATGCTGCTTGTTTTGGGCTCACCCTGGATTTGTACCGGGATCTTCCAAATGCCTCTCCCCGTCCCAAGCCATGCTGGTGTCCAGTGGGGACACCCAGGGTGTCCCAGGGGTGGAAATGACCACCTGGATGCAGATTCTCTCGTTAAAATGATGTGAGGCAGCTGCTCTGAGCACAAGCCAGCACAGTCATCAGTTCAATTAACCCCACTGATTAATGCAGGAGCTCAGCAGGGGCCATAAACGAGGCTGTTTGTCACTGGACATGGGGGATTATTGTGTCTTGCACCATTTAAAGAAGGAAACTCTTCCCCCTGTTTTATCACGGAGCTGTCTGGAAGCTGGAAGGGTTCTGGCAGTGAGGGAAGGGAAGAAATGATCCTAAGAAATAAAGGTGCACCCCGTGGCAGCACCATTAAATGGCTCTTGCTCCCCATGCATTTGCCCCAGAGGTTTTGGGAAATTTGGGAGTCAGCAGCCCAAAAGAGGTGGGGAAAGGGCTGCTCTGAGCCTCTGAGGGGCACGGAAAGGCAGCCCAGGAGGATGTTTAGCTAAAGACAAAAGTATTCTTGGCTGAAAAACCAGGACTTTCTGCTCCTGGGCCTTTTCCAGGCCCACAGAACTCTGCTGGAGCCTCTTCACCGACTGCAGAAATCCCACGATCCGGAATCTGCTGGCACAGGGAGGGTGGAGGTTGGAGCCACCTCCCTCTCATGTCGAGGTTCACAAGGCTGCAGCAACAACTGCATCCCCCTTTGCGTCCCCCCTCTGCTGGGCAGGGATATTTATCCATCTGGGAAGCCTCCCTAACCAGCAGTGATTTCCCTGTTCCCATTATCCCGGTGCTCCTGCCCCTAAGGATGATCGAACAGCCTCATCCTGGTGGTTGCTTTTGGATAGAGCTGTCATTGAGTCTGGGAATTTTGGTTGTTTTTTTTTTCCCTGCAGCTTCCGTGGTTCTGTTGCCGGGAGAATCTCCAGCGGGAACAAAGGCTGGATTATGTTGTGGGATGAGACTCGAGGAGGGAAGGGGGAAAAAGGGGAAGGGCAGCGTTAACCCCGGGGGTTGTGGGGTCTCGCTGCTGTGAGCGGCCAGGCAGGGTGGGAGGTGAGGACAGGGATTCGGTGGCTTCCAAAGGGTGACGAGGAAAAATGAAGTGGAGGGAATGACAGGGAATGGTGGCTTAAGAGAAAGGATTTTGGTTACAAAAAAATACCTAAAGGGGCTCCGGGAGAGCTGGAGAGGGGCTCGGGGTAAGGGATGGAGGGACAGGACACAGGGAATGGCTTCCCACTGCCAGAGGGCAGGGATGGATGGGATGTTGGGAAGGAATTGTTCCCTGGGAGGGTGGGCAGGCCCTGGCACAGGGTGCCCAGAGCAGCTGTGGCTGCCCCTGGATCCCTGGAAGTGCCCGAGGCCAGGCTGGACATTGGGGCTTGGAGCAACCTGGGATAGGGAAAGGTGTCCCTGCCCGTGGCAGGGGGGGGGATGGGCTTTAAGGTCCCTTCCCACCCAAACCAGTCTAGAATTCTAGGATTTAGGCTATAAATAAAGGACTTTGTCACAGGGAGTTGTCTCCCAGGAGGACGGAGGTTGGTGCAAAGCTCTCCCCTCCCTCCCCACAGGACGGAGTGAGCAGCAGGTGGGATTTGCAGCCTGGCAGGGATGAGGGATGTGCTGGGGGCAGGATCTGCATGCAGAGCTGAGGGCAGCGCTGGAAGGGCACTGTAGGATTCACCCCGAGGGGCAGAGAAGGTGCAAGACCTGTCCCTGCAGCTCCCTGCTGTCCTTTGTCCACTCACTCCCTCAGTCGATGTCAGGCAGCCAAAGGCATTAAAAGCCTCTCCGGAAGCTCTGTCCTCTGCTCTGTGCACTCCCTCCTCAGGCTGGAAAAATGGATCCCTGTTATTAGTGGGAAGTGGTGGTTACCTGGCTGGGTGTCCCTGTCACCTCACAAACCCCGTCCAGGAGTGATTACAGGTGGTATCAGCTCCCCCTTCCCACAGCTTTCCCTCCCCTGTGGCACCAGCATGGCCACAGGTTTGGGAATCATGGAATCATGGAATGGTTGGGGTTGGGAAGGACCTTAAACATCATTCCACCCCCCTGCCATGGGCAGGGACACCTTCCACTATCCCAGGTTGATCCAAGCCCTGTCCAGGATCCCCTTGGACACTTCCAGGGATCCAGGGGCAGCCACAGCTTCTCTGGGCACCCTGTGCCAGGGCCTCCCCACCCTCCCAGGGAACAATTCCTTCCCAACATCCCATCCATCCCTGCCCTCTGGCAGTGGGAAGCCATTCCCACTTATCCTGTCCCTCCATCTCTTGGAAACAACCTCTCTCCATCTTTCTTGCAGGTTCCCTTCAGATCACCCCCTTCCCCTGGAAGGCCACAATTAGGTCACCCCAGAGCCTTCTCCTCTCCAGGCTGAACATTCCCAGTTGTCTCATCCCAGGATATTCCTGCTGTGGGTGGACATGGCTGGGGATGCTCTGCTGGACTCCGAGGAAAAGCAGAAGTCGAGGCCAGGCTTGCCAATATCCCATAGCGAACTGCTGCCTTCAGCCTTTGGAATGGACAGAACGGGAATAAATCCCCCAGACTCCAGCTCCAAGAGGAAATCAGGTGGATGCCTGTGCAGATGGGTGTCAGAGGGGTAAATCCTCCCTGCTTTCATTCCAGCCCGGTGCAATTTCAGAATTCCGAAAACGAAGCAGAAATAATCCACGTGGGGAGCCTGGCAGAGGGAAGACAGAGCTTTGTTTGCCAGCTCCCAGGGCAGCGAGCCTCCCCTTGACGAGGCACCTCCGTGGGTGATTGGCTTTGAGGCAGGAATGTTACACCTACAAAACCAACCTTGTTGGAATTTATTGGGCTTCCCCCAAAACCCCCGAGCAGCTCCGGGCGGAGCTCAAACCCCTGGAAGCGCTGCCTGTGGCAGCAAAGCTCCAAAGCCTCCATCCCTGCCTTGGGATGTGAACAAAGAGCTGCTGCTTCCCGGGAAGGAGAGGGACATCAAACCCTGCCAGTTATCCGGGGTCATTAACCATCAGGGCCCTAATTAATTTGCAGCGAGGGGAAGGCTGGCTCGGGAAGAGCTGGCCCCGGGGAGTTTGCTGGGAGTGCTGCACTAACCGAGCGTCATTAAAAGCACCTCGGCAGCACAGCACAGGCTCCCCCGGCTCCGGAGAGCCATCCACAGCCTGATCCGGGTACAGGGATGTGCTGCATTCCCGCCAGAATTGCAGGATCATGGAAAAAAACGCTCCCAGCGGCTACAACAAACGCGGAGCGCCCACCGAGGGCCGGGGTGCTCTGATATTCCGTGTGGAAGAGGATTTTGTCAGGCTCGGGGTTGGGAATGCTCCCTTTGGGAAGGTTTCAGGAGCTCAGGGTTCGTGGCTGAGCTGCTGCAAGAGCATCCCTGCCCCTGCAGGGGTTGGAATAAGGTGGGATTTAAGGTGCCTTCCAACCTCAAGCATTCCATGAGTGTGATTCCACGATGCTCCCGGTGAGGAGGATCCATGTCCAGCCCTGGAGAGGGGATCAGTGTCGCTGCGTTCGGGGCTCATCAGACCCAGGCGCGGAGGTCCAGCTACCGTCTGCAACTTCCAAAGGAGCATCAGAGCAAAAAGGAGCTTTTCTCTTCCCAAAAAAAGCTGGCTACGCTCACACCTGAGCCATGGGAACGGCATCCTGGACCAGCCCTTTCCCAAAGAGCTGCCCAGGCCAACAATTTCCCCCCAGATTCGTGCCTGAGAAACACCACGGGGGAACGCACGGAGAAATGAACTTTTCCACGGAATCCCTGCAAGACCAGTTCGCAGCACCACAGAAAAGCCTGGCCTCGTTAGGGCATTTTTGTCCAGGTCTAATTGCTCCCTGGTATCGCTTCCTGGCAGGGGAAACGGGAGTGGCACCATTCCCAAGGGGGGATGGACATCTTTGCTCCTTCCATTGGGAGCCCTGGGAGTCCATTGGCTCCTTCCCAATGGGAGCAAAGGGAACGTGGCAGCGGGAGGTGCCATGGGACATCCAGCACCCACTGGAAGTATGCTGTTGGAGCATCCTCTAGCCATGGATTTTGCTCCATGTCCATGGATTTTGGTCCACCCCGCGACCAAAATCCCCTTCCTCGCTCTGAGCTGCTCCTGGGAATTGCAAACTGCTCGGAAAACAGAGAGGGATGGAGGAGGATGGAATTCTCATCCCTCCATCCCAGGCTTGGCACCAGCAACGTGCCCCAGGCGCATCCTCAGCGCCGGGAAAGCTGCTCCCGGGGTGGGAGCACAAATTCATGGAGTCCAAGCACAGTTTTCCCACCTGGAGATGTGGTTTTTCCCAAGGGATCATGAGGACTCTGAGCTGGAATTGCAGATCCTCGCACACCTCCTCCAGCCCATCGGAAAAGACATTTTTGTCCCCAAATCCGCTCCAGGCGCCAGCCTGGGATGATCCAGCCCAAGGCAGGAGTCATTTTGGACTTTGCAGTGTTCAAAAGATGGGGAATCACAGCAGGGATGGAAAAGAGGAATAAACCAGCCACTCAAATACTGATTTTAATGGGAGTTTTGCAGGAGCAGAGGGACGGGAGCACCCCAGGTTCGGTGCTAAGGCACGGATGGGGGCAGCACCCAGCCCAGCTGCATCCCAGGTGCCATCCCAATGTTTTCCACTGCCAAAACGGGATGGAAGTGCCCCACTGCAGTTAGAGAACCGGGTTATCCGGGTGCAGGCCTCGGAGAAACCCCAAAGCTCCCAAAAAAACGCTGCAGAAAAGAGCTCCCAAGGATGCTTTGAAGTGGGTCTGCATGGCTTGGTTTGGGAAGCCAGGAAAAAGGTTGGATGAGGCTGGGAAGTCCCAGCTGAGCCCCGGGATGGGATCTGGCCACGCAAGGACTCGCAGCCACCCCGTTGCCACCCCGCTTTTGTCACAGCCCGGCCACAACTCCGTCTCCTTCTGCCGCGCTGGGCGCAGGAGGAGCCGGCACCAGGAAGAGGAAATTTAATCATCAGATCCCGATTAAAGCCAGGAAAAAACAAGGAGGGGGTGGGAAGAGCGCCGGCTCCTGTAGCCTGGACCCATCTGCTCTTTCTCGCTCAGCTGCTTTTCCAAAGGGTGTTCCAACAGGAGGTGGCCACTGTGGTGGTGTTGGTGGCCACCACCTCTGGGTGCACTTTGTGTCCATCCCTGTCCTGGTGTGTTGTTGCTCCTGGTATCCCATTTTCCTAACCCTGCATCCCAGCCGGGCAGCACAATCCCGGGGCGGGATGCTCCCTCAATCTGTGGGATTTTAGGGAACACAACCCCACTTTTCTGGCTCTGGGTGCTGTGGGAAGCTCAGGAGCCGCTCTCCGACCGTGGTTTCCACAAGAAATTAAAGAGTTTAGCATTTCCCTCCGTGTTTCTCCTGCTTTTCCCATCCTGAGAGAGGAACAGGGGCGGGATTTGTGCTTTAGCAGGGTTTCACGGCTTCACTTCCATGACAAAAAAGGCCAAAAAAAAGGGGCATAACCCCTCAGCTGCCCGGCGTGCAAGGGAAGGAGGGGTGTGAGTGGGACCACCCTCACCACTGGGCGGGGCGGGCGTGATTTGCACAAGCACTGTTCCTTGCACAGGGACAGTCACACACCCCGTGTTTTGCACAAGGACACTCTGTGCACGTTTATTTTGCACAAGCACTGCCCCTTGCACAAGGGCTGTTCCACCCCCCATCTTTTGCACAAGGACACACCTCTGTGCACATTTATTTTGCACGAGCACTGCCCCTGGCACAATTACACTCCCCCTGTGCACACCTGTTCTGCACCAGCACTGTTCCTTGCACAGAGACACTCTGTGCACATTTATTTTGCACAAGCACGATACCTTGCACAAGGCCCATTCCACCCCCCGTGTTTTGCACAAGGACACCCCTCTGTGCACACCTGCTTTGCACAAGCTCTGCCCCCGGCAGAACGAGAGTTTGTGCACATTTATTTTGCACAAGGGCTGCCCCTGGCACAGGGACAGTCACATCCCGTGTTTTGCACAATTACACTCCCCCTGTGCACACCTGTTCTGCACCAGCACTGTTCCTTGCACAGAGACACTCTGTGCACATTTATTTTGCACGAGCACTGTCCCTGGCACAATTACACTCTCCCTGTGCACGTTTATTTTGCACAAGCACTGCCCCTTGCATGGGGGCAGTCACACCCCTTGTGTTTTGCACAAGGACACTCTGTGCACGTTTATTTTGCACAAGTGCTGCCCCTTGCACGGGGACAGTCACACACCCCGAGTTTTGCACAAGGACACACCTCTGTGCACATGTATTTTGCACGAGCACTGTCCCTGGCACAATTACACTCCACCTGTGCACATTTATTTTGCACAAGCACGATACCTTGCACAAGGACAGTCACACCCCTTGTGTTTTGCACAAGGACACCCCTCTGTGCACGTTTATTTTGCACAAGCACTGCCCCTTGCACAGGGACAGTCACACACCCCGTGTTTTGCACAAGGACACCCCTCTGTGCACACCTGCTTTGCACAAGCTCTGCCCCCGGCAGAACGAGACTTTGTGCACATTTATTTTGCACAAGGGCTGCCCCTGGCACCGGCACGGTCACCCCCCACGTTTTGCACCATTTCCCCCCGTGCACGCCTGTTTTGCACAAGGGCTGCCCCTGGCACAGGGACAGTCACATCCCGTGTTTTGCACAATTACACTCCCCCTGTGCACAGCTGTTTTGCACGAGCGCTGCCCCTGGCACAAGGTCCGTCCCACCCCCGCTCCGTGTGTTACACCACTACCCTCCCCCCGCGCGCACTCGCTTTGCACGAGCACGCTCCCCCCCGCTCCGCCCCCCCGTCATCCACACCGCTCCCTTCCCCCCCCCTCCCGCGGCTTTTACACGAGCATCTCCCCCTCCCCTCCTTTCCCTTCCCCTCCTTTCCCTTCCCCTCTCCGCACCCCCCGCGCTCGGCCACGCCCCCATG
>VWZW01004699.1:50081-60478 GCA_013397115.1 Edolisoma coerulescens | reverse complement strand
GTGTGTGACACTGTGTGAGTGTCCTGTGTGACACTGTGTGTGTGTGCTTGTGGCTGTAAGTGTCCCCTGTGTGACTCTGTGTGTGCTTGTGGCTGTAAGTGTCCCTTGTGTGACTGTGTGTGCAAGTGTGTGTGACTCTGTGTGTGTCCTGCGTGTGTGACACTGTGTGAGTGTCCTGTGTGACACTGTGAGTGTGTGCTTGTGGCTGTAAGTGTCCCCTGTGTGACTGCGTGCAAGTGTGTGTGACTCTGTGTGAGTGTCCTGTGTGACACTGTGTGTGTGCTTGTGGCTCTGAGTGTCCCCTGTGTGACTCCGTGTGCGCTTGTGACCACGCATAAAGTGCCCTCTGTGCGTGTGTAACTGTGAGTGTCTCATGTCTGCGTGTGACAGTGTGACACTGTGAGGGACTGTAGGTGTCCCCTATGTGTGTGTGACACTGTGTGACTGTGTCGTGTGTCCTCTGTGTGCCAGGGTGTGCGTGAGACTGTGTGTCGTGTGTGACTGTGCGTGTCACATGTCCCCGGTGTGTGTGACTGTGTGTAGGGTGTCCCCTGTGTGTGTAGGGTGTCCCGTGTGTGACTGTGGGTGTAGGGTGTCCCCTGTGGGTGTAGGGTGTCCCCTGTGTGTGTGACTGTGTGTAGGGTGTCCCCCGTGTGCATGACTCTGTTTTGCCCTCGGTGTTTGTGTCCCTGCCCGGTGTCCCCGCTGCCATGCGCTGTGTGAGGGTGTAAATGTGGCCGTGTCACGCGTGGCTCTGTGTCCCCATCCCCCGGGAGATGCCTCCGTGGCTGTGCCCACCTGTCCCTTGTCCCCCAGCTCCCGCTGGCACCGCCACGAGGGGATGGGGACCGTGGGCACCGGCTCCCAGGGTTGTCACCCTGCCGGTGTCACCGGACGCCTCCCGGCGTGTCCTGTGTGCCAGGGCGGAGGGACGGGGTGGCTCCGCTTCTGGGGTGCTTCGGGGCTGTTCGGAGCAGCATTCCAGCGGCTCTGCCTGGCATTCGTTTTCCAGGAGGGTTTTCCCAGCTGGGGCTCGCCGAGGGGTCGCTGACCTCGGTGCTCCTTGCTCCTGCCCGGGGAGGGGGATGCTCTGGAAGCGAGGGATGCTGCGCAGGGCTTGGTTTTCCAGCTGTCGCTCCCAGGACAGGTTGGGTGGGAGAGGTGGAGCTGTGCAGGTGTGTGATGTGCTGCAGCCTCGGGAATCCCAGGAATACTGATTTTTTGGGATCCCTGGCTGCTCAGGAGTGACTCAGTGTTACTTAGGCTCAGCATAACTTTGGTACCAAGGGGGACATGGGTGACCGCGATGTCCTTTTGTGCCTCTGCCCTAATTAAACCGCGATGCATCAAAGCCCCAGAACCCAGAGGAGCTGTGGGACGTGGGATCAGGCCAGATGCAAATTCCTAGCGCAGCATCCCTGCTCTGGAATGCCCACCACTGTCTTTCCCCCCACCCCCACACGGAGCCCATCCTTCCTGGCTAATGCTCCCTGAGATTTGCAGTGATTAAGTTTTTGGCTGTTAATTAATATATACAGTACAAGTTAATAATTGAGTTGTGCTGAACGGAGCAGCAGCTCGGGTAGGAGATGGAGAGGGGGGTGTGTTGTGTTGACAGCTGTGTCTGGATCTGGATCCCACTGCTCTGGAATAAGGATTCATCCTTGATTTCCTCGTGCCCGACTGCAGCAGCGGGATGCTCACATTTGCCTTAAAGCAAAAAATTCCTTGATAATGAGAATAAACTCCTCTTGGGATGGCTTGTAGCTCTGACAGGAGTTACAGAGGTGGGTTTGGCACTTGAGTTAATGCCTGGGCTTGATGACTTCCGAGGGCTTTTCCAACCTAAATAATTCTGGGGTCCCCGGAACGGCCGTGTCTCCTTCTGCGTGGTCTCCTCTGGTCGGTATCAGGCCCTGCAGAGGGGACAGCATCTCTGGTGGCAGCTCTTCCCTCCTCTTCTGCTTTTCCCTTCTTTCCTCCTTTTTTCTTGCCCTGACGAGCTGTGGCTGCCCCATCCCTGGAAATTTTGGATGGGGCTTGGAGCAACCCTGGTCTAGGGGAAGGTGTCCCTGTCCATGAGGTGAACTTTAAGGTCCCTTCCAACCCAAACCACCCACGATTCCATGATGATTCCCTCACCTTTCCAGGGTCTCCGTGTTCTTCCCACAGTGAGCTTTACCCCCCCTGCTCACTCACAGCCAGAGAATTCCCACTTTTCTCACGACCTCCCCATCCCACGGACCCGCAACCTCCGCTGAACTCATCCCCGTCCTGCCTGGGGAATTTCGCAGGCAGAGACGCCAGCTTTCCATGGATTTTTCTTTCCAAAATAACCCCGTGCAGGCCGTGGAAGGGAATGTGCTTTTCAAAAATAGCAGCTTCGTTACTTTTAATCAGCTGAAGCCGGAGCAGCGTGGAGTGATTGCAGCTCCGCATCCTCGTTTGTTCGCCTTTTAATGAGAGCAGAACTATCTGCGAAGCTAAAATATTTATTTGAGCCTGGTGGGGTTGCTCTCGAGAGCTTGTGTGAATGGTGAAGAGGTGCTTTAGACGCTGTCTGGGTTTTTTTTTTTTTAATGGGAAAAACGTGTAAACACGGCAAGAGGCTTTTCACGGCCGGGGCTGTGTGTGTGTGAGGGAGTCGGGACGTGCAGGGGAATTTGCATCCTCCTCAGTCTCCTCGTTTCCAAGTGGGCTGGGAGTTGTGTCGGCTCCTGGCTCCGTGGGTGGATTTCTGGCGGCAGCTGGCACGGGAGTGGATGCAAATAACCTCAGCTCGGAGCCTCTCGGGCTCGGGTTTGGCACCTGCCTTTTCTTTCCTGCCCAAAATTCGTCCCGAAAGCACCTGAGCTTTGTGAGCTGGCCCAGAGGCTCCCCAGGAGATGGTGAGGAGCTGGGATGGGTTTTTATGGAATTATAGGGTCTCCTGAGTGGAAGGGTCGCACAAGGATCCAGTCCAACCCCTGGCCGTGCACAGACACCCCAACAATCCCACCCTGGGCATCCCAAACTCTCCTGGAGCTCTGGCAGCCTCGGGGCCGTGCCCATTCCCTGGGGAGCCTGGGCAGTGCCCAGCACCCTCTGGGGCAAGAACCTTTCCCTGAGATCCGACCTAAATCCCCCCTGGCACAGCTCCAGCCGTGCCCTGGGTCCTGTCCCTGGCCACAGAGAGCAGAGGATGGCCACACCCAGGAAAGTTTTGTAGCCAAATGTTGACTTCCCCAGTGACCAGGGATGAGTCAGCTTCGAAACGAGGGGATCAACCCACTGGAAAATGTATTTCTGCCTCTTAACTGGGATGTCTTAACTGGAGCCCCTCTGCCCTGGAGCCAGGCTGGGAGAGCTGGGGGTGCTCACCTGGAGAAGAGAAGGCTCCAGGGAGAGCTCAGAGCCCCTTCCAGGGCCTAAAGGAGCTCCAGGAGAGCTGGAGAGGGACTGGGGACAAGGGATGGAGAGACAGGACACAGGGAATGGCTTCCCAGTGCCAGAGGGCAGGGCTGGATGTGACAGTGGGAAGGAATTCCTGGCTGTGAGGTGCTGGCACAGGGTGCCCAGAGAAGCTGTGGCTGCCCCTGGATCCCTGGCAGTGCCCAAGGCCAGGCTGGACGGGGCTTGGAGCAGCCTGGGATAGTGGAAGGGGTGGAATGGGATGGGCTTTAAGTTCCCTCCCAACCCAAACCCTTCTGGGATTCCCTGATGGCTGCAGCAAGGTGTTCACGGAGAGCAAGGTGTGGGTGCTGCTGGGGTTCCCTGCCCTCTGCACGGGGATGGGGGGAGGCATCTCCAGTGTCAGCACCAGCTCAGGACCCTTCCGAGCTGCTCCCAAAGTTTGCAGGGCGAGATTTGAAAGCACAGGACGTGTCCTGGAGCCGAGTGGGTGGACAATCCCTGCCTCAGCCCCGCCGAGGGCACAGGGCTGGCATTGTCCGGGGGCCTCGGCAGCGCCGTGCCAGCCTTGGCTGGGGCAGGCAGCACGTGGCTCCGCCGGCGCTGGCACAGGGAAAATCCCTCTGGGACTCGGAAGGAGCAGGAAAAACCCCGGGCTGCTCCTGCTGGAGGTGGTGGGACCGAGTCCTGCCCTTAAAGGAGCTGGAAGGGTTGGTGCCACCAAGCTGTGGGGACACCAGGGCAGCTTTTCTGGGGTGGTAATTGCTGGGGCTGCAGGGTTTTTTGTTAAATTTGGAAGGATTTGCAGCCCCAGCTGGCTTTGTGGCCATAAATAACGTTTGGGATGTTAGGCAGGGAGAAAAGGAGAAGGTTCTTGTAGGACCTGCAGCTTTGGCACGTGCGTGTCCTGATGAGTCCCTCTGCTTCCCAAATGAGGAGGAGGAACTCACTCCCAGCACCTCAGATCTGCTTTTTAGTGCCCAAGTGAGGTCCCAGTTCCATCAACACCACACTGAAGGATTATTTTTGAGGATACTTGTGGCATCTCCCCCCTCCCAGGGTCCTCCTTGCAGCCAGGGAGCCTTAATTTCTCCTGGTCGTCCTTGGAATGATTTCCGTGTATTCCTGTTCCCGTGGGCTCCTAAGGAAGAGCGTGGGAGTGTGGATAGGGGTGTGTGGGGATGGCTCTCAGCGCCAGGGAGTGCAGGAGCACACGAATCCCCTCTGCTGCCTCGGGGGGGCTGTGGGTCCGGGCGTTTCCCGGGGTGAAGTCAGTTTTTCACGGATCAAAGAGTGGGCCGTGAAACTTCCAACTCTTTCATCGTGTCCCTGGATTCTCTTTGTTTCCCCTCTGCTGGGGAAGGTGGCATTTTGGGTGGGGGGCACGTTTTTGGGAGGGATGGCTCGGTGTGCCACCAGCAGCATTCCCTGGCTTTAATCCCATTTTTTTGCTGGCCATGCTGCTGCCCCTCCATCGGGAGCCCCTTGAGCGGCGCCCCCAATGCCACGGGATGTTTCTGTTTTTAACCTGCTGATTCCATGTGGATTTGTGTGAGGGGTTATTTTCGGTGCTGGGAGGCACCATTCCCATTCCCATTCCCAGCTGGCATATCAATGGGAGAGGAACACTCTCGTTCCCCAGCTCCTGGGGCTAGAGAAATGTTCCTGCTTTTCCCTACCCCAGTGGGTGTTCCATCTCCGCCCCGGAGAGAGGTGGTGGCACATCCAGCTGTGGGAAGGTGGCACATCCCAAATCCTCTTTGTAGGATCATCACAGAATCCCAGATGGGTTTGGGTTGGAAGGATTTGAAGTTCATCCCATTCCCCCCCTGCCATGGGCAGGGACACCTTCCACTATCCCAGGCTGCTCCAAGCTCCATCCAGCCTGGCCTTGGGCACTTCCAGGGATCCAGGGGCAGCCACAGCTGCTCTGGGCACCCTGTGCCAGGGCCTGCCCACCCTCCCAGGGAACAGTTCCTATCCAATATCCAATTTCTTTCAGTTTGGAAGAAAAGCTTTGTAGCCTGAGACCTCTGAATATGAAAATACAAAGGCGGAAGGTGGCCCAGCCACTTATTTTGTAATCACTCCTGTGTTTCTTCCAAGTGAAGTGGCTTCAAAATGAAAGAGAGCTGGTTTAGATGGGATATTGGGAAGGAATTGTTCCCTGGGAGGGTGGTGAGGGGCTGGGATGGAATTCCCAGAGAAGCTGTGGCTGCCCCTGGATCCCTGGCGGTGTCCAAGGCCAGGCTGGACAGGGCTTGGAGCACCCTGGGATAGTGGAAGGTGTCCCTGCCATGGCAGGGGTGGAATGGGATGGGCTTTGAGGTCCCTTCCCACCCAAACCATGTTGGGATTGGGTGATTTGGCATCGTCTGGGTGCTTTTGTTTAAATTGGAGGGATGGTGAGGCACATCTGGGTTGCAGTGCCATTAAATGATGGGGAAAGCTTTAATAATAATAAAAATAACAACAATATCATTATTATTGTTGTTAATAATAATATTAATAATGATATTAATAATAATAATACTGTGAAAGCCTTTCCTTCTCCCTGCTCTCTGCATTCCCCGGAGTTGCTCCCTCTCCTGCCCCACGGGAGGCTCACCCTGGGGACCATCCCACCATTTCCAAGAGGGAAATCACTTCCAGCGAGCCAAACCAGCTGTTTTCCAGCTGACTCCAGAAAATTTTGACCCGGCAAGAGACTCCTGGCTGTGGTGTGGGGTTGTGGGGCTGCCCTGCTCATCCCGTGCTGCTCGAGCTCCGTGCTTCCCTCTTTCCAGGGGTAAATCCAGCTGCCGTCCTTCTCCCACCCTGCCGGGCCACTCCGCCCGGATAAAGTGCTTTAGGTCATCCCTATGAAATGTTCTGGGTCGTTTTTGGGGGCAGGGTTGGCGTGGTGTGTGGCCTTGTTTGAGGAGCGCCGGCTGTTTCCTTAGGAACGGGGAAAAAAGGATTTTTGGGATGGGAACGATGGTGTGGCGCCGGCTGGGTCGGCGCAGAGGAGCGGGGCAGGAGGTGTTTTATGGGCACTGCCGCTGCAAGCAGTGATCCTAAAGGTCTTCTCCACCCTAAATTGTGAATCTGGGATAAATCCAAGAGTGGGTTTGGTTGGACATCTCAGTGTGTCCGGGGCTGGGCGCAGCATCCATCATTTTGCTCGACGTTGTAGGGGAAGATGCTCGAGTGATCCATCTAAAAACACCCCCACAGGTAAAGGGTGGAGAAAGGGAGCCAAAAATCCGGCAGGAATTGGAATAATGGGATGGAGTGGTCGCACGGGGAGTTCAGACCAAAGTCTCACCCATCTCTGGGACCGGGAGCATTTGATCCCAGCTCGTGTGCTCGTGGGAGATGTGAAATCCTGGATTCCTGCCTCATTCCCTGCTGCCTCCCCGTCCTCTTGCCTCGCATCCGTTCCCAGAGTGGCCGGGGGGAGCTGCTGGGTCCCTCGGAGCAGAGGCTGCCACAGCTAAAATTAAACAAAGAGAAACTTCCCATTTTTTTTTTTGGCCAGCGCTCTGGCTTCCGGAAAATGGCAGCGCTCTGGAGGCAGGAGAACAAAACAAGGCGGCCCCGGCCAGAAAAAAAAACCCTCCTCACCTCTGAGGCATTTCCTTGCTTTCTTTCCCCCCCCTTCTCCAGCCTCTCTCCCTCCCCATCCTGGCTGCTCCATAGAAAAGCTGCCATCAGATTAGGGCTCCCGGGGTGGGGTCGCTCTGGGAAGGCTGCATGGAAAGCCAGCCTTGGGAATCGCTCTGCTCCCTCCTCCCCAAATCCCCTCCGTGCTTATTTTGCCCAAAATTATCCTCGGTGGGGGTTTTTGGGTGCGTGTGGCTGGTCTTTGGGGCAGGTTGAGCTGCTGGGATCCGTAAGGAATGGTTCCCAGTGGGCCTGGGAGCAACTGGTCCTTGGAACGGATAAAGTTTGGGGTAGGGAAAAAAAGAGATGCTCGGGTGCATCTTGAAAAAAAAAAAGAGGAGATCCATGGGTTCATCCCATAAAAGCAGGAGGTGTGTGAGTGTATCCTGCAGAAAAAGGAGGAGGAGGTAGGGGTGCATCCCAGGAAAAGGAGGAGGTGGGGAGTGCATCTCGCAAAAAAAGGAGGAGGAGATGCCTGAGTGCCTCCCAGGAAAAAAAAAAAAACAGGAGGAGAGGATGCGTGGGGAGATCCTGGATAAAAAGAGATGTGCAAGCTCATCCCACAAAAGGAGAAGGGGATGCGTGGGTGCCTCCTGGAAAAAAGAGGAGCTGTGTGAGTGTATCCCGTAAAAAAAAAAAAGGGTGGGGTATCCCTCAAAAGGAGGAGGTGTGAGGAAATCCCATAAAAAAAGGATGAGGAGATGGGGGTATCCCTCAAAAGGAGGAGATGTGAGGAAATCCCACAAAAAAGGTGGAGGAGATGGGGGTGTGTCCCAGAAAAAGAAAGAGGAGATGCCCAAGTGCATCCCACAAAAAGAGAGGAGGAGAAGGGGATGCTTCCCACAAAAAGAGAGGAGGAGAAGGGGATGCTTCCCACAAAAAGAGAGGAGGAAAAGGGGATTCATCCCACAAAAAAAGAGGAGGAGAAGGGAGGGATGCATCCCACAGTTTGTCTTCCCGAGCTCCAGCTCCTCCTTCCCTGTGGATGCTGTTGGCTCCAGGTTTCTTGGAGCAGCTTCCCCACGGGTGGTACCTTTTTTAGGGATGCATCCCATGATTGCTTGGATGGGATAAGTCTTTTTTTGGGGGAAAGGGGAGGAAAACCTGGCATCCCCAGCACCGGGGTGGGTTATTTTGGGGGTGTTTGGTGTCTTTTTTTGGGTACAGCTTCCCAGGAAGCATCTCCTTTCCAGCAGCCAACCTTGTCGGGGAGTGAGACCACAAAACAAGGCATTTCTGGGGTCTTTGGAAAGGTTTTCCTTGGTTTTCTGGGAACGGGGCATGGATTTGCAAAGGATTTGCTGTCCCTGAGGGGGGTGGCAGTTACCTTGTCAGCAAAACAGAGCCACTGGCCTTGACCAGCTCATCATTCCAAGGTTGGGAAGGATGCTCTGGGATTGGGACAGCAGCATGGTGGCTCCCCTCCACTGCCTGGCTCTTCACATCCTGCTCAGCCTGGAAAACGGGTGAAGTTTCGGGGATTTGGGGTCGGTTTTTTCACGGGGAGTTGTTGGAGTCGGCGCCGAATGCTGCCGAGAAAGAGCTCGGTGCTTCCAAGTAATTTTTCCCGAGCTGTGGCCCCTGCTCCCCGGGGAGAGCTGCCTGAAAAGTTAATCGCTGCTGAAAAATGCTTTAATTAACTCAATTAGCCAGACGGTCCATCTGGGCTCCTGCAGAGCCCGATGAGATCCCTGGAATGAGGTCGCAGCTCCAGCCCGGTGACGGGGAGGACGCAGGGACTCATCCAAATCTCCACGGGATGTGCCGTGCTCTCCAGAGCATCCCTGCTGCTGGACCTGCAGTGGGAGGTGCTGGACAAGGGCATGGAGTGACAGGACAAGGGGGAATGGCTTTAAACTCCCAGGTTTGGAGGGCAGGGATGGATGGGATATGGGGAAGGAATTGTTCCCTGGGAGGGTGGGGAGGCCTGGCACAGGGTGCCCAGAGAAGCTCCATCCCTGGAAGTGTCCAGGGGGAGGTTGGGTGAAGCTCGGAACAACCTGGGATAGTTGGGTGTCCCTGCCCATGGGAATGAGATGGGTTTAAGGTGTTTCCAACCCAAGGAATTCCATGATTTTGCACCTTGCACGGGGCATCCCTGAGGCTCCTCCAGGTGGGACTGGTGAGAGCAGCTGGTGCCTCTCCAGCCCCTGCTCTGCCCATTCCCAGGAGCTCTTGGAACATCCACCACACCCAGGGTGCAGGACACAGGCCAGGCATGGAAAGAGTGAGCAGGAAAAAGCCCTGCACGCTGTCTGAGCAGAGGAATGCAGGGCCCTGGAGCAGGGATTTGGGGAGGGTGAGTGTTTAACCCCCCGTTTAACCCGTTCCATCCCGGCTTTAGCTCCGTGTGTTGGGCTCTGTTTTAAAGCCTGGCCTTACAGTAATCCCGAGGGAAGTTGCTTTTCCTGGGGTGGGAAACCTGAGCGCTGGCAGGTGGAGATGCATCCCTGAGGCAGAAGGGAGGAATGTGTGTCCTGAAGGGGTTTGGATACCGGTGGGAAACGGCGCAGGGAAACTGAGGCACGGAGCATCGGTGTTTGAAGGTTAAACTGTGGTCTCTGCCATGTCTCCAAAAAAAGGGCTCTAAAATCACTCCAAAAGGGCTTTTTTTGGGGAGTGAGAAGATAAATCCAGATAATCCAGATTGCCCTGTGGCCAGGCAGGATGAATGGGATGGGAATATTCGCCGTTGGGCCCAATTTTTATGGGATTGTGACCCTTGAAAGTGGTGGTGCTGCATCAGATGCTCCCCTGCCTTGGAGAGGGAAGGGGAGGTGGTTTGCTTTGGGAAAGAGGAGGTGATTCCTGCTTTGAGGCTGCTTTGAGGCAATAGAGCTCGTGGAAGTGGGATAGGAGGTAATTCCCAGTGGGAATGCTGGTGGGGGAGGTGATGCTGCTGGGCACTGCTGGGATGCAGAGCAAATTCCTTTGGGATGAGCATCCCTTGCCTGGAGAGCTCCCAGCTCATCCTCAGCTCCAGAGCAGTGCAGAGTCCGAGCGAAGTCTCCCCGATTTCTTTCTCCTTCTGGGGATGTTTGGAAGCAGAGGTCTGAGCCTATCCATGGAAATCCCACGCTCAGAGTGCTGCAGACACCTCTGCCTCCCTTTTGCCTTTCACCAGAAAATCCTCATCCCCCTTCCTGCCCAAAAAAAAAAAAGTGAGTAATGCCGGAGAAATTTGGGATGAGGCCCAGCAAACGATCGGATATCCGGCTGAGCAGAGCTCTGACTTCTGGACTGAGAGCTCCCAAATGAATAATGCAGCAGGAGGAAGGGCAGATTTCGAAGGATTATATTTTTCTGGTGGTGCTCTGCTTTATCTCTCTTTAAATCTTCACTCTGCAAAGCTCGGGAATGGC
>VWZW01004699.1:0-50064 GCA_013397115.1 Edolisoma coerulescens | reverse complement strand
TTTTTTTTTTTTTTTTATCACCTCAGTATATTTGTTTTATGCTCAAGTAATAACACATTTCCCGTTGTCCTGTTAAAAGCAGAGCTGATGGTATTTAAAAATAATGCTGGTGCCAGTTGTCTTGTGATGCACATCATGTGTTCTGGCTGTAAATGTTGTTTACTGGGATTGTGCCTGGCAAAAAAAAAAAGCAAAAAAACCCTGAATACCCTGTAAAAGTGGATTGTTGGGAGGCTAAAATGCCAGTGGATGTTGCCCTAAGGAATAATGGGTGGTGGTGTCTGTCTCCCTTTTGGTTTTCTTCCCTCCTTCTGGAGCCTGCTGAAAAAGTTCCCATTTTTTTTCCCCTGTTGATCGAGTACTTTAAGTCGTTCTTCTAAATATAAATCTCTCCCGATGCGTCAGCTGTGCCTGGGATTTCACTGCTTTTATGTGGCACTTCAAGCAAGTTTTAATTAAAGAAAAAAGAAAAAGAAGAAAGGTCCATCTGCATTGGTTTGATATTTAGGGTTTTTTTTTTTCCTCATCAAGAGCGTGTCTAATTGCAGCCTGACCCTGCAAAGTCCTGCAGGCTGCATGTGGCCATCAGCTGGTTGTGCTGGAGACCATCCTCAGCTCCTGGAAAGTTCTTGCCGTGGTCTGCTTGGAATCATGGAATGGTTTGAATTGGAAGGAACCTTGAAGTTCATCTCATTCCAGGGTAGGGACACCTTCCACTATCCCAGGTTGCTCCAAGCTCCATCCAACCTCCCCTTGGACACTTCCAGGGATGGAGCTTCTCTGGGCGCCCTGTGCCAGGGCCTCCCCACCCTCATAGGGAGGAATTCCTTCCCAATATCCCATCTCTGTCAGTCTAAAGCCATTCCCCCTTTGTCCTGTCCCTCCAGGCCCTTATAAAACATCTCCCATCCCCTGGAGGTCCAGGTCTTTTCCTCAGTGATGCTCCTCCTGGCAGAGCTGTCCCGTCACTGGCACCAACATCTGCTGGATGTGACCAGCACTGAGATATGGAAGAGCTCGATCCTAACAGGGAGGGAAAAAAAAAAATCTGGGATGTTGCTGTTGCTGTGGAAGGTGCTGAGAACAGGAGGTGCTGTCTGGGCAGGTTGGTGAAGGTGCCATGGATTTGTCTTCTCCAGGCAAGAGCCTGCTGCTTGCAGCCCCGTGTTTTGGGGCTGGAAATTAAAACACATCAGCGTGGTTGTCGAAGCAGGCTCCGAGCAGAGCTGGTGGTGGGATTGAAGTTGTTTTCCCACAGAAATCCAGGAATGGAGCAGGTTCTGTGCTGCTCGTGGCCTGCTGGCACAGGGGATCTGTCCCTGAACTCGTGGGGCTTTTTAAACCTCAGTTTAGTCCTTCCTTTCTGAAAAGAGATGATATTGTAGAGACAGAGGACAGGCTTTGGGCTCTTCTGTACCCCCTGTGTGGCTCTCAGTGGCTTTGTCTTGTTTCCTCTAATTTGGACACTTGGGTGTTGGCCCAAAACCACCCCTTATCACAGCTGATAAGGCTTCACCCCTAATTCCAGCTGCAAAAATCCAAAATTTGGCTCTGTGCTGTCTTACAGATGGGAGCTGAGCAACCTGGTCTAGCAGAAGGTTTGCCCATGGATGGGCAAAGGCTTTAAGGTCTCTTCCAGCCCAAACCATTCTGGGATTCTGTGAAATCTCAGTGGGAATGAGCGGAGCACGTGGCTCTGGGGCTGGAACAGGGAGGCTCTGAGGTTCCTCTTGGGCATGAGAAGCCAGGGCAGGTCTGTCTCCTTCCAGCCTTGCCTGGGGCTGACTTCTTGGAGGCAGCAGAGAGGGAATAACTTGTCCTTTGGGAATGTTCCCTGTGTGGTGGCTCGGAGTTGTCCCTTTTTTAGGGGATGCTCTGTCTGATGCACACGTGGGAGGGTGTTTTGTGCTTACAGGTGCAGTGCAGAGAGCTGCAGAAACGACTCCACTCAACCAATAAAGCTCTGCCTCGAGCAGGGAACAACCTGCCGTGGCTTTAGGATGACTTTCAGGTGTCACTTTAATTTTCCCCGGTGACTAATGCTGCAAAAAATGTGTTTGAGATTCAAGCCTGCTTCCTCCAACAAGACAGAGCAAAGATTTTGCCAAATTTGCATGAATTACCATTTCTGTGCCCAAACATCTCGCTAAATAAGGGGCATTTTCCCCCCAAATGGCTAAATTTTTTTGCTGAGGGTTATGTCCTGGCCCAGAGAAGCAGCTTTGCCATCACACACGGTGGAGGCTGTAGAGAGAGGACTTTGGCTCTCGCCTCGCACGGCGTTAACCCCGACACGGACACCTCGTGTGTTCTCGAACTGACGTAAAGCTGCAGCTCAAAGTGCGTGCCTTTGTTTGCAGATGGAGCCTTCCCATAAACATTTGGGGCTTAAAGTGATGAAATTGGTTCCTTATCAGCCATCTGACCCACGGTGACGGGACTGAGCAGCTTTTAACCTGGCGAGACCGAAACAACAAAACCCGACAGATGGGGGTGGATGGTGTTGTTTTGGGCTTTTTTTTCTGCCTTCGTGGCACTCCTGATGCTGTGGAAAACGCTTGGAGCCACTGCTTGGATGCTATCTGACCTCCCTCAGCCCCAGGTTGAGTTAATTTGCGGGTTGCACGGAGTCTCTGTGCAGTCTGATGGGCTTTAATTTCAGGGTGATTAATTAAACGAGCAGGCGTGGCGTTTGCTCTTGTGTTGCATAAACAGCAGCCAGTTTTGGTGTATCTCAGGCACCCTCCTGGCTGCCAGGGGTAGGTGTCTGCACCTGGAAAGCTCATTCCCACCCCTGGAAAAGCTCTAAGCTAAATTAAGGCGAGGACTTGGGCTGCTGAAAACCACCTGAAATGAGCCTTGTGGGTTTTTGTGTCCGTGTGATGAGTGTGGTGTTCAAAGCACGCTCTGGATCGAAGCAGGAGCACTTTCTGGGATGGGTCTGCAGCTGGCTGCGTTTGCGGGCGAGATCAGACCCGAAGTCCTGATCCAGGCTCTGTTTGGGGTGGTTTAGATCAGATATTAAGAAGAAATTCTTCCCTGTGAGGGTGGGGAGGCCCTGGCACAGGTTGTCCAGAGAAGCTGTGGCTGCCCCTGGATCCCTGGAAGTGCCCAAGGCCAGGTTGGACAGGGCTTGGAGCAGCCTGGGATAGTGGAAGGTGTCCCTGCCCATGAGACAAACTTTAAGGTCCTTTCCAACCCAAACCATTCCATGATTCTCTGATCTGCCCTCAAATCCACTTCCTACTTGTGTCATCACCTGGGAGTTTGCTCTCCGGGTATCTGCTCCCAACAAACTTGCCCTCTTCTACCATGGAAATCCCTGGTTTGTGGGATTGGGTCAAACATGGAGCATCCCATGGTGTGACCAGCCCCCATCTTGCCTTCCTGTGAGAAGACCATCAACCCCAGCAAAGGGTTAAGCTGCTTAAACCCAGGTGTCCAGGGCAATCTGGTTTGGGAATGTTTACCGAAGAGGAGCTTAAAAAAAGCCCTGCTGTTTTAAGGGAATTCTTTGCAATGTGCTGATTCTTATTTGTTTCTGCTCAAAGAGAGGAAAGGAGGTTTTTGGCTCCCGTCAGCATTTTCAGCATAGCTGAAGGTGGTGTCCTGTCATCCAGCAGCAGATCAGTGCTGGACTAATCAGGAAGGTGTGCAAGAACATTAAACCAAGGGGGTGGTTTTGTCCTAGAGTTCTCGGAATCCAGAGGGATTTCATCCATCATTGCTTGGTGTCCATGGCCTTGCTCAGGTGGCGAGTTCGGGACAAAACCCCTTGTTTTTCCCAGAAATGGACCTCCTGGCTGAGGATACCTGGAGTTAGATCAGTCTTGGTGGAGTACTTGGGCTGGGAGAGCTGCATGGAGTTGTCTATGTGATGCTCCGCTTGGAGCTGCCTCGTCTCTAGTGGCCCTTAGCTCATCTTTGGAGCTTTGTGTTGTCCTCTCTGCACCAGCTGTGGTGGCAGCCTGTCCATCCAGCAGCACGAGTGATTTTCTTGTGCCTGCCCTTCTCTGGTCATGCTGGTGGGACTGGTTTTCCAGCCAGGAACAAGGAGGACACGCAGCATTGCAGCAGCTCCTCTCCGTCAGACAAGGGCAGAGTCACTGAAGGGTGATGGGGACAGGGCTCTGAAGTGTTGATGCAGTGAAAGCTCTGTCATCATCTCCTCTTGGGGGAAGCTCAGCGGTTCAGGGACTTTGGGTTCTGACAGCTCTTGAAGGCCAAATTAGCATCCAAATTATCCGAGGAAGGAGACGCTGCAGGAATTGCGGCTGGAGGGAGAGAAGATAGCTAGTTGCTCCAGGATTTTCTCAGTTAGTGCCTTTTGCCTTCAAGCTTCCGTGGATCTGGTTGGTTTGAGATGGGGAGGAGGGGTTGGGTGGCCCCCCTTGGGTGATGATGAGATGGTTCTTGCAGCACCCACGGAGGTGGGAAGCTGTTTCCCCTCCTTTTGACCTCCGTGGTTTCCCTTACTCTGCTCTTTGTGGGTGTTGGCCCGAGATCTCCTGGTTGACCATGGTGTCTGTGTGCATTTTCCTGGTGATTCTGGCAGGATTGAGACCACTTTTTCTTTGAAAGTGTCTTATTGTGGAAATTTGGGTTTCATTTCTCCACCACCACCGTGTGCGCTTGGGCTGTTGCCTGATCCAGCTCAAATCCAAGTTTCCCTGCTTTGAGAGACGTTTGGTCCATGGTTTTGGCCCTAAACGTCCTTCAGGAACAGTCTTGCTTTGGTTGTTGGCCAAGCTCTTGGGCTTGTGAAGGACTTTGGAGGGGCTGTGAGGGCTTAGAGGAAGATGGTTCTCTCCTGGATTCCTGTTCCATCCAGGGATTTTAAATCTTGAGTTTATGGCTTTTATGTGTAACTCCTCTGGGAGTGCAGCACTGGATGGGACTTGGGGTTTTCATGGTTTTGTTGGTCCCCATGGGACTTGTCTGGATCAAACTCCTTGCCCTGCCAGAGGAGCATCTATGCACAGCTCCCTGTTAAAAAGCCAGGACACCTTTGGGAGTGCCCTGCCTGGATTAGGAAGTGTTTTTTCCCTTGGAAGAACATTGAGCAGACAGCAGGAGCAGGGTGGACCAGGACTGAACTCTGCCTCTTCTGATCCGAGGGCTAGTGGGCATCAGATGAGAGCCTCTTCCTGAGGGAGGTGAGTTTTCCAGCCCATCCATGGAGTTCCTTGCTGTAGGACTTTGTGGAGGCAAAAATACCTGCGGGTTCAGGGAACCAAGCCCTCCCCTGGGCAAGAGGTCCAGAATGGTCCCTCTTGAGGTCTCCTTTGATCTCCCTGCCTCACCAAGAGGTGTTTGGGCAGATGCCACCTCTGAGTTTTTAATTGGCTCTGTGGAACGGAGGAATCTGTTCTTGGGAAGTGCCTCGCTCTCTGTGCCGGTGTTCCGGCAGCATCCGTTGCACCGGGGCCCATCCTGCTGGAGACATCCCTCTGCCTTGCTTTTTTTGGGGATGCCAGAGCAGGTGGCTGGTCTTGCAGCTTGTGGTAGTCCTGAAACCATGGAAGCAAGGCCAGCTTTATTTACTTCCTTGCTCTGTTATCAGGGCTGGCATGCATGTCATGGTTTTGTTGCCAGGAAGCGTTGCTGCGGAGCGGGAGGACCTGGGCTGTTGTCCCAGGAAAACCTTTCCTGTGGCCCTGGAAACCTCACAAGGGTTCCTGCCCTGTGCAGCACCTCCAGCACCTTCCTGCACGTCCAGGTTTTTCAAACCTCTGCCACACCAGCACCGTTTCCAGGGATTTGGGGTGGGCTTTGGGGTTGCTGTGGGTGCTCGAGGGTGGTGCCTGCATCTCCTCCTCTGCCGTGGCATCAGTGCTCGGCAGCAGCAGGAGGTCCTGCAGGGAAAACTCCCTTTTCCCACCCTCAAGCCTGATCTATATTTGAGTTTCTGAGTAGCTGGTGGTGGATATCCAGTGGGACTCATGCTCCAGAGTCACTGCTATAAAAGGAACCTTTCCCGTCCTTCCCGCTTTGCCTGTGAAGGATGACATCCCCGGCAGGGAGGCCCTG
This sequence comes from Edolisoma coerulescens, assembly GCA_013397115.1. NCBI lineage: Eukaryota > Metazoa > Chordata > Aves > Passeriformes > Campephagidae > Edolisoma > Edolisoma coerulescens. The sequence goes on along the minus strand of VWZW01004699.1, from coordinate 44,034 downwards.
ACGGACACCAGGCACCAGCAGCACACACTCAGCCCAAAATTGCCTTCATTCCCCTCCCTTCTCCATCAAACTGGCCATGCTTGGCTTGCCCTTGCCTGGCAGCAGGAGCTGAGCCAAGCTGGAGCTCGAGGGCAGGATTTTTCCGTGGGGCTTGGCAGGGAGCGGAGGGCACGGCGCGGGGCCAGGCTCCGCCGCCGCCATGCCGGGTGCAGTCATTCCCGCATCACATGGTGGTGGGAACGGGCTCCAAAGCAAACCCCTGGGACGTGAGGGCGCTGCAGGAGGGATGGGAGGTCCCGATACTTCCACAAGTCCCTTCTTGTTTGCTGGAAAAGGGACTGAAGCGCCGCGTGTTGCTGGCAGCTCCGGGAAGGCTCGTGCTGGGACGGACGTGCGGGTTCACACCAGGCTGTTCCCTCTGGTACAAAGAGCTGGTGTTTGGTGTTGTCTTAAGGGGTGGTTTATCTTTGCTTGGCTTGGGTGGGTTTTCTTTTTTTGGAAGATGAAAGCGTTGGCTTGGCAAACGCAAGCGGTGAAAGAGGAGGAGGAGATAAGGGAGAGGCAACGGGGTCAGGCATCGCCGGGATATGCGGCGCGGCTGGCATCCGACTTGGAGAATGCTTGGGCCAGGCTTCTGAGGGGAAAAAAGCAACAGCAGCCAGCTCTTCCCCACCCATCCCCACCAGCAAGGCTCATGGAAGAGACCTGCATCACCAGTAGATGAGCTACAAGGTCATCAGTCTGCTCCTTGCCCACCAGCAGCTTCCAGAGCCATCCCAGCCTTGTAGGAGGCTGCAGAGGACCTGGGTGGGGCTCTGCTGGTGTTGCCAGTTTTGAGGATGTTGTGTTTTCTCACGTGCCTGAGGATCTGTCAGTACAAGCCTGGAAAAAGGAGGGAATTCTCGAGGTGGTGGGATCATCTTCCACTGGGGGGAAGCGTGTTGAGCGATGGCCAGTGTTGTGTTGTGTCACAGCCATGAGGGAGATCTTGAAGGTGAAGAATTCACAGGGCAAAAACAAGCTCCTAAATCAGATTGTTTGCTAAAATTTGGCAGTTTTGGCCACTTTGGGCCTTTTTTCAGCTTCTTTTGAAGGCCATTACACATGACAATGTGTTGGTGTCATCTGGCATTCCCTGAGCAGATCCCTCAGGGCTGAAGTGTCCCCGGGGTTTGGAGGGGCCTTTTCTGCATCTGATTCCATGGATTTGAGTTACTTGAGGTTTTGTGACTGATAAAAGCAGCATTTTCAGTAAATTCATTGTGTGGGACAAGCGGCGTGGGGAGCGCTGTGGCTCTGGGACATGAATTCCTACCTAGAAAAGGTTTAAATTTGCTCCTATCCAAGCAAAGCCCACTGTTTTAAAAAGAAACCTCCAAAAACATTTCTATGTTTGTAGGAGAGCCGGAGAAACTTGACTTTGGAGAACGAAAAAGCAAATTACAAGCCATAAGCAACAAGTGCCTGGAGTTGATCTTGGCTCTGGTGTGATGATGAGTGATTGATTGGAAGCTCCTTCTTCTCTTCCCAATTTTCAATTTGTGGCCAGGGGTAAGGTGGGAGATCTCCCCTGAGCTCGCACCACAGTCTTGAGAGGCTTTTTATGGATTTTCCAGGGAAAACAAGGGTGCAGGGTGGTGGTTACGGCAGAGTTGACCAGTCTTGGGTCATGGTGGCTCCTTATTCCTTGTACTTCCCATGGACACGGACGTGATGGGATGGACCCTGCAGCTCCAGGGAGGGCTGGGAAGTGCGGGATGGGCAGGGATTGCTCCCTTTGCTGGTGGCAGGTCCTTGGCTGCACCTGGAAGGACCTGGCTCCATCTCCAGCCCTGACGGTGCTTGGTACCCCCCAGCCCTCCTGGGTCTTATCAGCCCAAATTCTTGGCAGTCTGGGATTTTCCAGCACTGAGGCTCCTGGAGGGGTCCTCTCCCACCTTCTCTGGGCTTGTTGGAGAGGAGCTTCCCTTGGCCAGCAGCAGATCCTGCTTCCCACCCTCGGGCTGGGCACTTTCGGGTGTTCCCGTGGTTTTTATTGCGTTTCTTTGCTCCAGGACGTGGGTTTGGTCTTTTTCCCGGGATTGCTTTTCCCTGCCAGCCCTGTCCAGCATGGCTGGGTGCCCGTGGAATGTCTTTGATTGATAGCTCAGTGTCGGGACAGAGGTGTGTCCGTCCCGGAATCCCATCAGGATGAGCTTGGAATGACGAGTGGAGCTGGGAGCCCTGGGGAAGACGGGGCTCTCTTGCCTGTGCCAGGAGGTTTTAGGTGGCTCCCTTGGGCCTGCAGTTGGATTTCTGGGATAAGTTGTCCCAGATAGTTTGCAGAAGTTATTTTTAACCTTTTCCATGCCACTGCACACCGGGAAATGCCGCAGCTGGGATGCTGGATGCTGTGTGTCTTCACGTGCTGCAGGAAAAATCACCTTTGGGTTTCGTCTTTAGCAAGTTTTAATAAGTGGTTTTTTTAATAGATGTGGCACTGCCACCAGCCCCAGACCTGCTGGTGGGACCTGAGGGAGCAGCTGGAGCTGTGGCAGGAGGAATTTAGGTCGGATATCAGGGAAAGGCTCTTCCCCCAGAGGGTGCTGGGCACTGCCCAGGCTCCCCAGGGAATGGGCACGGCCCCGAGGCTGCCAGAGCTCTGGGAGCGTTTGGACAGCGCTGCCAGGGATGCCCAGGGTGGGGTTGTTGGGGTGTCTGTGCAAGGACAGGAGTTGGACTCAATCCTTGTGGATCCCTTCCAAGTCAGGATATTCCACGATTCCATACGAGGAGATCCAGGAGCACTGATTCAAGACCCTGGAGATGTCTCCTCTCTACCCCTTGGGAAGCAGCCTCTCTCCAGAGGGTGCTCAGCCTGCACATCCCATCTATCCCATCCCAAACCCCTCATCCTCACCCCCAGCTCATGCAGACCTAAATCCGGGGGGCAGCACCGTCCCTCCCAGGAAGCTGTGAGGATGCACCCATGGAAATGTGCTCACCGGGGGCTTCTCTAAACCTTTCTCCAGCTCCCAGCAAAGCCTGGTCAGGATTTTGGAAAGAATAATGTAACCACCGTGGGGCCCTGATGCTGCTCTCTGTTGGATTTGTTGGGATGGGGGGAGCAGGCAGCAGGTCCCTCTGGCTTGTAGGGTCGGGTTTGACCCTGCAGCATTCCCTTTTCCTAAAGGGAAGGGAAAAACCCGTGTGAAAAGCAGGTGTGGGTGCCTTTGAGAGGCTGCAGGACGAGCTCTGGTCGCCCACTGGTTTCCTTCCCCCCTCCCCCGCCGTTCATTTGGGATGCTCTTTGTGGCTCTGGGTAAACACACGGGGCTGGGTTTTCCCCCTGGGCTATATTTAACCCCAGGCTAAATTTAAAGCGCTGTCAGAGGAGTTTGCAGCCCATTGTCTCGGTGATTTCTAAACAAATCTTGCCCCTTCCACCCTTTGTTTCCCCCTGTGCTGCTCCCGTTCTCCCTTTTATCCTCACACAGCCTGAATCTGAGGGTTTATCTCTGCATTCAGGAACGTTTTGGGTCCATCCCCAGCTCTGAAAGGGGGCTCCCATCCCAAATCCACCCATCCTTCAGTGTGTGTGTGTGCATCCCTAGATCCAGGAGGGACAGACAGATCCAGGATGCTGCTGTCAGGAGAGGAAATCCCTTTCCATTATCCCTCATCTGTTGTGTAGGTTCTTGCTGCCTTTTGAGGCCTCGGGGCTGGGTGCAGAGGGGATTTTTCCAGCTGTTTCTCCACGCAGCCACATCTGTCAGAGACCTTTAGCACGGAAGTTTCCCATCTCCTTACATAAATAAAGGAAAGGGGGAGCATCCCTGTGAATTCCAGGCTTATGGATGTGGCAGTGAGAGCTGTCAGGGCTGTAGCTGCCATAATTAATATAAAATTCATTTGGAGCAGCAGGCAGGTGTTTCAAAACACATTTGTGGCTTACACTTGGTTTTTTTCCTGCACACTACTTTGTGCAGTGCAGGAATTTTGGGATGCCACAGTGGTTTGACTGTATTTTTTTTTCAACAGAATTTTGTGCAAGAACCGCCAAAATTGGTGAAAACTTTGCCACTGGAGCTCTTTCTGTGCTGGTGATGCCGTTGTGGAGGGTTGGTTTTTTTTTTGCCCCTGTGAAGGCAAGGAGGAATTTTCCTCCCAGCTGGAGAGGAAAAAACCCTCTAAGAGCCCACATAGTGTCTGTGGGGTCTCTAGAGGGAGGCACTGTGTGTTTGGGGTGTTTCCATGCCACCTGGAAAACCTGGAATCCCAAATGGCATTAATGGGAATCACCACAGTGGTGCTTGGAGCTGGGTGGTGAACGATGCCAGCCAAGGGGAGCATCCATCCTTCCTCCCTTCCTTGCTTCCTGCTGGAGCTTCCCACTGATTTTTCCTTTGTCTTGCCCCTGGCAGCAGCTCCAGAAACTCTGAAACTCCCCTCTCTTACCTGCCCCAGCCCTGAGAAGCTCAGCCTTGACTCAAAGCCTGGTTTCCCTGTGTTTATTCCCTGCCAAACCCTCTCCCTCTGGATTGCTCCCAGCAGGACCCGACAGGAGGCTCTCCTAGAACGGGGAAATGTTTGCACACAAGTTCTCCCTTCCCTTTTCTGGCTAGACCCTGGTGCATCCCTTCCAGCCAGCCACATTCCCAGCATACCAGCCCTGGGGATGGCTTGGGAAGCATTTCAAGCAGGCTGGAGTATCTCCTGCTCGGGCTCTCCCCTGCAAATTTCCTCCTGCTGCATTCCAGAAAAGGGCACCAAATCCTTCAGGGCTTGCTGTTCCCCCTCACAGTGCCAGAGGAGGCATCAGCTCCGTATTCCCACCTCAGGAATTTGGCTCTGGCTGTTATTTTCTGCTTGATTTCATTTTCAAGCCGAGGGGAGGAGGAGAGAGAAATTGCCTGGGAGGGGGAGAAAGGAAGAACAGCGTCAGGAGTGGATGAAAATCCCTTTGTAAAACAAGGGATTTGGACATAACCTCTAATTAAAACTTCGATGTTTGAGACCTGTTGGTGCTTTGTAGCCAGACTGGAGTTTTGTGGCAGGTTTGAGGGAGCAGGAGGCAGGGGATGGATCCAGAATTCCCAGGATGATCCCGGGTACGCCGGACAGCGTTCCCCACTCCCCGGTGCAAACTTGGAGTAGCAACTCGTGGCTTGGGCTGTGCTCCAGCCGTGCCTTCAGCCTTCCCTGCTTGTCCTGGCCCATCTGGCCACTGTCCCAGCTGCAGAGGACACGGGTGACGTCAGGGCAGCTCTTGCCCACGCTTGCATCAGCCGCGACGGTGGTGGTCCAACGTTGGAGCGTCCTGTGGGAACGGGCTCCTTTCCCTCTTGGCTCCGGCACACTGGTGCAGCTGCTCTTCCACAGGGGTTCTGGAAGGGTTTTTGCAAGTGCTGCTGAAAAAAAGGAGGAAAAACCCCTTTATTTTTATCGTGTTCAGCGCAGGAAGGGATGTGCTCTGCATGGTTGGCCAGGTGAGGGGAGAGATGTGGGGAGCAAGCGGGAAGAGCCAGTCCCCATCCCAGGAGATCCCAGTGGGAGACAGGGATGAGCCATTTGAACATGGAAAAAGCCCAGTTCCTGTGGGTCTTCCTTGCTCCCACAGCAGCCCAGTGCTAGGTGGTTTCATAATTGTGTTACAGCAACGAGCAAATGCTTGGGAAACGGGGAGAAGGAGCAATTTATGATCCTGGGAGCGGCGTATTCCCAAAAAACTCTTTAAGGCCAGAGGGCTGCTTCGTATGGGGTTGTGTCCAGCATTGTGCAAGACCAGGCTGTCCTTGCTCTCCAAGGATTTGTGGTTCCTGGGAGCATCCAGGTTTTATTTCATGGTTTAAGGAGAGCAGGAGGACGCTCTCCTGTATCGGGCACCACGGGATCAGCATGTGGGTGGCATGGGGGGGGACCCGGAGCCTTTCTAACCCCCTGCCTTTGTCTCTGTCCCCCAGGCTGGTTCCCCGAGGTGACACTGGGGTCGCCATGGCCATGTAGTGCCCGCCGGGAGCGGAGATGGCAGCGCAGAGGATCCGGGCGGCCAACTCAGGAGGGCTCCCGCGGTGCAAGTCTGAGGGGACGCTCATCGACCTGGGCGAGGGCTTTGCTGAAACCACGCTCTGCGACGTCAAAGGTGCGTGGGGGTTGTCCCCCTCCTCATTTCAGGCCCACCCTCCCCTCCTGGGAGGGCTCGGTGACACCAACACGGCGGTGACAAAGGTGTTCCCTCTCTGCAGTGCTGGGAGCCTGCGGGTTGCTCCAATAATCCTTTTTTTTCCCCCACCTTTTATTGCTTTTTTTTTCCTGCCGTGTTTTCCTTACCCAGCATAAAAGCCGTGGTCAGGTGGGAGGGGAATTGCTGCTCCCCTGGCAGGAGAGCATCCCAAGGAAAAACTCCAGGTGGAAGCTGGAGCCCGCCAAGGGCCTCGAAAATAAACACAAATGCGGTTGTTTTTGCAGGTGAACATCAAACGCTGCAAATTGGATGGGCTTTAATGCAAAAATAGGAATGACTCCTCCTCTCCAAGGGGTTTCAGCACATCCCTGTTAACCCTCTGCATGCCCAGCTGGAGAGACATGGGAACAGCCGCTTGCCCTTGTGATCTGAAGGGACGGTGACACCAAAAACGCTCCCTCAAACCTGCCACAAACTCATGACTGAGTTAACAGCAACTTCCAACCTGCCAGGCTGCCAAAATAATTCCAATTTGGAGTTTCTGTGTAGTTTTCCACTGGATTAATGTCCTCACGCCTTTGCCTGCTGGCAGATGACTCGTTGAGGATGTGTACAAAACTCTTCTCCTCCGAGTATTTGATCCCCAGGCTATATTTAAAGGCTTCTCTTTGCTCAGCTGTATCTTCCCTCCCCTTGTTATTTCCGTGGTGAGGAGAAGTGGCTGCAGGGATGTGCAGCCTGAGCTCCCATCCCCTTTGTCTCCAGGATTTTAAGGGCTTCCTGTGTTTTCTAAACTCCCTTTTCCTCCCTGAGAGCTCTCGAGCCCGTTGAAGCAGGTGCTGTCCCAGTTCCCTGTTGATGAAAATCCGGCTTTCCTCGTTTGCTTCAGTCTTCCATGGCAGACAACAATTTAACCATTGATGGAACGTCATCTGCAGCTTGGTTTTGGTGCTTCTTACAGAAACACGTCCTGAAAATGGGAGCAAAGCCAATCAATAGGGTGGCAGTGTGGGCTCAACCCAGCCTGGATGTAAATTGGGATCCCCTGGCAGAAAACCTTTCCGCTGGCACTGCTGCAAGGGAGGCTGGAGATGCTGCCAGGACCACGACAGCAGTGTAGGAGGGAGGTGCTGGGATTCTGTGAGGGTTCAAACTGGGTGACCTTTAGAAACCTTTAGAAACACAGAATGGTTTGTTTTGGGAGGGACCTAAAAGCAGGGACACCTTCTACTGTCCCAGATTGCTCCAAGCCCCGTCCAACCCGGCCTGGAACACTTCCAGGGATCCAGGGGCAGCCACAGCTTCTCTGGCCATGTTTGACATGTGCAGGAGAGGGGTTACAGCAGAGCAAGAAGGCTTTTAGCCTGTAGGGAGAGTTATCTTGGGTTTGGATGAACCCTTTAGGGAAGAGAGGTGTGAATGTAGCAGAAATAATGGAGTTTTCTTGAAAACCTTCAGGCTTGAGGGGTTGCCCAAGGAATTAGTGGACCTGGAAGTGTCCAGAAAACACGTAGAGGTGGCACTTGGGGACATGGCTTAGTGGTGGACGTGGCAGTGCTGGGTTAATGGTTGGACTCGATGATCTTGGAGGGCTTTTCCAATTCTAATGATTCAGTGATTCCAAAACTGCCTTCATCACTTGAAACAACGTGGAGGGGTGACCTGAAATAAATGATTGCAGATGGGTGGTGGCTCTGCTGTGCATCTCTCACGGTGCTGTCTCCTCCTTGCCTCCGCAGTGCCTTCTCCCAGTGCCTTGCTGGTGGACAATCCCACGTCCTTCGGGAACGCGAAGGAAGTCGTAGCAATCAAGGATTACTGCCCCACAAATTTCACCACCTTGAAGTTCTCCAAGGGGGACCACCTGTACGTGCTGGACACGTCAGGAGGGGAGTGGTGGTACGCCCACAACACCACGGAGATGGGGTACATCCCGTCCTCCTACGTGCAGCCCGTCAACTACCGCAACTCCTCCCTCACGGACAGCGGCATGATCGACAACCTGCTGGAGAGCCCCGACGAGGGCGTCAAGGAGTTGGACCTGCTCGGGGAATGGACTGATGTGAAGAGGAACTCTGCCAAATCCTACCAGAACAACCCCTTCCTGAACGGAGTGCAGACCAACCCATTCCTGAATGGGAATTTGCAGACAGCGCCCGGCTCGGATAAAGAGTCCGACTCCAGCGTCGCTGTGGATTTATTGCTCTTCGACACGGCGGCTCCCACGTCGGCTCTTCCCAGCTCGGCCGCCAACAGCAGCCTGGGGAACCTTTTTGATGAGTTTCCCTCCACGAACAGGCTGGATGTGGAGCAGCCCGTGAGAAGGGACAACCCCTTCTTCCGAAGTAAACGCTCCTACAGCTTGTCCGAGCTGTCCGTCCTCCAGGCCAAGTCGGACGTGCCAGCATCGTCGGGTTTCTTCAGCGGTTTGAAGTCCCCCACCCCTGAGCAGTTCCAGAGCAGGGAGGATTTTAGGACAGCGTGGCTGAACCACAGGAAGCTGGCTCGGTCTTGCCATGACTTGGATTTGCTTGGCCAAAATCCTGGCTGGGGTCAGACGCAGCCGGTGGAGACCAACATTGTGTGCAAGCTGGACAGCTCCGGTGGGGCCGTCCAGCTGCCGGACACCAACATCAGCATCCACGTGCCCGAGGGCCACGTGTGCCCCGGGGAGACACAGCAGATCTCCATGAAGGCCATGCTGGACCCTCCGCTGGAGCTGAACAGCGATAAGTGCAGCACCATCAGCCCCGTCCTGCAGATCAAACTCAGCAACATGGAGGTGAAGACCTTCATCATCCTGGAGATGAAGGTGTCGGCGGAGGTCAAGAACGACATCATGAGCAAGAGCCTGGTGGGGCTGCAGTGCCTGCGCAGTGACATGAAGGAGGGGCCCTACACGCCGATGCAGCTGAGCTACTCCTACGGGGACACCATCCAGGTGCAGCTGGAGAACCTGGAGCCCTGCATGTACATCGCGGCTGTGGCGCAAGGCCAGAACATCCTCTACCCTTACACCGTGTGGGATTACATCAGCAAGAAGATCACGGTGGGCGTCTATGGCCCCAAGCATATCCACCCTTCCTTCAAGACCGTGGTGGCCATGTTCGGCCACGAGTGCGCGCCCAAGACCCTGCTGGTCAACGAGGTCACCAGGCAGTCCCACAGCCCAGCTCCCGTCGCCCTCCAGCTCTGGGGGAAGCACCAGTTTGCCCTGTCCCGGCCCCAGGACCTCAAGCTCTGCATGTTCTCCAACATGACCAACTACGAGGTGAAGGCCAGCGAGCAAGCCAAGATCGTCCGGGGCTTCCAGATGAAGCTGGGCAAGGTCAGCCGTCTCATCTTCCCGATCGCGTCCCATGACCCCAACGAGCTCTCGGACTTCACACTGAGGATACAAGTCAAGGATGACCAGGACGCCATTCTGACCCAGTTCTGTGTCCAGACACCGCAGCCGCCTCCGAAAAGCGCCATCAAACCGATGGGGCAGAGGCGGTTCCTCAAGAAGAACGAGGTGGGGAAGATCATCCTCTCCCCTCTGGCTGCCACCGCCAAGTATCCGGTTTTTCAGGACCGGCCGGTGCTGAGCCTGAAGTACGGGAAGCTGTTGAAGACGGTGGTGAGGCAGAGCAAGAACCACTATTTGCTGGAGTACAAGAAGGGAGATGTCATAGCCCTCCTCAGTGAGGAGAAGATCAGGTTGAAAGGCCAGCTGTGGACCAAGGAGTGGTACATTGGCTACTACCAGGGGAAAATCGGCCTTGTGCACACCAAAAACGTGCTGGTGGTCGGGAAGGTCAAACCCAGCTACTTCTCTGGGCCGGATCTCACCACCAGCCTGCTGCTGGAGCAGATCCTGAGGCCCTGCAAGTTCCTGACCTACATCTACGCCTCGGTGAGGACTCTGCTGATGGAGAACCTCAGCAGCTGGCGCTCCTTCGCCGATGCCCTGGGCTACCTGAACTTGCCGCTCACGTTCTTCTGCCGGGCGGAGCTGGACAGTGAGCCCGAGCGAGTGGCCTCTGTCCTGGAGAAGCTGAAGGAAGACTGCAACAGCATGGAGAACAAGGAGAGGAAATCCTTCCAGAAGGAGCTGATGACGGTGAGTCTGAGGCCTGGTGAAGGGGGGGGCTTCTCTCCGGGCTCTGCAGAGGGATCAGGGTGAGAGGGAGGTGGAAGTTTCTTAATTCAGTCTGTAGAGAGTGAAGTCCATCTTTAAGGTCTTTTGAAGACTGCTGGGCACTGCCAGGTGGGAGTCCAACCCTGGGGTTGGTGGGCTCTTGGTTTAGTGGGATCATGGCAGTAATGAGGGATGCGCTGAGGTACTTGGAATTCCAGAATCCCACAATGGTTTGGGTTGGAAGAAACCTCAAATCTCATCCAGTCCATGGGCAGGGACACTTTCCACTATCCCAGCTTGCTCCAAGCCCTGTCCAACCTGGCCTGGAACACTTCCAGGGATGGGTATTCTTTTTTTTTTTCTGAGTGGCAGCTAAACCAAGGGCACCTCTGAGCTGGGATGTTTTATACATTGCAAGTGGAAATGCGTGGCTTGCTCCTTGTCCTGAAAGGAATTTGGGAGAACGCTGCCTGCTGGTACTTCTAGGATGCCATTAGCGAGTCAATCCCGTACGAAATATCATCCCCGTGATCGTTTCTAGCATTTCACAGGAAGTGAGCCAAAGAAAATACAGGGCAAAACGTCTGGAAGAGATTTTGCAGCTCTCTCCCGTTCCCTGCCCTCCCGCAGGAGCAGGATAACTGAGTTACGGGGAGCAGCGTGGTTTGAAATGGCAATTGGATTAAGGGATAGCTCAGCAAAATGAAATTATGGCAAAGGGGGCTGGAGCTGAATGAAGGAGTTCGGTTCCCACATTCCTTTTAGGGAAAACGGGGAATTTAAGGATTGAGTAGAAGGTGTTACGAAGAGTATGGAATCCGTTGTTGTCTATGGAAGTGTTGTCCGGAGAGTTCCCAGTGCCTGGGTGCCACTTTGGGGCCTGTGGGGCGATGTTTTAGCCCTGACTTTCAGCTTTCAGGTCGTGCCACCCACGCTGCTTCTGTTGCAGGGTTCTCCTGGCCATCAGTGACCCTTTCCTCATCCAGGACTGGAAAACTCCCCTTGTTTGCCCTGAGGGAGGGTTTGCTCCTTCAATCATCAGGCTCAGTGAATGTTGGGGTGAAATCCTAAAGCTTGCTGGATCTTTCCGGTGCTTTGTGCTGTTTGCTTTACCTGCTTGCAAACCCCGCAGGTGTTGCTTTTATCTGTTCCCATTGTTTCCAGGGATCCCAGGCAGTCTGCAGGTCACGGGAGAATCCTCAGTGGGGAGACAATAGGGAAAGATAAGGCTCAGGGAGCTGCAGGAAAACATCCTGCTCCCCTGAGGCTGCCTGGAGAGCAGAGTCCCAGGGCAGGTTTTCTCCTTGTTTCTTTAATCCTGCTCTCTAGGAGGCTGAGCCGGTGGATAAAGGATGAGCTCCCTTCTTGGTGGAACATGATGCCGCTTCCAAACCCCTCGCTGCCGTCAAATCCTCCTTAGCCTATGGAGAAATTAGATTGAGCCTGGTGAAAGAAGAAAATAATGATGTTTCAGGGGATGGCAGTGGAGCAGTAATGGATTTTATTGTGTTTAAATCTGATTTTATTTGTAACAAATGGACTGGGCTTTCTGGCAAGAGGGACCAGCTGCACTAAGCTCCAGCGTGGCCATTTCATGTGAAAGTTGGTTGTCTCCCCTCAGAAGGACTGGGGAGGGAGAAGCAGGAGCAGGTTTGTCAGAGCTCGGTGTTGAGCACACAAAACGCCGGCGGCAGCGTCGTGCACCAGCAGCCAAGCAAGGCAAAGCCTGGTCATAATGAGTGGTTAATCAGTAATCTGCCTTTAATTACCGTTTTTCTAATCAGGCACTGGCATTGGAGTGTGAAGGTGATGCCTGGGTGGCCACCTAGAAACAGAGACTGGACAGGGATAAGGGAATAAAGGCAGGGATTTATTTGAAGGGCCTTCAAAGGCACACCCTGGGCAGGCCAGAGGCTGCACCCAAGATGGACCCCGGGTCACGAGTTCTTCACACTTTTATCAGTTTGGTCCATTTGCATATCAGGGTTAATTCTCCAATTAAAACTTCAGTTAATGATGTCATTTCCCCAAGCTTACCCCCCTTCTAAAGATGTTGGTTTACACATTTGGGGCCTGGGACAGTCTGGGTGTCCTTGGAGAGCAAACCCAGAGAGGTTTGTTGTGTCTGACCAGCATGAGAGAACAGCAGCTCCCAGGCCACAAGAGACTTCAGAGTTACACACTGGGCACCACAGGATTTGAAAATATAAAAGTTAAAACCTAAGGCATCAAAGGTAACTCAGGAGGATGTGGCTCAGGAATTACTCAGCACAGCAGAGGGGGAGAGCTCTCCCTCCCTACTCCCTGCCCCTCGGAAGCAGGCAGCACATGGATGGTTTGGATAAAAAAGCTGGGCGTGGGTTCAAGCAGATTTCGTTGCCCCTGGTGCCTGGCCCGTGGGGTTAGGCCTGCCCTGAGACACAGCATTCCTCCCTCTCTGCCTGTTAGAGACACTCTCATTTATCATCCTTCCAACAGACACTGCTGTTGGGAAAAACACGGCTCTGCTGGGAATGCCCCTGGCATGGCAGCAGGGAGCTGTGCAAAGGAAACTCTGAGCTTGTTCTTCTCCAGGCTGCTTGTAAAGGTCACACACGACATGAGGTTGGGATATTTTTTTTCCCCTCCTGCTGTTTTGTTTGCTCTGGCTCCCTGTATCCAGGTATCCGTGTGCTGCCTGTCTCCTGCCAAGAGTTTTTCCTTGTCCATCAGGCCCCAGAGAGCTGCTGAGGGGGGCTGGAGCTGTCCTAAAGTCCTGCAGGTCAGGGTGTTCATGCCTTTGGTCAGAAGGGACCTTAAAGCCCATCCCATCCCACCCCTGCCATGGGCAGGGACACCTTCCACTATCCCAGGGTGCTCCAGGCCCTGTCCAGCCTGGCCTTGGACACTTCCAGTGATCCAGGGGCAGCCCCAGCTTCTCTGGGCACCCTGTGCCAGGGCCTCCCCACCCTGGGATCCAGCTGGGCATCATGTCCAAGGAAATTACCCCATGGAGCCAGTATGAGGCAAAAAAAAAAACAAACAAAAAACATTATTTAAGGCTGAGAGTGTGTATTTTAAATGTGTGAGATGATTTTGTCTGGTGACAGACAAAAAACGAGTGAAAGAGACGTTTGATGCCCAAACAAGGGTTATTTTGGGGAACACTTGTACGGAGCCAACTTTTTTTGGGTCAAAACCTCACCTATATCCCAGAGAGGAGGATGAGACAGGAGCCTGTGCACGAGCATCCTCTCACCCCGTGGGTCTCACCAGCTCCTTGGGGACACAGGGCCTTTATCCCTTTGGGGTTTGAGGAAGTCCCAGGCTGGAGCTGTTTTCCTCCACACGCTGCTTTCCTTCATTAGGAAATGGGATTCTGCATTTCAAAGCTGGGATGTAAATTCAGCCTCCCCTGGCTGCCTTTTAAGTGGAGGTGTTTCTGCTTTGAACTGGCATTTGAATATCAAACATCCTCTCTGCTGGGCTGGCGGAGCCGGTTCCCAGCTGCTCCCAGGGGAAGAAATCATAAATAATGAAGATTTTGGAGGGCTCTGGCAAAGCACAGCCCAGGTCACACCTGGGTGCCGAGGGATGGGGATGCAGTGGGTGGACCTGGGAGGCTTGGCCAGGGCGAGGGAGGAGGATGGAAAAAATTGGAGCATAATCCTACTGGAGGATTAAGTCTGCTGAGCTAATCCCGGCGTGTCACTGTTCCCAGTGATATTCCCCCTCTGGCTGCCACCTCGGCGTCTGTAGTGCCTTGCACCCCATCCCCACGTGGCTCTGGTGCTGTCCCCATCTCCTGTCACCTCTGCCCGTGTGCTTGGAGCTGCTGGGGCACAGCAGGTGGTGCTGTGGCCATCAGTAGGTTTCAGGGCGCTCCAGACCGATCCGTGTCTCCCAGAGTCGTGGTTTTGAGTGATTTGGGTGCTTCTGAGTGATCCTTGCTGAGGTGGCCTCCCGGCCGCTTTCCTTGCTGCTGCTTTGTTGTTCACCTGGAGCAGCAGGAGGAGCAGGAGAATCCATCTCCTGCAGCTCCATCGTTCTTAACCAACTGCAGCGCTCCTGGCTCTGGGCGGCCTCTTCTGCTGCCTGTGACCTTGGGCAGGAGATGAGGGCAGCTCCTGCAAGCTGCTTTCCTAAATGCCAGGTTCTGCACGGGATTTGGGATCCAGCTGTCCGGAAAGGCAGGTTTGAGGATGGTCAGTCTGCCTGTTCCTTAGGACCATCCAGATCCTTACCCTGCAGAGAGGATGGTGGATCCAAGGTGGGTGATGGATCCAAGGAGGGTGGTGGATCCAAGGAGGGTGGTGGATCCAAGGAGGGGGGTGGATCCAAGGAGGGTGGTGGATCCAAGGAGGGTGGTGGATCCAAGAAGGGAGGTGGATCCAGAGAGGGTGGTGGATCCAAGGAGGGCGGTGGATCCTGGGCTGTAGGAGAGGAGGTGGTTCTGGCACAGATGCGTGAGATTGAAACGCTTCCTAATGTCTCTTGAACGACCAAGCGAGGGTTCTTTCCAGTGGATTTTCCTTGCTTGTTCAACCAGGGGGTTCGTGGCCTCCCTGGCTCCCACAGGAAGCTGGAGTCAGCACTTTGGAGGAGCAGGCACGTGCTGGGCTGCAGCTGTGATTGGAACCCGGCTCAGCTTTGAGCTGGGAGCAGATAAGGGGGAAATCACGATGGTGCTTTTGCTTTGCAAATCGCTGGAGTGGTTTCAGATGTTCCCATCTTCCCTCCCCCAAGTGAAATCTCCACTGGGAGGATTTAACCCTTCTTTGCCCCGGAGCCAGACCTGGATTTGCCCAGCCCCCTGTGTTGGGAGAGGGTGTCAGGGCCCACGGTGGCAGAAAGGTGGATTCTGGCCACGTGAGGAACCCCCATATCCCTGATTTCCGTAAGAACCATCCCCGTGCTGCTGTGAAGGAGTGGGGAGGGGGCTGTTTGCTTGATTTCCAATTTTAATAACATCAAACTCCTTCCTGAGGCTCAGGGTGGGTTTTGCCCAAGGACTGGGGTTGCTGCTGCTGGGACTGTTGTGGTCCAGAGGCTCTGGCAGAGGCTGAGGGAGCCCTGGGGAGTGGGATGATGATCCTGGCAGTCAGATCCCATCCTCTGAGACTGAACACTGCCTTTAAACCCTTCCTTTCCTGGGCTGCACTGGGGGTTTTTCCCCTCCTGCAGCTTCATCCCACTCTGAGGGGATTTTAATGGGATTTGACAGTTTCAGGCAGGAGCTAACCCTACTCCATCCTTTTTTTCCTGGCTAAGTCATTCCTACCTAGAAAATGCGGGCTGATGCAGTTGCTCTTTCCACTTCAAAACCATTTGTGGAAAATCTTGGCTTTTAGGACAATAAATGATGCAGAAGGAGGAGGAGAAGAGGAGGAAGAACATCCCAAGCTGAGCAATATTTGTACTGTCAGAGTCTTCACCTGGGTCTCACCCCAGCCCGTCCCCTCCCAGGGCTGATGTCCAGGCCCCATCCCAGAATGTCCTGGCTGTCCCTTGCCCACTGCTCTGAAGGATCCTGCAGCTCTGGGATGGAGTCTGGATTAATTCTCTTGATTAAAAGCATCTGTTGTCCTCAGCCCCAGGGGATGCTTTAAACTGCTTAAGGTGGGGCCTGGACATCTCAGGAGGGGTTGCCTGGAGAATGAGGCTGCAAACCCCATCCCAGAGGGGTCGAGCGCTTTGTTCCCTTAATTAATGGGATTACTCTGCTGCCCAGCCCATGGCCTAATTTCCCCAGCTGTCACTAGCAAGGAGGCGGGAGGATTTTTGGGATGCTCCTGGAGGGAATTCACCCGCCGGCCTTGACTCCCTGCTCACTTTTCCCCCCTGTGTCCTCCAGGCCCTGCTGAAGATGGACTGCCAGGGGCTGGTGGTGCGGCTGATCCAGGACTTCGTGCTGCTGACCACGGCCGTGGAGGTGGCCCAGCGCTGGCGGGAGCTGGCCGAGAAGCTGGCCAAGGTGTCCAAGCAGCAGATGGACGCCTACGAGGCCCCGCACCGCGACAAGACGGGCACGGTGGACAGCGAGGTGAGAGCGGGGCCTCCACCGCAAGCCCTCCGTGGAGATCTGGGTCTCCACGGGGCCCTCTGGGGTTGCAGATCTTGGAATTGTCTCGGTTGGAAAAGACCTTGGAGGTGTTTGAGTCCAACTGCTCACCCAGCACTCTGCCAAACCCACCAGCGTGGGCCCAACGCTCCCAAAGGCCTTTCCAACCCAAACCATTCCATGTTTCTCTGGAGATCCCTCCAGAGCACGCTCTTCCCGGAGGATCACAGGGAGGGGGGGGGTGTTTTCCTGGCAATGTGCTCATTCTGGGCTGCTGGCTGAGCTCTGATCCCCTCCCACCCGTCCCCCCTGCTCTCCCCAGGCCATGTGGAAGCCAGCGTACGACTTCCTGCTGACGTGGAGCAGCCAGATGGGGGACAGCTACCGGGACGTCATCCAGGAGCTGCACACGGGGCTGGACAAGATGAAGAACCCCATCACCAAGCGCTGGAAGCACCTCACGGGCACCCTGATCCTCGTCAACTCCTTGGACCTGCTGCGGGCCGCTGCCTTCAGCCCCCAGGACCACGAGGATTTCGCCATCTAGGCCACGTTTGTCCACTTCTCCCTGGCTGGGAATTTTTTCCCTGTGCTTTTTCCTCCCCTTCCCTCTCCCTTTTTTAAGCTGACTTTGAAGAGAAGAAGTGGAGGTTGCTCTCCCCCGGGTTTGAAGAGGCCAAAGTTTGTGAGTTCTCCACCAGGACTGGAAATCAGCAGGAGATAATCCCACCTCGGTGGGAATTCATCCGGAAGGGGATGGCTGTGCATCCAGTTAAACTATTTCTTACTTCAAAAAAAAAAAAAAAACCACTTTCAAGAGGTCAAGAAGGGGTGGGGAGGGATCCCGAAAGAGATGACACGTTTTTTAGGCATTTACAAATAAAAGTCTAATTTTTGTAACGAGCAGTAAAAGTCGTAACCGCTTTGGGGAGGGGTGGGGGAGGCTGGGGCTGGGTTTAGGTTGTAGAAAATGCTTTTAAATGATGGGGTTTGAGACAAATATGGGGCCTGTAAATACATATTTTAAAGAGGAAGCACAGCAAATCCCTTTTCCCACCACCACAGGCAATTTTTGGCTACCAGATGTGACCAAAGCACCATAAGAATTTGGGGTATCCCCCAATTTGGGATGTGCTGAGCCCAAGCAGCACCTTGCACCAAAAAATACTTATTTTTTAAATTTATTTTATTTTATTCACAGGCCGTGAGAGCCTTTTGGCTGCTTTTTTGGGTTATTTTCATGTCTCTGCAGACGTGGATTTTCTTGTTTGGTGCTTGTTGCCTGTTCCTGGTTTTTTGACCAGGAGGAACTTCATCCCACCTGGATGTGGGGCAGGGCACCTCTGGAAGAAGCCAGAGGTTTGGGGCGTGCCAGAGTCCTGGGGAGATGGATCAGGAGGATGGTGAGAGGGAATCAAAGAGGCCAGTGAAGGAGAGGGAATTGTTGCCATCCAGAGAATCCCTCTACGGCCCCCCCCCCNCCCCCCCCCCCAAAAAAAAAGAGGGAAAAAAGAGAATCCTTCTCCTAATTTGAAATCTGAGCTCACTGGGGATGTTCCAGGTGCTCTTTGCCATTTCTAATTCTTCAAGGCTCCTCAAATCCAGTTTAACTTGTAAATAATCTTTGCTGTAAACCTGCTGCAAACAATCTCAATATTTGTGCCACCCCCTGCCCATATTTTTTTTTCCCCTCTTCCTAGGGGAAAAAAATTGGGATGTGCTCAGCCCAAGCAGCACCTTGCACCAAAAAATACTTATTTTTAAAAATTTATTTTATTTTATTTTATACAGGTCCTGTGAGCCTTTTGGCTGCTTTTTGGGTTGTTTTCATTTCACAAATAATCTTTGCTGTCAACCTGCTGCCAACAATCTCAGTATTTGTGGCACCCCGTGCCCGTATTTTTTTTCCCCTGTTCCTTTTAAATCTGAGATTTTTGAACAGCTTCCTTTCCTCCTTCTGCTCCCCAGCTTTCAGGTGTTTCACCTGGGAGGGAGCTATTTTTGCTCAGACAGATTATTTCAAGTGCAAAGACTCCTTTTAGTGAAAAGCTGCTACCAGAGGATGTGGAAAGGTTGATAGAGGATGATTTTTTTTTTTTCTTTTCAGGTTCATTAAAATAATAATGGAAGGAAAAAAAAGAATGGAAGAAAAAGAGTAGGAAAGGCATCTGGTGGAGGGAATGGTGTCCTTTCCTCTTCCCAAAATCCCATCCCCAGAAGTGATCACTCTCCATGGACCCCACAATAGCACCTGAAATTTCTCCTCAGGGGTTTTAAGGGGTTTCCTGTGCAACTCCTGTCTGTCAGCACCCAGCCCCTTTTCCCTCTCCCCAAGGCAAAAAATACTTATTTTTAACCATCCAGGAGCCCATTTTTCCATGCAGGAGCTGAAATCCCCGTTGCAGTGAGGATGCACCTCCACGTGCAGGCAGCAGGATGCCTTTCCCCCGGGCTTTTACCCAAATCTGGCCTTTCCCCCTTCTCCTGGCAGGCTCCAGGCTGTGCTGGGAGAGTGGCAGGGAAGGCAGTGATCCATGAATAATCCCATTTTTACCCTCTCTTGATTTTTTTTCTGTCTACCTCAGATACTCTGAATACCTACCCTGGCATTCCAGCAGCTGCCTCGAGCACCTTGGGCTCAGCTCCCCACCAGCCTGTGCCCTCCCCAGCACATTTTGGGGTGAGGCTGCACTAATTTGGTCTGAAACCCAGTCCTTCCTCCCGTGCTGGGACTGGGAATGCATCCCCCAAATGCCTTCTGAACTAAACATCGAGGCCTTCTCCTAAAAATCCGTCTGGGCTCTGCATTGCCACCCTCGTGCAGTGACTTGGGTTTTGTTCTTATTGGTAGTGGGCCTTTTTTTTAAAGGAAAAGGAGTTTTTTGGGAGGAAAAAAAATTCCAATTCAAGCTGTTACTCTGCAGTGCTCCCGGTTAGATCTCATCTGCTGCTGTCTCTTCATCCCCACAGCAGTTTGGATGAGTGGGATTAATTTAGTGGGGTTTCCACTGTGCCAACACCCAGAGCCAGTGGTGCTCAATCCCATTTCCTCCCCTCAGCCTTTCCATCCCGCTTTCTCCAGGCTGGAAACAACCTCGCCTCCCAAACTGCTGCTTAGGCTCGAGCTCCAGGTAAGGAACATCCCGAAGTGGCACCAGGTGGGGTTGCAGGGTTTGTTTTGGCACGGGGGAGTTTCCCTGGAGGAAGCATCCTGGTGTTTGGCCGAGGCCGTCGTGGTGCTCCCCATCCCAGCGGAGCTCAGATCCCGAGCCAGGAAAGGGAAATATTCCGGTGTCTGCCTGTGGCTTCGGGGCTGTCAGGGGTGCAGGAGTGGCAGGATGGATCCATGATCCCAGATGAGGCTCCCTGGAGGGAGCAGGGTGGCAGGGGAGCCCTGCAGCAGCCCGAGGAATAGCAGGGAAGCAGCAATCCCAGGGTAGAGGGCCGTGTATCCCATTGCCTGCCTTTATTCTCCCTCATTTCCTATGGCTAAAAAGTCCAGCCCAGGTCCCCCTGCTGAGGTGATGTCCTGATGTTTTGGGATGGGGTGTGTTTTGGGGCTTTCTCTGAATTTTTTCCACAAAAGTCTGGTTTTTTTCCTGGGGCTCTCAGCCCTGCCCAGCCCCAGCTCCGTGGGGTGGACACAGGTGATGCCCCACCATGGATACCCTGCTTCCTTTCCCTGCTCTGGGAAATCAGGACACCAGCCAGGTAATTTGGGGAGTTCCCCCTTGGCTTCCCTGGCTCCCTGGAATATTTGGGCTTCAAGGGAAGGATTTGGCTTTTTATTCCTCAGGGAGCAAAGTGCTTCGTTTCACCTTGCCAATGCATCCCCACAGCATTTTCTCCTCCACAAGTGAGGGATCAGCTTCCGTGGGCTCATCCAGCACCAAAAGGCTGAGGGAGAGGTGTCAGGACGGGAAGGGGGAGGAAAGTGACCCCTGGGTTATCGGGGTCTCCACACAAAGCCTGGCTTGCAGGGAAATCTGCAGCCTGGGATGAAGGACCCTGGAGCTCTCTGGGTGTTTTTCATCCCTGGAAAATCCCTGCTGAAAATCAATGGGTTTGCTGCCTTCCCAGCTCTTCATGAAAAGCCTCTTGAGGATTATCAGGACACCACGTGAGGAGCTGCTTGTGAGCGCTTGGAGGAGCAGGGTTGCTCCAAGGGTTGCTCCCAACCCTTCCTCAGGTTTTTTTGCCACCAAATCCTCCCCTTTCCAGGGCTGTTCCCTACATCCAACCTCCTCTGGGGGCCATATCCCCATGCCAGGTGGAGACACGATGGATTATTTTGTGGAAAACCGTGCTAGGAACACCTTCGGGATCACGGTGGATCCCTTGGAATTCTGCCCTGGCCGCTGGGATTTGCTGGCATCCCGAGCACACCTGGCTCAGCAGTTCCAGGTTTTGGGTTTTCTTGTTTGCAGGATCCTTAACAGCCCGAGGTGACTTCATCAGGCCTGACCCCTGACAAAAAAAAGGCTGGAAATGAAGGGAGGGGATGATCATCCCGGGAAATGCAGCTCCCATTCCATGCTCACAGCATGACCCGCTCGAGCCTCCTTTCAAAAGCCTTTTTTTTTTTTTTTTGAGTAACTTTACCCAAAGCACCCCCTGGGGCTCCCCTCTTCACAGCTCAGCAGGTTTCATCCACTGGGGCAATTCTGAGCAACAAATGGCATCTTTTGGGCCTTTTATTTAAATTATAATAGGGGTTAAAAAGAAGGATGTGTTTTTCCCAAGGGGTGGCTGACTGCTGGATTTGGGGTGGGAGGACCCTGATGTCCGAGTGACAAGGAAGAGGGCTGTGGGCTGGGGGGAGGAAAGTGTGATTTTTATTTTTGCTGTTTCACAGCCCCACTCGGTGTTGGGCTGTTTGGGAGTGACGCTGGCTGTGGTTTCCCCTTCCTCCCCCTGCCCTTCCCTGGATCCCCCGGCTGCTCTGCTGAAATCATCTCCAAAGGGGTTGGGACCAACCCAGCCCCCCCTTCAGCAGCCTCTGGAATATGACTGTGGGTTCCTGCCCTGCTCACTGAACATTATTTAAAGCTTCCAGCTCCGTGGCATCATCCAGCACAAATCCACTGGGATGTTCCCACAAAGGGATGCTTGGATCTGCCCCAGGGAAGCAGGGACTCCCCCTCCCCTGAGATAATCCAGGCTGGTGGCATTCCTGGGAAGAAATCTGCTCCTTTTGTTCAGGCTGGGTTTTGAGGACATGGAATAACCCAGGCAGGAGCTGGCTGGGGGGATTTGGGATTTGCTTGATGAGGAGCTTTTATCACCCTCAGCAATCAGCTCTGGCACACGGGACCTCTCACCCTTCCTCCAGAGAAAGGGAATCGGTGCTGGGAGCACTCGGTGGCTGCTGTCACAGCAGAGGTGTGGGACAGAGGCTTTGTGGGACCTCCTGGCTCTGCACAAGTCCCTGACAGGAGGGGGCAGCCGGGGGGGTCGGGCTCTGCTCCCAGGGAACAGGGACAGGAGGAGAGGGAACGGCCTCAGGCTGGGCCAGGGGAGGCTCAGGCTGGACATCAGCAGGAATTTCTCCATGGAAAGGGTGCTCAGGCCTTGGAGTGGAGTCCCCATCCCTGGAGGTGTTGAAGGACCACGTGGATGTGGCCATGGGGATTGGGTTAAGGGTTGGACTCGATGACCTTGGAGCTCTTTTCCAAGCTGAGCCATGCCCTGGCTCACGGAGCTGCAATCCCGAAGCCGGGGCACTTCGCTCCCCTCCGGGTTCAGCCGAGCACGTTCCTGTCCTGCCTTCTGTGGCAGGCATTTTGGCAATCCCTCTTCCCCAGCTGTCATCCCACTCTCCTATCAACCACTCCTAAAAACACCTCTGCAGGTGAGAATTCATCCAAGGGCTCCGTGGCTGCTCCAGCTGAAAGTGCCTGGGCTTGCTGCTGCCAGCTCCCTGCCACCCTCAGGCAGTGCCAGGGTCCCAGGCTGGGTGGGATGGGACATCTCCAGTGCCAAACCCTCTGGAATGCTGCAGGGATAACTCTGGGGGATGATGCAGGCATGTTCTGGACCGCTTCCCATGGTTGTTCCCACAGCTTTATCCCTGTGCTGCTCCCCAGGCTGGACCTTCACAGCTGCAATCCCACTTTTTTTTGTGGATGCACGTGGCTTTGGGGTGAGTTTGGGTGGTTTTTGTTCAGTGAGGCTGGTGCTGCTCCTGGCAGGTTGGCTTCCCTCATCCACGCTCCTTCCTCAGGGAAGTGGGATGCACTCCACATCCTCTCATGTCGTGCTTCCACGATTTCCCACAGTGGGAAATGAGCTCCTAGAAAACCTCCCCAAGCTGGAGTCGTGGCTGGGTACCAGCAGCAGTAAGTTTTTACTTCTTACAAAGCCCCCCAAAAGGTCATTTATAAAATAAATAAATTAAATGATTAATCGCAGGTCTGAGTGTGAGCATCCAAGTGAGAGTGTCCAGGGCAAAGGACCCACCTGTGGGTGTGAGCCCTGCACAGGTAAGGAAGAGGGAGCGCTCCTGTGCCTGTGGATAACCAGGATATTTATTTATAAGGACATATTTCTAAAGGGGAATGGCTTTCAGCGAGCAGAGAATAGGTCTAGATGGAATATCAGGAAGAAATCCTTCCCTGTGAGGGTGCTGAGGCCCTGGCACAGGTTCCCCTGGATCCCTGGAAGTGTCCAAGGCCAGGCTGGATGGGGCTTGGAGACCCTGATGTGTCCCTGTGTGTCCCACGGGTGAGGTGGAGGAGCCCAAGATCCACCCGGAGCTCCCACGGCAGTGGAAAAACCTCTCGCTGTTGCCCTTGAGGGCTGGGGTGAGGCTGAGGAACCCTGTGGCTGCAGAAAAATGCCAGCAATTCCTGTCATTTCCCGTGGTCTGGCTGCTGGGAAGCAGGGAGAGATGCCGGCTGCATCCTCCCCCCAGAGCCGGGGCTGCAGCGTCCCCCAGGATGCCCCATCCCAAACCCAAAGTGCCTCGTGGCCCTATTTTTCAGCTGGGGTGGGTCTGAGCAGTCCAGAAGAGCTGGGAAGCAGCACTGTCTCTTTCCCAGACTTACTGGATGTTAAAATCCGGGGAAAAATTAGATAAATGCTCAAAAGGTGCCTGGGTGGGAGCAGAAATCAGCAGCTCTGGGGAGGGTTTAGCTGAGAGCTCGGGGATGCTGAGGTGGGAGGCGTTTGTACTCCGTTCTCCGAGGGCAGGGAGGGCATTTTGGCTGCTGCCTTTTCCCAGAGATTTGAAGGATTTGCTGGAAGAGCTCAGCCTGCAGTGCCCGGGGCTCTGGGCAGCTCGGGGAGAGGAGCAATGGTTGGCCCTGCCTCAGTTTCCCCTCTTGGGAAGTGCCCCAGCCCCAGCTGGGCTGTGGATGTGGATTTCTCCGTCTCCCAGCAAGGGAAGCTGGGCTGGAGGCGCTGCCCTGGTTTTTGGCTCTGGATGGCCCCCAATTAAGGGGCCAGGAGAGGGGACACCACCCCTGATTAACCCTTCCCCTGGGAATGTTTGGGGGGACCGAGCTGTGGGGACGATCCAGCTCCTTCCTCTCCACCAGAGCCACTCGTCCCGAGTGCTTTGGCCCCTAACTGGCTCTGGGAATCCTCTCCTGGCAGCAGTGCCCATATTCCTGGAGCACAGGGGGAGAAACAAGTCCCCGTGGAGCTCCAGCCACCCTCCTGGGCTGGCTCGGTGGGAAGGGTGGCCTTTTCCCGGCTGCTGCCCGTGGGTGATCCCGGAGTGTCCTCTGCTGGGCACAGCGTGTTTGTCCAGCCCCGGCCCTGCACATCCTTCCTCCAAGGGAAAACGAAGAGCAGGAAAAAGCCGTGAGGGTGAGGAGAGCGATGGGAGGGAGAGGAGGTTCCTGCTGTCGTTTTTCTTTGGCTGTGTTAAACATATTTCTGAGATGAAAGAAGTCGTGGGATGGGCTTTTTGCTACTTCCTTCCTTTCGGTTTTACTTCCCCTGCACGAGGGGGTTGGAGCTGCAACTGGTGTATTTTTATATATTTTTTTTTTTCTTATTTGTGCTGCTCTGATCTGAAATCAAAGAGTTTTCCCCTTGCCCACACAGAGAAAGTCCCTGGGTTGATGCAGAGCCAGTCTGCAGCAGGGCACTTGGAGAACTTCTCCTCAAGGACATTTTAAAGTGGGGTTTTTTTTAGCATTGGACACTGCTGGGAGCCAGGGATGCTCAAAGAGGACTGAAGCCACCGTGGCTGTGCTGTGACAGCACTGAGAGGTCTGGCAGGGTCTCCTTTCCAGCGGCACTGCTGTCACCAGAGCCACGGGAACAGCCAGAGCTGTCACCTCCGGAACGCGGGGAGCTGCGGGAGCTGTTAAAGTGAAGCAGCCCTCACACACCATGGGGGGGTCTGCTCATCCCAAAGAAAGGTTTCCTTCTGTTTGTGGTGGGCAGGAGCAGGGGCAGCAAAGTGCTGGACAGGTTGTGGGGTGGGGTGGGTGTTCAGGAGATTTGGGGACAGGCTGAGGACAGAGACTGCCTAGAACGTCGCAGCTTCCTCCGAAATTCCTGCTTTTCCAAACAGCCAGAGAAAAGACCAGCAGCAGGGACTCGGCAGTGCTGCTCTGAGGTACTGGGATATCCCAGTTCTGAGCCCAGAATATTCACTGGGAGCTGTGGCAGCCTCAGGATGTCACCTCTCAGCCTGGACCGAGTCACCAGGCAGCAGGGCAGGAATGCTGGGAAGGGGGTTTGTGTCTCAAGGTGGCTTTTACACCGTGGGGGATTGAATCTGTCCCTTCTCCAGCTCTTTTTCCATCAACAAAAAAGCGTTCCCCCCATATCTCTCAAGGCAGAAAACACAGGAGCCTTTATTTTTAATATTTGGGGTTTATTTCTAGGGCTGGGGTTTGGGGTCTTTCCCTGAGCATCACTTGAAAAGAGCAAATCAGTTGGGGTTTATAAGCAATGCTTACAAGGATCTCATCACAGCACTGATGGGGAATTTGGGGGGAAAAATCAGTGGTTTTCCAGCAGCTTCCCTGCCAGAAACCTTTGGTTTTGTTCAGGGTCTTGTAAACACACAGGAAGATGTGCATCGAGCTTGGTTTGCGTGACAGGAATTGTGAGTGTGCAACGTTTGCCTCTCCTACCAACAGCAGCCACACAGAGATTTCAAACAGAAATCTGACCAGATGGTTCTCCTAAAGTCATCCCAAATCCTTCTATATCTCTGCTGCACGTAGAGGTTAAAAGAAGAAGTCACTGAGAGTCCTCTGCACACCGAGAGATGGAAGCCCGGAGCCTTGGATGTCACACTCGGACCTTCCCAAGTGACTGCAGCACTCCTAGCCAAGGCATTTTTAACAACCCATTCTTAATTAAAAGGCCAAAATTAGAGCAGTGGAACAACCCTTGCCGTGGTGCTATTCCAAAGGATCCCTACGGTCCCTTGATGGAAAATCACAGTGTTTATTGCCGTGAAATCTGAGCTGTTCTCCGACCCCGCTGCAGCAGCTTCATCACCTCCCGCTGCTTCCAGCTGCTAGTGGGACTTGGCTTTGGTGGCCTTCCTCATCCTGCCCTTCTTGCAGAAGCACCTGCGGCAGCAGCAGAGGCAGCACTTGAAGGAGATGAAGAGGGCGAGGAGCACCACGGCCGCCAGGAAGGCGATGACGTCCAGCGAGTGGTACTGCACCCAGTTGAGGTCGTGGGCGGCGGGGCGCAGGTGAGGGGCCCCCTTGTGCCTCATCACAAACTCCACCCAGTGCACGGCCAGGTCCAGGGGGTGGATGGGTCTGTCCAGGTGCAGGTCGGAGAGGCGCTGGATGTTCTCCTTGTACCTGCCAAAAGAAAGGGGTTGGGGGGGTTTCAAATGTGGGATGGGTTGGAAGGGTCTTAAAGCTCGTCCTTCATGGGCAGGGAGACCTTCCACCAGAGCAGGTTGCTCCAGACCCCATCCTGGACACTTGCAGCAGCTTCTCTTGTGCTACTGAGTCCCAAGAGAGGGACAATGGCAAAGTTACAGGCCCAGGAAGTGCTGTTTCCAAGGACAAAAAAAAAAAAAAAAAAAAAAAAAAGAAAAAGAGGGAAAGCTTCCTTTGAGCTCTCAATAAAACCTCTGGGGTGAAGGTCTCTGGCTGAAATGGGAGACTGGGGGTAGAAAGGCTGGCCAGCTTTTCCAGCTGCATTATTATTGTTGTTGTTAGTAGTAGTTATAGTAGTATTACTGCTATTATTGCTATGATGCCTTAGGTTTTAAATTTTATATTTTCAAACCCTGCACTGCCCAGTGTGTAACTCTGAAGTCTCTTGTGGCCTGGGAGCTGCTGCTCTCTCACGCTGGTCAGACACAACAAACCCTCTCCAAGCTTGCTCTTCAAGGACACCCAGACTGTCCCACGCCCCAAATGTGTAAACCAACATCTTAGAAGGGGGGCAGGCTTGGGGAAGTTACATCATTAACTGGAGATGTAATTGGAGAATTAACCCTGATATGCAAATGGACCAAACTGATAAAAGTGTGAAGAACTTGTGACCCGGGGTCCATCTTGGGTGCAGCCTCTGGCCTGCCCAGGGTGTGCCTTTGGAGGCCCTTCAAATAAATCCCTGCCTTTATCCCCTTATTCCTGTCTAGTCTCTGTTTTTAGGTGGCCATCTCAGGCATCACTATTATTGCCATAAAAATTGGTTAGGAAACAATGTCAATAAGCTGCTGTTTCTCAGGAATGTGATGGAGTTTCTTAGTCCTTGGCATCCTGGAATGGGAGCAGAGAAGAGCTCTTGTGTCTGGAAGAAATCTCAGTGCTGCCTTTAAACCCCCAGGGCGTGCTGACTGCAGCACTGTGATGTTCCCTGCACTTCCTCAGTTTATCCCTGCACGTTCCTCCTGCTCTGTGCTGGGATTGCCCAGCCTTGCTGAGCCAGGCAGCAGCTCCCCGTGCTCACCGAATTCCTTCTGAGCACTGAGAGGGGGGAAAAATGCCTGAGAAAACTCAACTGTGAGAGAAATGAGTGATAAATATGTTTGATTAACCCTTTTCAGGCTCCCCACTGACCCGTGCCACCACAGGTTTGGGAACAAAAGCTGTTTGCCACTTGTGTCCGAGCCCTCTCTGTCACTGCCTTGGCTTCAAGAAGGTGACACATTTTTTTTGGCAATTTGCCTTCTTTCATTGCATTCATGATCCCTCTCAACCACTTCTTGTCCCCTAAAGGGGACAGCCTGAAGTTAACCCAGGGCGAGCATCAGCTCCTCCATGGAAGAAGCTGCTATCAAATCCCTGCTTTTGATAAAAGAAGCCATTTAGGAACGTGTCAAGCTGGAAGTGAACGCGCTGAGGCTACACAAGAGGGAGGAGGAAGGCTGTGCCTCTGGTACTGACGTTTTGTTGTTGATCACGGCTTTCAGGGCGGTGGAAATGTCGTTGGAAGTCATCTCCAGGATGTTGAGGGTCAGCCCTGCTCCGCGGGACTCCACCCGCTTGGCGTTGTCCATCTGGTCCCCGAAGAGAGGCATCAGCACCATGGGCACCGCGTTGCAAATGCCCTCGTAGACACCATGGGAGCCTCCGTGGGTGATGAAGGCACGAGTCTTGGGGTGGGCTGTGGAGGGAAACACAGGCTTGCTTAGCCCCTGGAATTACTGGCTCCCAGCATCACATCCCTGGGGGAAAAGCCTGCACAAAAAAGGGCTGTGGTTGGGTAAGTCAAGGATTTGGCATTCTTGTGAGCATCATCCCCTCATGGCCAGACTTAGGGATTGGAAGGTTGTAGACTTCTGTCTTGGTTTTGGGTAATCCTCCAAGGCCTCTCTGACTTTAGGATTAAACCAGAGCCAGGAGAGGTTAAAGAGGATGTTACCATTGATTACTTTTTTACCACCTCTTCCATGGCTGTGAATCTCTCTCACAGCCCAGCCTGGTCTCTAACCAACAAATGCTCTCCTGGCAACAGCACAAACAATTCCACCACTTTAAAAGCCCAATGACCTGCCTGGAAGTGCTCACTGGACGGCCATAAATCTTCTTTTTGGTCCAGAAGACAGGACAAAAACACAGCTGGGTGTTGAGACTGCTTAGAGATAAAGATTCCCATTTTTGACTGGTACTGAATTGTTGGAAAACCTTTCACAACAGAGTTGTCTCATAATTCAGCACTTCCCAGCTAAATTCCTAAAGAACAAGCCCTGGCCCCAACAGCAAAGGCTGCAAGGCAGGTTTGTGATCCACAGTGATGGGTCAGGGGGTGGTAACTCACACCTGACCCACAGATGATGCCCCTGGGGCCTCTCCAGAGCAGCCCTGGAGCACCAGCACCACCCTGCTGTCAGCCCAGGTGTGCCAGACCTACCCAGGAGGTCGTTCTGAGGCAGCCACTTGACGAGCTTCACGTTCTTGGGCAGGTTGGGGGGGGCCTTGCCCGTGTATCGCCACAGGACCTGGCAAGGGGAGCAAAGCCCACGTCAGAGCCCAGCAGGAGAAGGGAGGGAGGACCTGGGAGCAGCGTGGAGCTGCTCTGCTGCAGGGGGAAGAGGGGATGGGTACCGTCTGAGGGACTGTTCCCAAGGCCTCCGCGATCTCCATGGCTTTCTTCATGGGAATCTCGGAGACCATGGAGCCCAGCGAGAAGACGACGATGCCGTGCTCTCCAGAGGCGTTCACCATGGCTTCAAACTCCTGCCAAAGGAAAGCAAGCCTTTAGTCAAAGTCCCTTCTCTTGTCAGAGGCTGGAATTGCTGCCGTGTTCCCACAAAACCCTCTGGAAAGGCAACACAGCGAACAGTGAGCACAACAAAATTAGGATCAGGAAAATGAGTTGTTCTTGACAGATCTGCATCCAAAGCAGCACAGCCAGTGGGTCCAGGAGGGGATCCTCCCCATCCTGTGAGACCACATTGGGAACCCTGCATCCAGCTCCAGGGTCGTCAACACAAGAAGGACACGGAAGTGTTGGAGCAGGTCCGGAGGAGAATTATGGAATCAACAAGGAGAGAGGAGCACCCCCCCTGTGGGGACAGGCTGGGACATTGGGGCTGTTCAGCCCGGAGCAGAGAAGGTTGTGTGGAGATCTCAGAGCCCCTTTCCCGAAGAGGCCCAGAACGAAGCTGGAGAAGGACTCTTCATGAGGAACTGGAGTGATGGGACAGGGAGTCATGGGTTCAAACCATAAAAGGGGAAGTTTGTGTTAGATATTAGGAAGAAATTCTTCCCTGTAAGGGTGAGGAGGCCCTGGCACAGGGTGCCCAGAGAAGCTGTGGCTGCCCCTGGATCCCTGGCAGTGCCCAAGGCTGGGATGGAGCAACCTGGGATAGTAGAAGGTGTCCCTGCCCATGGCAGGGGGTGGACTTGGATGGGCTTTAAGATCCCGTCCAACCCAACCCATTCTATGATCCTACAGAAAAATGAGTCCTGGGTAAGTAAAAATGGGCACATTTAACCCAAGTCTGGATTTAGAACTTGTTTTCTTTTTTTTTTCATTATGTTCTTCTTTTCAGGCCACACAGCCACAAGAGAGAATTAAAATCCTGGGAAAGGGTTCTGGCAGCAGGTAACTCACATTTCTAATATCTGGATTTATTGTATCTGCTTTGGGTGTGATAACACTGAACTGCTGCCAGTTTTGTCTCTATTTTGTTTGAGTAATTTAAATAATAGAAGGAGATCTAGCACTGGAATCCAGGAACAAAAGGATTCTGGTGAAGCAGAAAAAAACAGCCCAAGGCTGGAGCAAAAATTCTTTGAAATAGAAAAATGTTTGGTCGAGCCAAGGAAGGAAAGGCAAAACTGGAAGAAATTGTTGCAGGCATCAGAGTTAAGTAAGTGGAATACAATGAACTAAATGTCCCTGTCAGTCTGGCAACTGCTGTGTTATCTCTGGGATCTGAGGGGATAACCAGAGAACCATGGAATGCGTTGGGTTGGAAGGGACTTTAAAGATCGTCTCATTCCACCCCCTTGCCACGGGCAGGGACAGCAGAGACTGACTCTGTCAGTTTACGCTCTTTTCCATATTTTTGTGGCTGTCTAGAGCCATATTTAGCCCTGTTTATATTCTGTGGGACCAGTCACAGCAGTTTTAATTTGTTTTTTACATGTTTTTGTGTTTTAAGGTCTGACTTTCTGCTCAGAAGTTCTCCTCCTATGAGGAAACTTTTTGCAGCCCGGCTTTGGGGATATGCAGGTTATTTTAGCAGTGGTTTTAATCAGCACCTGCTCACACCTTTAGGA
Organism: Edolisoma coerulescens; assembly: GCA_013397115.1. Lineage (NCBI taxonomy): Eukaryota > Metazoa > Chordata > Aves > Passeriformes > Campephagidae > Edolisoma > Edolisoma coerulescens. The sequence continues at coordinate 13,540 of VWZW01004699.1, read as the reverse complement.
AATATCTGCAGTGGACACTCATGGAAAAAATAAGAGAATTCGGAGGATTTCTTACCGGAAAGAGGGGGATATCCCATATTGAGGAAGTTTGGCACAGATGAAGCAAAATACAGTTATAGTGCAGAGTATTTTACACAAAAGTGGCAGAAGTGCTGCTTCACTGGGGGTGGGGATTCCATTGGGGCCTGCCTGAACCGTCTGAAGTCCATGGAATATCCTCAGTTGGAAGGGACCCACAAGGATCATGGATCCAACCCCTGGCCCTGCACAGACACCCCACCAATCCCACCCTGGGCATCCCTGGCAGCGCTGTCCAAACACTCCTGGAGCTCTGGCAGCCTCGGGGCCGTGCCCATTCCCTGGGGAGCCTGGGCAGTGCCCAGCACCCTCTGGGGGAAGAACCTTTCCCTGATATCCAACCTAAATCTCGCCTGGCACAGCTCCAGCCGTTCCCTGGGGTGCTGTCCTTGGCCACAGAGAGCAGAGACAGGAGCTGCCCCTCCACTGCCCCTCTTAAGGAAGCTGTAGACAGGAAAAAGGAAAAGGGAATGGAAACAAACAGGAACAATTGNNNGAAGAGAAAAAGTTCGGGGGGGGGTTTTTTGTGCAAGTTTGTCTGGGAATGCAGAGGTGCCTCACAAAGCAACTTTTCCCTCATTGCTCAAGGGACGGATGCAGAGGAACCAAATGCATTCCCAGCCACTTCCACCTGGCATTATTAATTCCAGCCTGGGAGCTCCATCTCCTGGAGAGAGCTCACAGCGCACCCACAGCTGAACTCAGGAGGGGGGAAAAAACCGGGAACTAACCTGGGATAATTTGTTTTCCCGAGTGCAGCCTATGCCTCCGACCAAGACCATGTTGGGCATGAGGGGCCTGGGGTACTCAAAGACAAAGTCGTATTTCATGAGCCAAACCGCGGCATGGCCAAACAGCTCGGGCACGGTCGCCTCCTGCCGCAGGAATTCCCGGATCAAGGGATCGTAGGGGGAATAAAGGACAGAGCAGGCCAGGGAGCTGCCCAGGGTGGCCAGGAGGTTGGCCAGGCGACGCAGGAAGGACATGCGGTCCGTGGAGCGCGTGAAGAACCGCGGGACGTAGGAAGGAGGGCTGGGACACAGCGTGGCCTGGAATTCCAGGCTGCACGGCAGCCCCCGCAGGAAGTACACGGAGGGCAGGGACAGATGTTCTGCCAGTATCTGCCCACATGGGAAGAAGGGATCCATGAAGACGGCATCAAATTTGCTTCCTTCAAGGTATCGGATCAGCTCTTGGTCGGCCAGGAGACGTTTGCAGGAATCCAAGAACATGCTTGTAAAATTGGCTATTTTGGAGAGTTTTTCCAAGAAGGGCTGAGGTGTGAAACTCCTGTGGCCCATCTGCTTAAACTCTGCCTCCACAAACTCCTTGGTGTAGGACACGGGGTAGGTTTTCAAGGTGTAAAGAGGGGATGAGTGGATCCGCAAATTTATCTCCGGTGCAACCACCACGATTTCGTGTCCCTTGTCCCTGAGCTTCTCCACGACCGGGCGCATGCTGAGCCAGTGGCTGCCATCGATGGGTATGACCAAGAGCTTCCCACCTTCACAAGAGGCCCACAGCAGCAGGAAAAACACCGCCCAAGAGGCAGGAGAAAGAAATCCTGGCTTTGGAGAAACCATTTTCCTGGGGCCACCAGCACACAGCGGCGAAACTGTGGCTGGGGGATGAGGAATGAATCGTGGGGTGCTTCCCACTTGAATTTTAACCAAGGTGGGTGTTTAATTTTTAACAGGCAGAAATTGGGGTAATGTTTAACTGTGTGTAAATATTGGGCTTATCATCTGTGCACAGGGAAGGCTTTCAGTGAGTGGGTGCTGCGAGGTGAAGTTGAATGTTTGGATTGACCCAGGAGGGAGGAGTGACCAACAGCCTGTGGGGCTGAGAGGCTGAATGAGAGCCATGAATGGGACTGACCCAGCAATCACTACATCATTAACATCCAGTTAATGATCAGCCCCCTGCCTTGAGCCCACTGCACTGATTGGACATGGAACACAGCACAAATCTGACCTTTGGATTGCTTTGTGCCCCTGGAGTGTGACCAAGAAGCAAAGATCGACAGAAGTTTGATATAGACTGGGTTGTAAAGGCTTATCTCCAGATTTGCTGCTCTATCACAGCAGCTATCCAAGTGAAAGCCCTGAGTTTACAGTAGTAGATGTGTTGTAAGCTTAGCAATAACTCCTGCTGTTCCACACCACAATGGTCTGAAAGCAGAATAAACCAGGGACATCTGCACAGTTTGCACAGCATGAGGGAGACTTGAACAAGGGAGAGTAGTTACAGTCCTGAAGGCTTCCTTTCCCAATCACCTTCTTATCTGCTATCTTGCACTGCTGCTTGCACAAATCCAGAGGCAACAGAGCTCCCTCTGCTGTCTTTGCACACCCCTGGTTTTGGGCTGTTGGTGCACGTGGAGTCATGGAATATCCTCAGCTGGAATATCCTGACCCTCAAGGATCATCCACTCCAGCTCCTGGCCCTGCACAGGCACCCCAACAATCCCACCCCGGGCATCCCTGAGAGCGTTGTCCAAATGCTCCTGGAGCTCTGGCAGCCTTGGGGCCGTGCCCATTCCCTGTTCAGTGCCCCACCACCTTCTTGGGGAAGATCCTTTTCCTAAAATCCAGCCTAACCCTCCCTGATGTTCTGTGCTTCCCCCAGCTTCATGTTCTGTGGCACGGCAGAAGCGCCTGGGTATATCCACAGAGTTAATTCCACACTTCCAATTTTTGCCCAGTCAAGTCTCCTGCGATTAATTGACATTCCACATCCCTTAGGCATATTAAGTCCTGTGACCTAGAATTATTTTGTCATTTACCTGGACATAGAACATGCCATGAGTGTCTTAACGTGATGGTGACAACTCAACCTAAGCTCTCCTGGAGAGAAACCCTTCAGCAAGCCTTGTGACCATCTCAAATCCTAAGACTCCCACTCCCATGCCATCCTGGGATTCAATCACACTTGAGCACAAATATCACTACAGGAAGCACTTAAAAAAACCACATCTTGAACAAGCACTAACACCACCCTCAGGGTAAGCAACGACAAACCTTTGAGAGTGGCTTCTTTTGCAGGCAGTTGATGCCTCCAATGTAGACCATGTTGGGCATGATGGGGCGCGGATACTCAAAAACAAAGTCGTATCTCATCAGCCAAACCGATGCTCGGCTGAACAGCTCCTGCATTGTTACATCCCTCTGCAGGAACTCGGAGGCCAAGCTCTCGTAGTTTAGATAAAACAGGTGGCAAAGCAAAGGCTCTGAGAGCCCAATCAGGAAGTTCTTCACGCGCTCCGGGAACGTCATGTGGTCAGAACAGGACGACAAAGTCTTGGGCACATAGGATACGGGGCTGGGACACTGCGTGGCTTTGTAATCTAAGGTACACGGAAGGCCACGCATGAAGTACACGGAGGGGAGGGAGAGATACTCAGCCAGAATTGGCCCACAGGGCAGCACAGGGTCCATCATGATGGCATCGAATTTGCTGTCCTGGAGGTACCTCATGAGTTCTTTGTCGTATAAGAGATGCCGACAAGAGGAAGAGAAGAGTTCGGTTAGCTTTGAGATGTTGCTGAGTAAAACTGAGAGCGTTAACTCAAAGCTCTTTTCCCCCAGCTCCTGGTAGTACTGATCCACAAACTCCTGGGTGTAAGGCACCGAGTATGTTTTGATGGTGAAGGATTGGGAGCTTTTCAAGAGCAGGGCAGCATCAGGAACCACGGCCACGATTTCGTGCCCCTTCTCCCAGAGTTTCTCCAGCACCATGCGCATGCTCAGCCAGTGACTTCCATCCTGAGGCACCACCAAGAGCTTCCCACTGTCTGCCAGACTCCAGAAAGCAAGGAAAAGCACAAGCCCAGCATGTACCTGGTGCCTCCCCATAACTGTCATGGGGCAGGAAGCGAAAGGAGCTGTTCCTCCTTACTTTATTCAGCAGCATGTGAAGCAAAACCTCCTTGTACCTCATTTATATTGTGCTGGACTTCAATGTTTATCTCCACAAAATGTTTACTGAAACAGATTATTGGAGTTCAAAGACCATGTTGCTGATAAAAGACTTGGTTAAAGTGCTATCAAGGCACCTAAAGCAGCTTTTCGATGCATTTAAGTTATCTCGAATGATTCAGAACAATTAGCAGGGCCATTGATTAGCAGAGGCAGAAGTTGTTTGTGGAGGGGTTTTGCTGTGTCAGGGTTGCTTCAAGTGACTCACTGTGCATTTGATTGTCCCGGGCAAGATTCAAGTCAAGGAATCAAATTTATGGCCACTGAACTTCTCCACAAAGCTTGTACTACAAGAATTGTGTTGCACTGTTGACATGGAAGACCTAAACCTCCAACCTTTTCTCAGGAAGGTGACTGGAGTTCACAGAGAATGTTCTCCATGGCAAGCAGGAGCTGGCACGTGGAGGAGCAGAGTCACCAAAGTTCGGGTAACACATTAACCAACCACCTTTCACCTCTTTAGCAAAACAGTGATACAGCAGAAAACACAGATTGTGCTCAAGAGGGGCCATCAGAGTTCATAGGTGAGTGGCTCGAGGCCAAACATCTTTTTGAAAAGCAATGAATATGTGGTTCTTGCAGAATATGCAAGAAACATGTGGTTCTAAGCAGAATATGTGGTTCTTGCTCAAGAGGGGCCATGGGAGTTCAGGGATGAGAGGCTACAGGACAAATGGGTTTCAAAGTTCCTAATAACAGTCCCTTTTCCAAAGTTCGGAAGGTGAGCTAAGTGAAGTCCACATTCATCTCCTGTGCTCACTAGAAGAAGGGGAGAACAGTTCCTGAGGTGCTTCTTGCCATGAGATGTTTAAGACAAAACCCCACCAAACCCACATTAGGAGTCGTGATCTTGACCACAGGCTACAGCTACTTGATCACAGAATCACAGAACACTGAGGCTGGAAAAGCCCTCCAAGGCCATCAAATCCAACTTGGGACCAATCCCCACCTTGTCACCCAGCCCAGAGCACTGAGTGCCACATCCATGTTCTTTGGACATCTCCAGGGATGGGCACTCCAAACTACCCTGGGCAGCCCCTTCCAAGGCCTGACCACCCTTTCTGTGAGGAAATTCCTCCTGATGACTGAGCCAAGCTCTTCTGGGTAGCAGTAAATAAATCAGGGCAACAAGCAGCAGTTTGAGAGACCCGGACTGAAAATTTGGAAGAAGCCTTTTACCCCTGAGGCTTTGCAGGTTTGCCTGTCTAACATGGTTGATCTGATGTGGAAGACAGTCTGACCTCAAAGATTTCTTTTGATATCCAAATCAGGTTGATCGGAATGGCATTTAAGTGCCTGATTATTCCTGAGAAGCTGGGTTGAAGCTGCAGCAAGGGATGCAATGGAAACCCAAAGTTTAGACAAGGGATTGAAACCTTTGCCTACAACAAAGTCCTCGGACAGGGAGCACATGCAAAGGCATGGGGCAACTTTCAAGATAAACCCAGAAAAGCTGATATCTGCAATTTGTGCTTAAGAGGAGAGCCTGGCCAAGCAGATTTCACCTGGTATTAAGGCATATTCCACATGGATAGGGAAAAGCTGGATGCCAAAAGTTTGCAAGTTTACAAAAGTAATACAAGACATGGGAATGGTACCTGAATAAGAGCTGGCTGGAGAAGACAGATTCTTTTAGACCCCCCAGCCAAGCATGCCTTAACAGAGTGAACTCTGAGCAGTTTCTCCAGGCTTGGAAGAGTTCTCCTGGAGCAGGTGGGAATGATGGGAAAGCTGGTCCATGAAATAGCTACCTTTGCCAAAGGCACCTGAGTGGGATAAATACACTCCAAGGCTAATCCTAAGCATTATTCCAAGATTAAGACTAAATGTGTCCTAAAATGTTTATTTGGAGAGGAGGTTCTCCATGTGGCCTATTAAAGAAAAGGGATTCTTATAAGCCAGCAAAAAGGGCTGTAATGTTTATGGAAAATGCACTAAATAGGAAGGAATTTCAGACATCAGTGTGGAGGTTTAGATTGGATTTTAGGAAAAATTTCTTCATGGAAAGGGTTGTCAAGCACTGGAAGGGGCTGTCCAGGGTAGTGCTGGAGTCACCATCCCTGGAAGCGTTCAAAAAACACGTGGATGTGGCACTTGGGGACATGATTTAGTGGTGGACCTGGAAATGCTGGCACGGTTGGACCCTGATCTTAGAGGGCTTTTCCAACCTTAACAATTCCAGGATTTGATGCAGTCCCATTCTGCAGCTGGTGAAGCAAAACTTTGGCTGTAGCTGGCAGTGGGGTGGCATTGAAAGACCAAAAACTACAGGAGGTGGAGGAAGAGGATTCTCAGCTGCCAGGGCTGCATTTCCACATTTCTGTAGTAAAAAGATCTCAAATAACAAGGTGAAGCAGCATTAAACAAGCCTTAAGGTGGCGGTACATACTCAGGTAGTAAAGTCAGAGTTGCAGACACACTCTTACCCTGCATAAAGGCCTCTCAAATCTCAAATTTGATACATAATCACTCCCACCTAGTTAAGTTCTACTAACATTTCAGCCAAATGTGTATCATCTGTGAGACACCACTACAAAACCCTATAAAACAACACTAAAGAGGTAAAAAAACCCCTTCAACCCAAACCCTTGAGGCTAAGTTCAGGAAAGTTAAAAAAAAAAGTTCAAGAAAGCTCAGCAAAAGTTCATTATAGTTCATAAAAGTTGTGACACTGGATTTTGAGCAGCACACGAACACCCTTCCACGTGTTTACAAGTGCAGAGACTGAAGTCCACAAGTCCAGCCCATTCCAAAGGTGAGATAGCAGGAGAAAGTCAAGCTAAAGTACAGAGCTGAGTGCCAAGGTTGTAAGCTGGAAACGGTACAGCAAATATCCGAGCTAAGGGAATCCGTGATTATCTCCCCTGTAAGCTTACAAATCCTGGCAGGCAGCCTGTACCTCTTATTAACCCCCTAAATCCCTTTTAAATTCAGAGGGTTGGTCTACAAAAAAGAAAATCTGCGGCTCTTGAGAGGCTGATTTGGGGTTTTTTTGGGGGCACAGTGTGAAAAAATACTCCCCTTTGTTTGCTCTAAGCTTGCTGCATTTCAGTGCTAGTCATAGGACAAATATTGGGAGAAAGTATCAGTTCCCCTTGCACCTTTTAGCTGTGATTTTCCAGATTTTATAGACCTCTGTCACAATTCATTTCATAGCCTTAGCTGTGCACTTTATTCCGTCTCTGCTTTTCTAGCCTGAGTGCCGAGTTTGAATCCTCTTAAAAACGCTCCATTTTTACTGTGTGAGACTGGGCTTTTTCTGAAAAATCAGCCTTATCTCACCATTTTGCAAAGCTGAAAAACCCAACAGGAATAGTTATTATTAAAAATAGAATCTACGATGATACGCTGCAAACCACAAAACCTATTTGAAAACACATCCAAAAAAAAAAAAGGCTGACGTGAATCCAACATTCATTTTAGAAGAACAAAGTAACTTACATTTTGTTTTTTCGATGCTGGATGAAACTTTCACTAAGGAGCATCACTAGCCTGGGATATACGAGCTGGAAAAATGAGCCTATAGCAGCATCATGAAGGCCAGCAAAGGCAAAAGCAAAGTTCTGCCTCTGGAATGGGATAATCCCAGGCTGCATTATTGCAGGATTGCAGGAGATGACGAAAAGTTGAACAAAAATATGAAGTCAACACTGGCAGGACAAGAGGCAACAAACACAAGCTGCAACATGGAAAATTTGAACTGGATACAGAAATTGTTGGATATAACAAAGTGTGTTCACTATAGGAGATACTCAAAATTTGACAAGACAGAGAAAGGAACAACCAGACCTGGACATGTTTTGACAGGAGCTTCTCAGAGAGGCCTCTAATGACCTTCCGGATGACAATGTTTGATGAGTCTATGACAATTCAAAGCACAAGAAACCTTTTTAAAGGAAAAAATAAAGACAGAATTGTAGAGGAGGTCAGCCAAGTTGGACCAGAGGATAAAGGAACACGTACTCAAATGAAAGTGTGTCTGGACCCCACCAACAGCCTTGAGGGAAGAGGTCTGAGGAACCCACTCCAATCCAAAGCTGGCTTGGAGCAGAGGACACAGGACCAGCATGGAGTCTCCCAGAACTAATTCCATATACAACACTTTCTCCAACTTTAGACTCTGATACTCCTTCACGGATACCAGAACCGGCATCTCTGTGCAAAGCAAGAGCAGTTTGAAATCCACCTTCCTAACAAAATCTGTATTTTAGCTGCCCAGAGGATTTCAAAGCCTGCAAGAACAAGAAGAAAAAACAGAGCGCGACCCACCTGATTCAGCTTCTTGTAAGCACAATTTACACCACTAATAAAAACCATGTTGGGCATCAAGGGTTTTGGGAAGTGCAAGACAAAGTCCAGCTTCATGAGCCAAATGGAACCTTGGCGGAGGAGATCCGGCACGGTCACCTCCCGCTTGAGGAATTCCGATGCCAGTTCTGCATAGGGTTGGAAGACAACATCGCAGAGGAAAAGGTTTGGGATGTCATAGAGCAGATTCTTCACCCGCTGGAGGAAGGTCATGCGGTCTGTAAGGCCTGTAAGTAACCTGGGGACATAGGAGGGAGGGTTGGGGCACTGGGTGGCTGGATATTCCAAACCACATGGCATTTGCTGCAGGAAATACACGGAAGGCAGGGAGAGGTGCTCTGCCAGAATCTGCCCACAGAGGAGAAAAGGATCTGTGAGGACGGCGTCGAACTTGCTCTCCTCAAGGTATCTGATGAGCTCCTTGTTGTAGAGTAAGTGTGTGCAGGTGGCCAGGAACACAACAGAGTTTTTCTTTGCCCGTTGATAAAGTCTAATAACTCTTTCCAGAAAAGATCCTCCTTCAAATACATCCTTTATTAATCCTCGGGGAACTTCATCCATCTCTTCCTGCGTGAAAGGCACTGGGTACGTTTTCATCACAAGGTTTTTTGATGGCTTGATGTGCAAAGTCACTTCAGGTGCCACCACCACCACCTCGTGTCCCTTCTGCTGGAGCAGGTCCAGCACTTCCCGCATGCTGAGCCAGTGGCTCCCATCCACTGGCACCACCAGGAGCCTCCCAGCAGCTGCCAGACCCAGCAGGGACAGGTGCAGAACCACAACTTGTGGAGAAGCACTGAGGCCCAGGGCCATTCCTGCAGGGATCAGGCGAGTGCCTCCAAGGAAGGAAACCCTCGGCAGCACTGGAGCAGCGGCGCCCGCTCCGTGCTTTTAAGCAATCTCTGCTACAGCTTGACTTTTGATCCTTATTTTATTTGCTGTGTGGTAAATGTGTAAGTGCTGGTGGGATAAAAGGCTGCATGACAAGCAGCAGAGTTCAGGCAGCTGAAAAATGTGGGGGATGCACCTGATAAGCCTCGTGTTTTATAACAAAACCTTTGGCACTTTCGTAACCTCTGAGTGTGACCTGCCAAGCCATTGTAACCCCTAGAGATTCCTGGAATGTGTTGTTAGACCTCACTCAGCCATCACCAAGCCAAAATTTTCCAAGACCTGCCTGCAAACAGAGAGGCTGCTTCTCGAGCTGAGAGCCCCCAACCCGCCACGTTCCTCAGGATTTCAGCTTTGGAAATACCCGGGTGAAGAAGTGGAAAAATTCACTGGCAAAGCAAGAAGTGGTGAGGCAACAAGGACAGAATCCTGAGGTGCATTTCTCAGTAAACACCAGACCCGACTACAACAATTTGCTAATTAGGGCTTACAGCTGACTGCAAGGCTTTGACAGTCCCACAGACTCGTTCATCACTTACTAGGAGATTACCAAGTTACACAACGTTACACAAAATGGCTCTAAATACGTGTAATGAAAACGGCATAAACAGAGCACTCTTTGGAGGTGAAATGGTACAGCACAGCTGTCTACAAATGGAAAGGGAGAGAAAAATTCATTAGTATTCACCCAACCTGACTGAAAGGGAACTCCAATCCCATCTGCAACACAAAATTCAAGCCTCCTGAACACAGAAATCAATCAAGGCATGAATTAAAAACAGACCCACCTGAGTCAGCTTCTTGTGAGCACAGTTTACTCCTCCAATTGGAATGATGTTGGGCATCAGGGGTCTTGGATAGTCTAACACAAATTCTAACCTCAGGAGCCAAATAGAGCCCTTGCGTAAGAGATCCACCACAGTCACCTCTCGCTTGAGGAATTCTGAAGCCAGTTTTGAGAATGGCTCAAAGGCAAAATCACAGAGGAAAAGGTTTTGGGTGTCAAACAGCAGATTCTTCACCCGCTGGAAAAAGCTCATGCGGTCTGTAAGTTGTGTAAATCCCCTGGGCACATAGGAAGGAGGATTGGGACACTGAGTGGCTTCAAAATCTAAACCACACGGGACTCCTCGTAGGAAATACACGGCAGGAAGTGAAAGATGCTCAGCCAGGATCAACCCACAAGGTACTACAGGGTCTGTAAGGAGGGCATCGAACTTGGTCTCCTCAAGATAGCTCATGAGCTCTTTATTTTGCAGGAGCTGTTGACAGCTGGCGGCTGACATATTACCGAGTTTTTTCATACCTTCGTACACTTTAAGAAATCTTTCCAGAAAAGATCCTTCTTCAAATGAAGTGTGTAAAAATTCCTTGAAATCTTTCTCCATCTCTTCCTGTGTGTAGGGGACCGAGTACATTTTCATCACAAAGTTCTTCGATGGCTTGATGTGCAAAGTCACTTCAGGTGCCACCACCACCACCTCGTGTCCCTTCTGCTGGAGCAGGTCCAGCACTTCCCGCATGCTGAGCCAATGGCTCCCATCCACCGGCACCACCAGGAGCCTCCCAGCAGCTGCCAGACCCAGCAGGGACAGGAGCAGAACCACAACTCGTGGAGAAGCACTGAGCCCCGGGGCCATTCCTGCAGGGATCAGGTGAGCGTCTCCAAGGGAGGAAACCCCCAGCAGCACCAGACCACGCTCCGCGCTTTCAGGCGATCTGTGCCACAGCGTAACTTCAATCCTTATTTAATGTGCTGGGTGGTAAATGTGTAATCCCTGATATGATAAAAGGCTGCAGAACAAGCATGGAGCTCCTGCCAAGCCCACAGAATCACCAGATAACTCCCATCTATCTCTATCAAAAAGTCCAGAGGGCCCTAAGAAGGAGGCAGAGGTGGGGCTAGGACTGCACTTTGGATTCTCTTCCCCCTGCTGGACCTTTTGCAATGTGTCACATGTAGGAGATGACACATGCATTGGTCACCACACACCAGCAGAGGCTTCTCCTTTCTCGCAAGCAAGGCCTGTCCCCTCTCCCTCTCTCTTGGAAAACTCATCTCTGGGTGACCCAGACCCCATGGGAGCTGTGGAACAGCTCTTTAAGACGGTTTCTAGACTGAGAAGATGGAAAACATGGAAGGATGATGCCAGGTTTCTGACAAGAGATTTACAAACGCTCTTTGAGAGGGACTTTCCACAGAACAATTCAGGGCCTAATTCTGGCTTTGTTTTTGTCACTGACAAAGCACCAGTGGTGTCCAGCAGTGGTGGAGTTGTGGGAATGCTCAGGTGGCCAATGCCAGTGTGCATGGGGATGTCTCTCAGACGTCACGGCCACCTCTGCACTTGGGGATGCGTGGAATTGACACAGCAGCTTTGTGATCCCACCCTGCACCACACCAATCCTAAGGAACAGGAGTGAAGGGAAAGCCTGAGCAGGAAAAGAACTCACACAACTCTCCAGGCTCACCTCTGGAGCAGCAGAGGAAGCTCTCCAGGAGGAACTGTGCACGTTGCTGCTGTCAGCATCAGAGGGACCCAAAGCTTGGCATCATCACCAACCCTCAGTGCCAGTCAAGCTGTGCTGGATGTGTCAAACCAGACCTGCTCCAGGCATCAGGGCTGGGCTTCGGAGCCAACAAAGTGTTTTTAAGGTTTTCAGGGACATCCCATTGGAGCTGCTCATTACACCAATCCAAAACTTTGTCCTACTGTCCATAAAATCTGATGATCCCTTTGCTGGTGGAATCAACATCCCATCACAGACCTGCACTAGAAGCCCTGGTGATTCCCTTCAACTGAGCACCCTTTCAAAGCCAGAAAGAACAGCTGCCTACACAGGAATTGGAAATTGAGGAACAGAGTGAGAGAACAACAGTTCCTTTCATGAGGATTCACCTCACTCACCTGAAACAGGAACTCGATTCCTATCGCAACACAGAATTCCACCCTCCTGAATACAGAAATCCATCAGAACACAAATTAAAACCAGTTTGACCCACCTGAGTCAGCTCCTTGTGAGTACAGTGTACTCCTCCAATTGGAATGATGTTGGGCATTAAAGGCCTTGGGTACTCTAAAACAAATTCTAACCTCAGGAGCCAAATAGAGCCCTTCCGTAAGAGATCCAGCACAGTCACCTCCCGCTGGAGGAACTCTGAAGCCAGTTTTGAGTAGGGTTGAAAGGCAAAATCACAGAGGAAAATAAGTGGGATGTCAAAGAGCAGATTCTTCACCCTCTGGAGAAAGCTCATGCGATCTGTATTGTCTGTGAATACCCTGGGCACATAGGAAGGAGGATTGGGACACAGTCTGGCATCTAAATCCAAACCACATGGGACTCCTCGTAAGAAATACATGGAAGGAAGTGAAAGATGCTCAGCCAGGATCAACCCACAAGTTGCTACTGGGTCTGTAAGGATGGCATCGAACTTGGTCTCCTCAAGGTACCTGATGAGCTCTTTGTTTTGCAGGAGCTGCTCACAGCTGGTGACCCAACAGTCAGTGAGGTTTTTCATACCTTTGTACGCTTTAAAAAATCTTTTAAAAATCCATCCTTCTTCAAATGATGCGTGAAAAAATGACTGGAATGCTTTCTCCATCTCTTCCTGTGTGTAGGGGACCGAGTACATTTTCATCACAAAGTTCTTCGATGGCTTGATGTGCAAAGAGACTTCAGGTGCCACCACCACCACCTCGTGTCCCTTCTGCTGGAGCAGGTCCAGCACTTCCCGCATGCTGAGCCAATGGCTCCCGTCCGCTGGCACCACCAGGAGCCTCCCAGCAGCTGCCAGACCCAGCAGGGACAGGAGCAGAACCACAACTCGTGGAGAAGCACTGAGCCCCGGGGCCATTCCTGCAGGGATCAGGCGAGTGCCTCCAAGGAAGGAAAGCTGCAGCAGCAGCAGAGCACCGGCACCTGCTGTGTGATATCAAATGATCTGTGCCACAGCCCAACTCTGGATCCTTATTTAATGTGCTGGGTCGTAAATGTGTAATCCCTGATATGATAAAAGGCTGCAGAACAAGTGAGGAATTCCTGCCAAGTCCATAGGGGGTGTGTGGTAGAATCACCAGGTAACTCCACCTGCCTGTATCAGAGGAAGACTAAAGAGTGCCCCAGGAAAGAGGCTGGGTTGGGTCTGGGACTGCACTTCAGATTCCTTCCCTCTGGTTGGACCTTCTCTGATGTGTCACATGTAGGAGATGATTCACATGCACATCACCATTCAGACCAGAAGAGATTTCTCCTTTCCCCCAGGCAAGGCCTGTCCCCTCCCCCTC
>VWZW01004697.1:0-33120 GCA_013397115.1 Edolisoma coerulescens | reverse complement strand
AACACACCATAGCCACAGGCAGGAAAAGAGTCATCCCTTGCCTTGCTCCAGCAGCAGGAATATTGCCCCAACCCTGTCAACTGCTTTCCAGGAGTAGCTGTAGTGCAAGGCCAGCAGAATGGAACCCTGGCAGCCCTCAGCATGCCTCACTGGAAGCTGATCCACAAAGCCCAGCAGGCTTTCCTTCCTTTTGCTCAACAACGTTTTGGAGCTGCTGATAAGTGCTGAAGCTTTAACCAAGCCCATATTGGCTATTAGGAATCTCTTGACTGCCTCTTGGGCATCTTTAAGGAGCACATAAGATTCCAAGAGCCCAAATGCAACACAACTTGCTGGCCACAAACTGGGTACGCTCCTGCCAAAACCTTCCTCTGCTGCAGCTATGGCCTGCTCCAGAAAACATTTTATAAGTCAGCCTCCCAGCTTTATGACAAGAGCATTTAGAAGGCAACGTAAACTTTGCTGACCCTCATGCTGCTTTTTGGCTCGAGGAACTGTTTCTTTTTACATCTTTCTTCCCCTACTCCCTGACTTCTTAACTAACACCATATTTCTAAGAAAGAAGGAAATTGTGTTAACTGAAACCTTCTCAGTACATTATCAGCTTTAGAAGGAGCATTTGGGGAATGGGAAGGCAGAAGGCTTAGGGCAGGATTAAATCCCCCCTTCAAGGAAGATGTCAGGGTGTGAAAGGCCAGCGAACTGCTCTTGGTTGTATCAACCTGGAATTTCTTCCTCACAAGTGCCACCAGAGCTTCCCACCCACATCCAAGAGCAAGCAAGGAATACCAGAGGGCTGGGCAGCCAACCTGTGATGCACCAGACAAACACAATTTCTCTCTCTTCACTTCCACAATGACTGTAATAGCCCTGCCCAGGCACAAGGGCACCATGCACTACACAGACTTGAAACACAGCTGAGTATTATCCACGCTACAAGCGGATAAAATCAAGGGTTGCGTAGTTGTCATGTTTTATCAACACGCCATGAAATCTCATTAATCTCCTGTCCAGCAGATGAGAGATGGATCCTCACAACATCTGGATTTTTCATGCTAGCACCTCCAAGCTATAAGCTAGACTTGCAAAGAAAATTTAGAAAATTTAGGTCTTGGAGCAACCTGGTCTAGCGGAAGATGTCCCTGCCCATGGCAAGGGCTTGGAACAAGATGGTCTTGAAGGTCCGTTCTAACCCAATCCTATCTATGATTCAATGAAAGCAAGACTTCTGTAGGTGCAAAAAATCAAGAATTGGTCAAATTCTGCTTGTGAGACATGTTAAGTTCAGAGGGGCAGTATTTTGACTCTGCAGTTGCATGGGAAAAACAACCAAGAAAAACATCAGTGCCAGGCTCCAGGGTTTTCCGCAAGCATAAATGCAAGGCTTTTGGAAACAGGTTCAGTGGGAATAGTGCTTTTACTGAAGTCCTCCCATCCTACCCTCCCTGGCTGGCTGACTTTCCCCATCTCGATCTGCAGCCTGCCTGAATACCACCCAAAATATTTTCTCAATTAGAGGAGAAAACAGGAATTTGCCACTTGTCTGCCTCTATTCTGCTGCCTGTCAGCATTCAGCAAATATTTCAATCGCAGCCCTTTGCATGCTGCTAGCTCTGCTCATTTAACCTTTGGCCCTTCCCTAGGCTAATCCATCGGCCTTTACCTTCAAACCTTTACAGCCAAGGGCTGACCACAGGATGGGCCGGCAGAGAGGGGAGGATGAAAGGGGTGTTGTGAGTGATAAGTTATGCCAGATTTCATTGCAGTTTGGGGAGGGTGAGCAGAGAGGATGGCAATTTCTGACCATGCTCCTCAAAGAAGTCAACAGCCAGCAGCTGGGATTTGCACTTCCACATCTGGGTGACAGTGAGGAAAATTAACAATTTTTTAGAAAAAATAAAGGGGGAAGGAAAGCCTCTGTCACCTCAGCTCTCCTTCACGTGGCTGGCAGCATCCTGAGGCAGGTACCTAATTGCCCATGGAACCTTTGCTCTTCTGCCTCACACACTCTCCTCCCTGCCTCACATGTTGCTGAGATTAGTAGCTAACAGTTCCGCTGTCAAAAACGCATGTGATGAAAATAACGCCCAGAGCACTGCCTGTCAGCCTCAGAAATGCCTGCTCAGCTCTGACGGTGGAGGACCCCAAAACCTCTGCCCACCTGGCCTCCCACTCAGCCGAGCATCCACTGTGGCTCTCCAGGGGCCGTGCCCAGCCGCCCGCTCTATGAGAAATCGCTGACCCTTCCGTCACATGGACACTTTAATTGTTCACATCGGTATTTTGTTTCTCTCTACTGTAGACAGTTTGCTGTCAGTTATCTGTCCTTCATATGTAGTTAATTGTGCTGTCTCCCGGCTCATTAGAACCAAGCTCCTCTCTTCCCCTTCCCCCTCTCCCCTGGCCAAGTCACAGTGTGTATTATTTAGGTTAAATCATGTTTAAATAACTACATAAATAGTAGGTCGAGTTTGCCTTTTGTCTAGGCTGAGACTGTTGCTTGGTTCCTTTCTCAAAGTGCCAGACCAGGAAAGCCCTTATCCCTGGAAGCTCTTGAAGGGAAATCCTCCCTGGGCAGAGCAGCCGTGCCGCTCCAGGACCGGGGGAAGGTCCTCTGAGCAGAAGGCTCGTCCAGTAGGTAACAAGAAGGAGTTGCCAAACTTTAATAAGGCAGGAATAAAAGTCAGCACTGCAGAGCAAAAATCCTGCCAGGAGGATGTTCATCGTCTAGCAAGAGATAGCAGTGAGAGGAAGGTGAAGATTGGTTTGGTTTGTTATTTTTTCCCCTGCAGAGCTTATTCCAGCCAGCAAAATGCACCTCAAGAGACATCACTTTACACATAATGGGTCACCCACTACCACCTTACAACTACAGCACTGAAGCTCAAGTGCTGCAATGCACATGAAAGACTTCTGAGCATTCATTCAATTAAGAACGAAATGAGAGTTTCTGAAGTGGGTTCCCTCAGTGCACCAGTTACAAAAAAACCAAAAAAGATTGAGGATGTGGGTATACAGGTTCAATCAGTCTAAAAACCAAGATGAATCATCGCCTTGAACTCAGACACAACCTGCACTGAACTGTCTTTTAGTGTTACAGTAGTAAAAGTGAAACCTGTAAAGTTCATTTTCTTGTTTTTCTGGGCCAAAGCTTTATGTCCTTGTAAACCATTTTCCTGTGCCAAAGTACCAGTAATATCATCTGATGTAAAGATTTGAGGATTTAAATATCTGCTTCTATCTGGGAATAACCACTGACAGAATGAGCATGAGAAAGCTTGTTTCCTCGAGATTTCCAGCTTAGCCTAGGAGATTTAATCATCTGGAGGAGCTTTGGGTGAATCACCTGAACTGTTGGATGCCGACTGCAGCCAAGACCTCCCATCCTCCTTGTGTGTGCACATCCTCGCTGCTAGACCTGGGCTAGCCAAGTGCTTTAACTGATTGGCCCAGGCTCAGCTTTGCTGGATTGCCTGCACAAAGGTTGTGAAGGGCTTCTGTGAAGACTTCCACATGAAAAGCACTGCAGACATTCCCAGCGGTGTTATTCGAAGCTAAATTACTGCTCAGGGAAGATGTTTATACCAGCAATGTGAGAGGCAATGAAGTTCTCTCTTCCTACCACAATCTGGACACTGATGATGGCAGAACAAAAGCCTTCCGGGCAGCTTGAGACCAACGAGTCTGACCAGTGACGTGGGAAGACCACCACGAATTGCCAGGGACTAGTTCGGTTTTCCAGTCTATCTACAGATGGTCCTCTCCTCCACAAGGGCTTAGAAGGGATGAGGGTCACTAAAGTTGTTTTGTCAAAGACCTTCAACCTAAACTTGCTGCCTGGGCTTAATACAGCTGCTGGTCTGCCAGGGAAGTGTGCTGCTGTGGAGCTGAACCCCACAAAATGGCAGTCTGGCTTTCCAGATCGCTCTCCTAACTCTGCTTGTGCTGCTTCAGGAGACAGTCCCCCCACCCCTTTGTCTGATTTTTAGGCAGACAAAAATATAAACTAGCCACAGCTTGGTTCATCAGAAACACACTCAGCTTTTAGGTGATGCTGCAAGATTAATAATATACGCCTTAAAAAATTAAAAATGATCTCAAGAAGGAAAGAGGAAAGGAAGGAAGAAAGACAAACATACATGAGTGGGGGAAGGGGGAAAAAGAACAACAATCTGAGACTTTCAATGGGAATGTCCAAAAATAACACAAACAGGATCTCCCTGCCATCTGCTTCGATCCTCTCTGAATGGCTTTCAAAGCAAAAAGCCTTGCCAAAACCTGACAAACAAAGCACTGAGCATCAGTTTTAATGGAATACCAATACTGTGTTCCCCCTTCCCCCCTTTTTGCTTCATAGACACACACCTTCCACACCCCGCAGTTGCCAAATAAATGACACTACGCAAAAAAATTTGCTTCGGTTACAAAGCTGAATAAACAAGAAATAATTTTGCAAGTGGTCCCATATGTCTCTGCTTCTCTGCTTACAATGGACACTAATAAGATTTGCCATAACTAATTCATTCTTTCACACCATTACCCTATTCTCTAACTTAAAAAAAAAAATAAATTCTGCATATGCCATGTCCATTTTTCTGCAACTTTCACACAGTTGAAACACAAGGGTTTCAATGGCAAAGCCCACCCTTCACAGTGCAGACATTTTCAACTTAGTTTAGGCCTTTCAATGAGGCTTAAATGTGAGTTTTACTTCAGCCTAAAACGAACAGAAGAATGTTTGTCACTTGTTTTGTTTGATTTTCCATTCTCATTTAAAAAAAGAGATGTCTAACGGGGTTGATGGGAAATGGGGAGGCATAGGAGAGCTGCAATCTTGAAACCAAAGGCATTTTGTGCTAGTGTACATGAAGCAGAAAATCTTGACTCCAAAGGCAGTGTGCTAGCACATATAAAACACAAACAAAATTCGTTAGCTAAAAAACCCAGCAACTCTCCTGTGCTTCCTTTTAGCCCAGCTAAGCAGACCAAACTTCTTTTCCCTTTTTTTTTTTCTTCTTTTTTTTTCTCGGTTAGTTTCTTGTTTGTTTGTTTTTTGTGACCGGTTGGGGTTCTTCCAAGATTCACATCGTGCCTGGCAAACTTAAGAAGCAAACGCAAAACGCTTAAATCCACACTTCTTTGTTGCACTTTGTTCCCTCTGCTATTGGGATATTTTTATGAACCAGCAGCACACCTTTGCCAGTGCTGATCAAACCTTTCTTTTGCTTTTCTTTCTCAAAAAAAAAAACCATCTGAGGCCTGAATTACTTGAACAAACAAAGGAGATTTCCCTCCCTCTCTCCCCCGCTGCCACCTCCCCCCTCAGTGCTGGGCCTGCCCCTCCTCCTCCGGCACGCAAATGGCCTCACACCAGACGGGATGGAGGGAGGGCTCCCAATTACACCTCTTTATTAACGAGGGGCCACGGCGGGGAAGGCACTGCAGCAGCGTGGGGTACAGGCTGTGGCTGCTGGCTCCTTCCTGTCCCCCAAACCGGGGAGCAGAGGTCACGAGTAATCTGCTGGGAAGGAGCCCAAGCGCGAGGGCTTTGGCCCACCTGCCAGCCCATGCCATGGTGGGTGGGCATCGCTAGTCCGGGCCCACCAGCACGTCTGGGAAAGGGTGGCAGGAAAAGCCTGCAGGGACCCCTGTTTTTTCTTGCAGCCTGTGGATGGGGAGAGCTGGGGCGTGGTGGGAGGATGACCGACCCACCAAGCCATGGGGTGGGAGCAGGGGTCCTTGCTGCAGCTGGGGCAGTGGGTGGTGGGATGCCTTCCCCAGTGACCCTGGGTGAGACATTTCTGTCTGCCTCAATTTTCTGCTTGAAAACCTTAGGAAAGAGCTGAAAAATCTGCGTTCTTTTGTAGTATTCAGAGGTGACATGGTCTAAAGTTGTCTCTGCCTGTGGCAAGGGTTTCCAACCCAAATCATTCTATGATCTATAGCAGTTACAGGGCACTGCCTTCAATTTTCTGTAAGTACCATCCGTCATCTGAGTCCTTTTTCCCTGTCTTTGTGGTGATTCATTTTCTTGTTCTGCTGGGAAAGATAGGAGGGTGTTTTTTGATGGGTCAAAATCAAAACCCTTTCCTTCTCTCCTGTTTCAGCCTTGGGCCACCTTTTGCATTCACCCTTCAATGCAGTGGTATCACACCTGATGGTAAACTTTCTGAGCCCCTTGGGCCTCTTATGTACTCATCAGACCCTCTCCAGCACTATCTGCATGGCTGTCTCCATCTGGCAGAGCCCAAATCCTCCTTGCTCCTTACCTCACTGTTTAAATTCCTCTCCCACTGGGCTGCTGGCTTTTCCTCGGGAACAAAGCACAGGCCCCGTGAGCAAACACTTCTACCCATCTGTGTCCAACAGCTATGACAAAAACAGCTCTCCTGACTCCTAAAGGTCCCCACATTTTTTCCCCAGACCTCATAATATGCTTGTCCTTTCTGACTCCCACCCTACTCTCAAAACTATATTTGGTCACTTTGTCCAGCCTTTAGGCTTATTTATTTACAGACCTTCATGCTACCTGTGGTTCTTGTTGAGTCCCTTTGGTGTCAGCCTGCATCTGCTTTCACACAAGTGGCAAGTCTGTGGGCAGGCAGTCAAGATACAGAGAGAAAAGGGGGCTATAAGGGAAGCATAAAACATTGCTACTTTTTCTAACCAGGGATTAACACATGGTTTTTAAACAAGAGGACTCCCTTCCCAGCTGACAGCAGCAGCTGCAGCTTCTGACTTGCTCACAGAGTGGCAGGGAATCGAATCAAAGAGAAAAGAAGAAAGAGGACAACCCTTCCTTGGGGAGTAGGAAACACAATGCAAGCTATTCTAAAATCCCTGAAAATACTGGCTTGGTTTTAGGTCAGGCTCTCCTTCCTCTTTCTGTCCTGTGTGCCCCCACCCCCTTGCACACACCCCACTCAACAAAGGGAAATTGGTATTTTTCAAAATTCTTCTGAAAGCCAACCCGGCAGATGGTTCTTTCCATGCCGGGGAGGAACAAAAAGAAAAACCTGCCAGGATACACATCACTGAGATGTGACAAAGATGGGCATGGTGGCTGGCCTTTGACCCAGGGATTTCATAGGCCTATTAAACCATGTGGCCAAGATGGACTGAGTCGACTTCTATCTCCAGCACGCAGCTGCTGTACCCCACAGGCTCATGCTAAGTATATTAGAATAAGTCAGGCCAGATAGACTGAAAAGAAACAGGGTTTTCATCTCCCACCTTTTTAACACCTTACGACAATCCTCATCTAAGCAGGTGGTGGTGAAATTCAGTGGCCACACTAACAGTGGAGATAGTAAAAGGCTTATTTAGACAGTAATTTGCAACAGTCCTACTTCACCAAAGTCTTGCATTTATATATCAATGATATGAGCTCCTGCAAATGCAGAAAGCCAAGGGTAAATCACTGCCAGCCCTTCTATCACACTCAAAAGCCTCAGGTTGAGCATCTGTCTATCACAAGCTGCCCTCCTTTTTCTTTAAAACATCCTCTAGATAACATGAACAGGCAAATTCCCACTCTCTCTGAGTGCACGGCAAGCAGAGCCCAGACCTCCATGTCTCAAGGACCTAAGCTGGTTCCAAGGACGAAGCATGGCTTGGTTACGCACCACAGCTGCCAACCATGGCACAGGCAGCAGCAAAGGATGTGCTGCCCTCCTGCAGAGCCGCCCTGTGCTCCACAGATTCCCAACGCTGGCAGTCGCTGTCCCCAGTGACTAATAGCAGCTCCTGCCCACGCCCACAGCTGATGACCTCAGGACAGGTCAGTCTCTCCCCATCACCCTCTCCCCATTTCCTCCTGTGATGGCTGTGCTGCAGTCACAGAAAGAAATAAGCTTTGCCACCCCCCTCCCCCCCGACTTTGAATCAGGAATATAATTACAAGTGATGCAATGGAATTAAGACCAGAGAGAGAAAAGGCTGGAGGGAATTTGTCCTGCTGATTACATAAATTATTGAAGAAAAGTATCCCATGGAAAGAAAGAGGCTGTCTGTGAGAAGAGAACTTCACCAGCTGTGTGCTGGTGGACACAACGTCAGAAAATGGACAGGACAAATTAATTATCCCCGTCTAACCTGCTCACAGCATGGGATATAAGAAGTAGAATACCTTGTCAATCCAACAGCATCAGTTCCCAGTGGAAGATGCAATAAAGAAGTGCCTTCAAGCTCCATGTTAATACAAATTAAGCAGGTGACTAATGCAGGGACTGTCCCTGCAGCTCAATAGACTTTAGTGGGAGGCAGAAATGAGGGCTGGTCAAGACCCTGTTAGTGCTGCTGCTCCCCAGTGGAAAAAAGTATCTGCCTCTGGTCTACTTTTCTTAGTCTTAAGGGTGACCTTTTTTCAAATTACCCACCTGGGAATACAGCAGGTAACATTTTGGCAAAGCTACCCAGGATGGCACAATGTTCCACGGAGGAGCAGGTGACACTACTGATAAAAGTCTATTTAGTAATCCCAGTGTAAGCTCTACCTCGGAGGTATGAGGAAACTGTTTCCAACACATCCTCCTGGGAAATGTTTGCCAACCACATTACAGAAGTGCCTTCTCACAGAAGCACCAGCTGGGGAACCAGTGACTCGCCCTGCGGTGAGGCCAGGGTGTGATCGTGGTGACACATCGAAGTCCAGTGCTCGGCCCTCTCTTTGTCAGAGTCGTCAGCATGGGGAGAGGGGGGCCATGTCCTCTGGCTCATTTGCTTGTGCCACCACATTCCTTCCAAAAGCGAGAGCACTGGGCAAGTCAAAATTACCCACGGATCCCCTCAGGGCTGATTCTCATCTTTCAGCCATGTGGAGGGAGAGCAGCTCACATGAAGTTAGGATGCTGCAAGGAACTGAAATTCCTCAATGAACCACCCAAGTTTATAGTGGTAGAGTTTTTGTAACACCCGATGTCAATAAAAAGATACCATCTCTCTCTGCAAACCTTGCCGCCCAGGTGAGAGAGAGCCATGAGAAACTGATGAGAAGATATGAGTCCTCCAGTAGGTATTCCTCATTCAACTCTTACCACATTTTAGGGTTTACAGACCACAAGGGATTATTAAGGGCATCTAGGTCAACCAATTGCATGCTGGGCCCAAAACTCCACCCCCTCATTTCTTCATCCAGCCCTAGCTCTTCCCTGTGATAAGTTTTAAGCGAGCAGTGAAGATGCAGAGAGTTAACCATTTTGAAACAAATTGACCTGTTTAAATGACAGCTAGAAGAGGACTGGTTTCCAGAAGGGCTCTGCACTCAATGCTTGGAGATCAAGCCACCCCTGGGAGACTCAACTGTGCAATGGTTAAGCAACCACAGCTCAGTGAAAAAGGTCTGAGTGTTAACCTGGCCTGTGACAGGTTCCTTGAGTGAGTCACTTAATCTCATTGCTCTGTTTCACATTCTGTACTAAGAGACAAGATGGTTCCACTTATCCTCCTCTCTACAGAACTTGTGAAATTCTTTCAGGAAGACAGGCTCTCCTGATGCCTTCCTTTGTACGTGCCAACAGCAGATGTGGATGCACAACAGCAGCATGGGACAGCACCTGAAAACCCCACTTAGTTCTGCAAACACAGCTGTGGTTGACCGTCTATCTTGAATGACCATGTCCTCACCTTCAGCAAACCCATCTTGGCCACAGTCCAAGCCACATCTTAGATATACAACCCCATTTGCAACCTGTAGTAAGACACCTTAGCCCTCATGCTGTTCCTTTCACTGCACCCACAGCTCCAGGAAAAAAAGAAAAATAACAACAAAATGTTTGGCCTGATACTACTCTGCCCACTCTGGAGAAAAAGAGTTTGTTGCCCATCCTACTTGGAAGCAGTGTCATGCTACTGGTGCATGCACAATGGCTTGAGAATCCCTTTTCTCATAGCAACCACCTGAAGCTCAGAGTCCAAATATAAACATGATGTAGAAATAGCACTTTATGTCCTGAAATGAAGAAGGCAACAGCCGCTGGCCTAACTCATGTTAGAGGTCATGGCAAGAAATGGAAAATAATGCTCTTATGAAAACACAGCTAACTGGACTAGTCCTCGAGGGTCACATCTCAAATGGAATAATTTTAAGGTTCAAGAGTTGGAAGAATCTCAGCGTTAAAAAACAAAACAATGCATGTTTATTCTGGATATTTTTAGACCAGTTTCCTAAGGAAACAAGGGTAACATGGTCACACTGTGTTTGTGTGTATGTGAATGCACACACAAAGTCCCTGCCTGCCTGCACAATCGTCTCTCCTCAATGTTTTTCGAATATTTTGTCCAGTTTTGATCAAATGTGATGCAAATCCAAAATATTTGTGACATAATATTCTAACAGGTTTCGTTCAAACTGTTCTCTGGTGAGAAGAAAGGGAACCCTGAAGGGCTCCCAAAAAGGGTTTGGCTGGAAAGTTCATTCATCTCTAGACACCAGAGAAGTCACATAGGAAAGTGGCCAGAAACCAATTTTCACAAGCCTCCATTCTCTTAGATAAAGCAAAGAAAAGGCAAGCTGAGGGCACCAGGTAAAACCACACTTCCCATTCAAATGGAGTATGATGGGTCCATTACTCAGTCCCACTGGCTGGGCAGGAGAATGGGGGCAGCAAGAAGCCTATCTGGGAATGAAGCATGTGAAGAATTAGACCTGACCTGAGGGAGCTAGCTGGGTGTGCTGGGTGTGTTGTGTGTGTGTGTATTTGTGTGAAAAAGGAATTCAAGATGAAGAGTTTGTAGGCAAATCAGAAGGTACCTGTGGTCAGGCATGCCTGGAAAGGGAGGAAAGGAAGCACTGCAGGCTAAAGCCAATGGTGGAAGAACACTATCATGTACATGAAGGACAACCTCTGCAAATGAAAACACAGCCAGTTTGCAGCCCTGGGTGTACACGCCAGCACATCACTTCTCCATCTCCGTTAGCCTGGAAGCCACGGTGCTTTGGAAACACCATATGTGCAGTGACTTGGCCAAGGGTTTGCACCCTCTCCTCCTGCCTGAGGAGTTTGGTGGTTGGGGCTGAGGACCTCCACCTGGATCCCCACCTTCCTGCACCCATCCCAGTTGCTTCCTTGCAGCATCTCCTCAATCCCGACACCAGGACTGTGGATATTTTGTCATGGTTTGAAGAGAAAGACACAGCACAAGTAAACAAGGAAATGTCACAGAGGGCTATTGAAACTCAGCTGTGGGAGGGAGAGACTGCTGCAAAACAAAACCTGTCCTCAACACAGACAGCCTCCCCAAGTCCTGGTCATATGGCAGTTAATCAAGTACACCTACTCTTCCTTGTTTGGCACTCTGTGCTCAGCAGAAAAAGCCTGCTTGCATTTCCTCAGCCCATCCATTCACTGCCAGATGTTTGCTTCTTTAAGACACACTTGACTAGATGCTAAAAAAAAAGTCTCAATTCTTTGGGAGCAGACAGACAGTGAGGGATGGGCATCAGCTGGGTCAGGCAGAGCACTGAGCTGGAAAAGACACTCTGCCTTATTGCTGTCACAAGATATCCAGCTCATGATATAAGACGGACACTTCTCCAGCAAGCTTTGGAGGAGAAAGAAGGGTTAAGAGCTGGGATCCAGCCCTCCAGCTCTTCATAGAGAGGCTTTGAACCACCTTCAGGTGGGACCAGCCTCCTCCAGATGGCTATGTGGGGGATCAAGATGACTCAGCTCCCAGCCTGCGCACCTCAGGTGCCTTCATGGACCAAGATGAACCTAAGTGGTTCTCAACTCCTAGAAAAACTGGTTTCTTAAGTGAAGAAATTCATTTCTACACAAAAACAAACAAACAAACAAAAAAAAACACAACCAAAAAAACCCCACCCAAACATTCATTCCTGTTCTTTTTTTGCAGTAAGCCTAGGATACCTGAGGTGGGAGACCACCAAACTGCAGCTGTTTCATTTGTGCCTTCAACAATGCAGTAGAAAGAAAAGCTAGCCTGAAGGAAAGCTGGGATGACTATCAAAGAGCTGAGTTTGTGTAGCTTTGCACCCGTACACTTGTGCAGAAAGACTGTAAAAATGCCAGGACCCTTGTGCCTGTTAGAGCAGCTCTGCATTGATCTCTCAGCTGCTCAAGAGCCAGTTTCACCTTGGAGGCAGCTGGAAGAGCACTCCTCCACTCTGTTGGCCCTTCTGAGGCTCCACCACTATACCACAACCTGGGAAGAGGGTGAGGTCTACTCTGCTGGTGCGAGCTCCATGTACCTGCCACAAGCATCACACATAAAGCTGTCTCAAGGCTTTACTAAGAAAGCACAGGGACTAAACCAGCACTGAAACATATCCAGGCTGAAGGGACTGTGGATGTTCCATCATCCCCAGGGCTGGAGGAGAAGGGAATTTGTAAATCAAACCCTGCCACTTCAAGCAGGTACAACTAACACACAAGTGCCTTCCTTTCCTTGCTAAGCCATGGGGACCAAGCACTTACATCAACCCCCAGAGCCACGTTTGGGATGGCAACAGGAAGAGCTGACTCAGATGACATCTTGTACAGGGATGCCCTTAGCAAAGAGGGATAAGCATGCACAATGAGCAATTGGATGATCATGCACACAAATCACGGGGGAGATGAGTCTGGCACAGGGGTAATCCAGCAAGAGCTGTGGATGCACACGAGAACCTGGAGGGAAAGTGCAATGTGCAGTCAGCAATAAAAAGAAGCGGGAAGGAGAGGAGGGGGAGCACTTGTGATCTTCTGGGGAAAAAAGGAGGGGTGCAATGATGCCTTTTGGCTGGTCCTGAAATCACGAGCAAGACATAGTTAGGTGGTAAAAAGAGGTTACCTTTATAAGGATCCTTAGGTGCACGATTCGCCGGGTGGAAAATGCCGAAGATGCACCCATAGCGTAACGCATATGCAATTTTTATATGTTTAGCAAATTAGCGTATCTGACAAAAATCACCAATTAGAGACATAAGTGGTGAGGTAATTTCCCCCCGTTTCAACCCTCTTTGAATTACCCCTCCTTTAGATAGGAACTGAATTTTGTCTATGAAAATGTGTCTGGGACTGCTAGTCTCAACCTTGGATTCCCCAAAAATCTAACCTTGGACCCCCAGCTTGGAGCTCCTGGGGAATTTATTTTGTCTTTCTGTCTAATAGAGTAGGTGAAATGCTAGCTATGAATACTATGATAGGCTACAGAGCTACAAAAGAATATAGAAAATATATAAAAGAAAAAAAAGGTAAAAATCAATTTGGCATCAGCAACATTGAGAACACGTGAATGAGAGAGTCCTCAAGGAAAGGTGAACCACCAGAGAAAGTTGCATATGCAGGGCAGTGAAAAGGAAGACTGTGAATTGAATTTCAAGGGGGAAAGTGTTAGAACTGCTTCCTGCAGAGAAATGGCAAACACCTACAGAAACTCAAAGGGAAAAAAAAAAAATGGAAGAAAATCCAGAGATAGTTTCCTGTGACTACACACAAGGAAGCTTTACTTCCAATTGACTTGCTGCTGTGCTTATCTCTCAGCAATAAAATGCATTCACCCATCCCAAGCTCTCAAAAAACCCTAGTGCAGTAATAATTACAAAACCACGGGCTCACATCCTCTGAAGAAGGACGTTATGCATATGATGAAAGCTCCAAAGAACCTTTGTCAGACTATGCTTAAAGAAAGAAGGAGTGGAAAATGAAGTGTTTACAGAAATAAGAGAATAGAAAAAACCCCAAAAAATGAATGCAGGGAAGGGACAAAAAAAGGAAATAAAACAAAACCAGAGGAATAACTGTTCATCTGGGACTTGTTAAATGCTACATGGCAGGCAGGGAATGCTGATAGATTGCTTCATTGCATTTGATGCCACACTTTCAGTGTTCTTCCAGACTGATAACATATTTCCTTATCTGAAGAAAAAAGCACCTTTAGTGTTGCTGAGGTGGTTGACTCAAGCAACCCTACTGCAGGTGAGAGAGCAGCAGCTGCAGGGCTCCCCAGCATGCCAGCAGGACATCCTCTGGGCTCCTGACTTTTTTTCTTCCCTCCCTCTCCAATTAGACTAAATGAAATGGAGCTATTTGTGGGTTTAGAAGTAGCAACGGTTCAGCCTGCTCCATCCCCAGGTGCCAAAGGGTTGAAATAAGAGAAAACTCTTACAGAACATTTGTGCGCTTTCCAATTGCCACACAAGCAGCCAGAGACACAGCTCAAGCTATGATTCAGCTTCTGAGCAGCCCCAGGAAAAGGGTTAGGAAACTACCCTTACCGTTTTTTTCAAGTAGGGGAAGCCAATGTGAAACTTTGTATGGTCTGGACTTAAAAGAAACCCCAAAAGTTGTTGGGTTGCAGCCAAACATTCAAGCCAGCAGAGCAGAGGTTCCCAACACTGGTACTCTCTCATCCCCTGCCTCTCTCCCCTCTCCGGGGCATCAGCAACCGCACCCAGCAAGATCCTCTCCCGAATTCCCTCCCCTCCCATTCAGGATCGCATAACATCCCTGGGGCGATTGCTCACACGGAAAAGCAACATGAGGAAAGTATTTAATGTATGTTTATGTCTTTTAATATAGTGTAGCAGCTGGAATCAAAGGCAAAAACCCCGGGCCCTCAGCACATGAGCATCATGGCTCTCCACAGAGTCCCCTTCTAATCACTGCTGCTCTCTGGACCACAGCTTTAGAAATCAGGCACTAACCCCTATTGCCTAATTAGCAGAGCAGTGTAAAGCTTAAGAACAGGCATATCTTCTTCCTCCCTAAGTGGCCACTGAATAAATGTTATATCCCCAGTTCACAGTCCCTTTCTACATTGCTGGCATTACCAGTCTTTTGTGTACCCACATGCTGTTACTTAAATTGCTTCCATGTTTTCATTACTTGCCCTCTGTGCTGTGTGTATTGAAGCTCCTGCAAGAATGCTGAAGTGGTATTTCAAAGCACTGGGGACTGCTGGAGATGTAGCTGGAAATATTATGCAACAAGCTAAGGGGATTTTCCAAGTCCTGATAGAGTTTGCACTTCCTCAGGGGAAGAATAAACTTGGGTGCTACACAACGAAGTGCAGGACAACCACTCCCACCCACCAGAGGCATAAGAACGGCACTTGCAGCTCAGTCTGTGTGTATTCTCTGCATCCACGAGCAGGGTGGTAAGCCCAAATAATGCTCCCATTGGGTGCCAGGGAAATGTATACATTGGGCCAAACCCTCCTGGCAAAAATCCATAAAGGACAGTGGACTGATGCGAGCTGAAGGTCTGTCCCACTCTTCAAATGTGTTGTTCCCTCCTGCTGCTGCCAGGAGCTGCTTTTCTGGAGCTTGTGCTGATTAAACCAACAGGCAATCAAAACAGCCTAGCGCTGAAATTTCAAAACCGCCAAAACCATTTAAATGTGACAAATCACTTTTTTTTTTCCATAACCACTACTGCAGCTCTCAATGGCTCTGCAAGTGCACACAGAAGGTTCCTGTGTGCTCCTCTCTCCCTGGGAAACACACAGGTGGACCAGAGAGCTACATCTCCACATGAGTTTCAATTTGCTCTTTCCTCCTTGTTATGTTCCCCCCAAAAAATTTCTGTACCTGACACAAGACGGACATTGGCCATAGAAGAAATCACTCTGCCAGCACTGGAACTTTTCTCCCACTCACTTCCAGCCTCCCTTGCTGTAGTGCCTTTGATCACCCCTTGATGGGAGGTGTTCACAGCGTGATCCTGGAACCCCACGAGTCGAGGGGCAGGCGTGTGTGAAATCCGCCCCGGCTGCAGGGATGCAGGTTATTCCCCATCCTGCTGATGCAGGCTATAGGGCTCCAGGCATCACTCCCCTCGAGATCACAGCCCTGGGGTCTTCCAGACCCCTGCTGGGGACATCTCTGCCGCAGCTGCGGCTCAGCAGCTGCCGCGCGGCAGCCGTTGGGTGTTATGCTAATGATGCACCGGGGCAGCAGCCCTCTCCCCATCTGCTCAGAGCATCCACCTGCTGGGTGGTGAGGTTTTTTTGTTTGTTTTAATGGCCAGATTAGACCAGTGTTGACCCAAAGCGCTCCCAGCCTGAGCGCAGGGTGTGTGTGAGCACAGCCCCAGCCTGCTCCGACCTCACAGCACAGGTGCAAGCTGGATGCAGCCGCGTCTGAGCCATGATCTGTTTCTTTCAAACTCCTTATCCTCCTGCAATTAAAGTCATCACCCTGAGCATAACCATGCTACGAGGTGCTTTTTTCAGTTATTGTTCACACTGGGTTTGTTTGGTTTTTGTTTGGGGTTTTTTTACACATAACTTCCTTATGCTTAGCTTATTTATTCAACCTCTTTGGATGACCACACAGAAAAGAACACACCTTCCATGCCCATCTGACTGGGTGATAAATAGATATGAAGGCTCTGATTTCTATTTCAGTCATATTCTCCTCAGTCCATGTGTGGCAGACAGTGGTTTGCAGTTCTTTTTTTCTCTCTGCATGGACATGGAAGGATTGCTTGTGACACCTTTGCTGTCACTGAGCATGGTCTCATAAAGCTGCTGCTTCCCCTGAGACCTCTACAAGCATTCAGGGAGGACAGGAAAGTGGGAATTAGACATTGCTTGGTACTAAGAAGGCAGACCGTCCTTTTCAATAGGTAGGAACATCTCTTCTCAAAGTGTTATGGGGCCAAACTTCTGCTGTGCTAAAAAGAGCTACTTCTTTCATGCCCATACGCTACATCATTTAAAAGATTCTGAGAAAAAAAAAAATCTCCTTGATTTGGTTTTTTTTTTTGTTGTTTTCCAGTTCAGCTTGTAAGAAAAGTACTCTGAGAGTGAGTGATGTTAATCTCCCTGGTGTCTGCCTTGAGTCAGTGGGAAATGTCAATGCTTAAAAAAGTGATTTTGAGTTATGAAAATTTTGGTCTAAGTCAGTCTGCCGAGGAGGATTTCTCCAGGAAGAGGTGGTGGCAATTAACCTCCTCAGGGCTTCATGTTTCACCTTGAGCACCCATCGCATCTGTAAGGTATGGCAGAAGAGGGATCAAAGATGCATGAGCAGGAAAACCAAGCCCTAATCACTGGCTGCTAAAATCCCAGATGAATTTGTCCAGGTTTTGGAGACATTTGTGCGTCTTTTATCAAGTCGGTGTTCCTGCCTGAGCTCATCATGAAGCCCATGTGCTACTAAGGAGGAAGAGGTGAAGTATTTGTACTGTAACCCGACCAAAACTACTTAGCTAATGCCTAGGACAGAAAATACCTCTAACCCAAAAATTTGGGTCTGCACCAGCACTGCTTAACACACTCAAACTAAATTTGGTCTATGTACTAAGTGTAGGCGACACTACAGAAAAATCAAGCCAACAACAAATCAAAAGGGTGCTCTTGAAAACAGCTCATACAAAGAAAGGATTTTCTTTCTTTCTTTTCTCATCCTTGGATAAGTGAAAATATAAAAAAAAAGTTCAATTTTTACCCAGACCTAAAGTACCAAAAATTTCTCTGCAGAAGGATATTTCAAGAAAATGATATGCATCTGGAAGAAAATGAGACTTATAATGGAAGTATTTTCTGTAGCATAACTATAGTGCTACTCACACAATGCTGTAATCAAGAATAATGGAGCCCATCACCCAGAATACAGGAATGAATTCAATTGTTCACCGTGCACATACCTCTATTTTAAAAATGCAGTTGAATGCTTTAACTGCCAAAAGGCTTGAGCATTAGTGCTCAGGCACAAAGCCGTTTGGATGTGGGCTCCTTCATTTCTCACTCATGGAATCATTAATCTCAAAACTCAATTACATACAAAAATAGAAGAGGCCTGGTTGAACTTTTGATCTCTTCTGAATTGGTTCGTCTGAAGGATAGTTCAAGATCATTCCCGATGCATATGTGGCAATGCAGGATGATACTTGCTCTGCGCTCCTCCAAGGCCACATCTTGCAAAGGCTGTGCCTTGGACACAGATTGTTTGAGATTTGTTCCTCCCCTCTCCCTCTGCTTCCAGGAGAAACTGGAAATATGTGAAAGAATAGGACCTACCTTCTTTTTGGAGTGTGATCTGTCCTCCTCTTTAGCTGTTTTGCTATTTTTCCCAGTTCTGGAAAGCTTCTGCTCCCCAGACTGCTTGATGGTGATTTTGATCTCGGGAGGGCAAATATAGTTCTCCAAGTTCTTTGGGGGCTTCTTTGCTCTCTTGGTGGTCTGGATCTTCAGTTTTAAACTCCCCTCTGTGAAGTTAGCCTCCTTGATGGAAAACTCCTGCTCCTCCAGGCCATCTCCTGCCACCCATTTCTCGCTGTCCGCATTGGAAGTGGAATCCACGTCTCTTCCGGAACCCAGCTCATCCTCTTCCTCGGGCTCCAGCCTCTCACTGCTCACCGGGATCCCTTTCCCCGCGCCTGATGAAGGCAGCATCGTCTCCCCTGCGCAGCCCGAGACAGGCGAAGGCTTCGTGGAGGTGACAGCAGCTGGCAGAAAGTCTGCCTCACCCCCCCTTTGCCGGGAGCTGCTCAAAGTCTCTCTGGGCTCCATAGCAATACCACAACACCCTGGAGTTTGGTCAGAGGGAAGGGGAGTACAGGAGGGGATGAGGGAAGCAAGGGCAGATATGATTCCAGGGAGCGAATGGCAACTGTCCACCAAATTCAATGTCCCGGTCACCCAGAGGCTGCAAAATGCTCAGAAGAGACCAAATGTGCCACTGTCAAAAGAAAGGAGAAAAAAAAGAGGAAGTTAGTACATATACACACACACACATGTATCAAGCAAGTGTGGATATGACTGAAACAGGGCACGAGGCACACTCAAGCTTCCCCTGCAGCACCTCGAGGGCTTTCCTTGAAGCAAAATGGGAACCAAGGCTTGCCAGCATTTCTGAGGGCTGGATCTGCAATGCTTTCCTGCAGATATGACATCACAAAGCAAGGAACAATAGCCATGTGTACTGTTAAATTGATGACAAATAATATGTATTAAAAAAAAACAACCGCTCAAACTGTTGTCTGAATGCAAATGTCTTTAGCTTGATTTATGCCATGAATGAGGGGACAGCCAGCTCTTCACACCTATGAACCTCCTCATTACCTCGACGTGCTCACTGTCACTGGGTTTCCAGAGGGGGAAAAAAAAATGAAGTCAGACACTTGCCTTGGGTTAAACAATAACCCAGTGATCAGAGCACAGAAAACACGGTGCTGCCCTCTGAATCAGCAGCAGAGTTTCAAACTCTCTATTTCCTCACTTCCCAGGTATGGGAGAGACATACCCTTGGCTGCCAGCTATTCTGAGGGGAATCCTGCTTTGGATGCATAATTCATTACAGACCAACTGCAGCCAAAGATGCTGTACAGGATGCTGGAATTGCAGGAGGATCCACCTGGGCTTCCTTCAGGGCATGTCAGTGTCCCAAGTATTGAGGTGTGTGGAGGAAAGCTAAACTCAAGGTTTTCCAGGGTTCCTCATGCCCCTGGGTACCCCTGCTCTGTGGTAAAGCCTTGGGCTGGATGATGCACAGACTGTGCTCTCAATCTTGCAAATTTTATTTTTCTTTAGAACATCAGAGATGGAACCCTTTGAGAAGGAAGCAATCCTACCAGGTACCTTACAAAGTCTCAGCTAAAGTTAAAGGGAGAAGCTGTGAATCTTCAGTTGAGGCAGAAGTTATATCAGAAGTAGCTCCCTGCTAGATAAGCTCAGCTACACTTGACCAACTGCCATCAAGATCTGAGCACAGCTAGGGATTTCCCAGGTCACCCTTCTTGGCAGCGATGTGCTATAGAGAAAAAACCAAAAATTACCTTGCTACCTATCACTGAACCAGAACAGTGCCAGTATACACTATGCTAAAGCACAGCTCACCTAGAAAAAACACTCATCCTTGTACCACTGGCTTCTTTTTGCTTTTTAAACGTACCTTTCAGGAGCTTGAAATTCAACAAGGAGTAATAACAAGTGCCTTTTATTAGTTATAGATCCATATTTGCACTGGGGTATGGCCATATGTCACTTCTCTGACCTGGGCATATATGGCTGCAAGTGGAAAGTCCTAAGCATCCTAGAGCTCCATGAAATCATTAGGTGACCTCCACCCAGGTCCCAGCAGACACAAATTAAAATACAGTTCCCATAAATAGCACAAGCTGACAACCCAAGCAGAAAGAAAAAAAAAAGAAGGGGAAAAAAAAATGAAAAAGAGAGAACTTGGAGCCTGAATTGCCATCTGGCCTTAGGGATGGTTTCTGTAGCTCACACGAGATAGAAATACATCACAAAAACACTTAAGCTGCACATCTTCTGGCAATAGTGGAGACACTCATTTCCCAGAGCTGGTGTCACTGGTCTCATTTGAAATGATCTTGAGGAACTAACAGACCCAAGGCCCCATGCATGCCTGCCCTGACTCACCCTGTGGTCAGCAAGTCTCTCCATTTCACCCCTGGGAAACAAGGATCACACTTACATCCTACAAACCCATTGTAGGGTGGGTTAGTTAATGGCCTTACAGAGTTTTGAACCCAAACCATGTGATAGTTGCTAATTACTAACACAATTAGTACATGAAAGCCACCCAGTTGCAAGGAGCTGCTCCACCTAATTGACTGACTTTGCACCTTGCCTCTCTTTGTGCCTGTGGAGGTGACGGGAGTCAGAGACACCTTCCCTCTTCCAACCGGCCCAATCAAGAAAAAGAAAAAAAAATAAAAGAAAAAAAAGCCATCTTATTTATCTGCCATTTTGCATTGTTAATCTACGTGGAGAGGGACACAATGTACACACTCTGCTGGGCTGCAACACAAACACAAGGTGGTAAAAGCTCGGTGGTGCAGCATTCCAGGGAGTTACCGCTCTGGTATGCACGCATGTACAATGGGTACTCTGTGCCGGCCTCCGCCCGCAGGCTTTTAACCTCTGTCGCTGCTGGCTGCAAAGAGCAGCCTCTGGAGCAACTCAGCAGGATGAGCCTGCAGCCACTGAGGGTGCAAGGAAGGGACCATTGCCACTGCCTAATGAACCAACCCTCTTGGCACCCTCAGCTGAACGGGAGTTTAAGTACAGCTCATGGCTCCAGGACAGGAAGAGTCATTCAGGTTTTGAGCCATTGGGTAATGTTTTAAGGAGGGTGAATAAAAAGCCAGGTTTCTGCTCCAAAGTCTGGTTGTGGGTCTTGGACCCAAACGCTGGGCCATAACAGCCAAACACTCAGCCCTGCTTGGCCGTGTGCCTCCAGGTCAGTGTAAACAAGCAGCAGATAAATACAATCATTGCATTACACCCATGTCACATGAATTCGTGCCAAATCCACCTTAAAACCCAACTTAAAAATATTGGCATCCTGTTCTGCCAAGAATCTGCAGATGATATCACCAGACCCACACGTAGCAACAAATAACCCTACACTCAAATGCTGCACCCAGAATTAACTGGGTCATTGTTTTAGATATCTCCTTACTCTCCTTCAGTGTTAATAGTTAAATGACTTGGATGCAGGGACATCATACTCGTCTTTCTAGTTTGGGCAGGCTACCTGTGCTTTGACTAATTAGAAACCTCACTGCAGGCCTCTGAACGTGTAACCTCTACTGGAAACCTCCCCTCTTCCAGAGTGCCTGCAAGCAGAATCACGGAACCATGGAATGGTGTGTGTTGGAAGGGACGCTAAAGCTCATCCACTTCCACACCTTTACTATAGGCAGGGACACCTCCCACTGTCCCGGGTCGCTCCAAGCCCCGTTCAGCCTTCCAGGGAAGTGGCAGCCACAGCTTCTCTGGACAACCTGTGCTAGGGCCTCACCACCCTCAGAGGGAACAATTTTTCCCCAATATCCAATTTAAATGAACTCTCTGTTAGTTTAAAGACGTTCTTTGTTGTCCTGTTGCTGGAAGAGCTCTATTTCTATCTTTAACACCCAGGACATGAGGTCTGTCTAAACTTCTAAATGCTGACCCAAGCTGCCCTTCCAGGCCTCTGAAGCTCACCAGCATCAAGTCCTGTTCAATGAGCAGCTACAGAGGCATTTTACCATCCAAATTAAGCTCACGGAGGAAAGTGTTACTGTTAGCAGGCTTCCTGCAGTCAAGTTAAATTTGAGGAGGATAATTCACAGGTGAATGACAATAAATTTCACAGAAGTTGGCATTAGGTCTTAATTAGGGAGAGATTCACGCTTCCTCTGATAAGTACTGAGAAATAATCAAACGCCTGCTTGCTCAGCCTTGTTACCAGTGCTCACTTTTCTTATCAGCTCCTCTGGGCACCTCAAGCAGTCTTCTGGAGGTAAAGGCCTTTAAGTAGGAGACCTCCCTTTGGGTCATACTGGATGTCTCCTATTATGGGTTCTGAATTCCCTCCCTTCTCCTGCCTCAGGCAACCTGGTGCTTGTAAGTACTCAGATGCCAGGGCTATAGAGTGATTAAAGTGAAAATTTGCTGAGGACAAAAACAGGGATGAGAGCCAGTAGGAGGGAGGAGAAATCCACCTGCTTGGGATTCTCCATGAAATGAAAGCGGACATAATACTTGGCATGGCTTTTGCCTTAAGCTTGGACTCGATGATCTTGGAGGTCTTTTCTAGCCTCAGTGGTTTTATGATTCTGTGATGCTAAGTGTGAGAGCAACCACATTAGTAGCAAGCAAGCACTGCTTTGACACATGCAAGCAAGGCAGGTTCAACTGCCCAGTGTTTCTGCTCTTCCTCTGAACTGTTCAAGCACTAGGAACACCAGCAAGGAGTTGGGAATGATATTAAGAGATGCTGCCCAGATCTCTTCTACACTAATACTGCTGTAACTACTCAGGCTACTTTAATTGCATTCACACAATCCAAAATGAATGGGTGAAAAAGAAAAAAAGTCTGTTGAACAGGTTCAAGTGAGGGGAAACTAAGGCACAAGCCTGAAGCTCATAGGGAATGCAAAGTGGAGGTCACATCTTTTCAAACTCTGTGTCTATCAGGTTGCCTTTGGATGTCCCATCTTCCCATGGGACATTGCATTAAATCCCTAATCTCTGCAAAATATCAGGAATCCTGGAACCCTCTTTAAGTTCCATCCTTCTAAAACTGTTCACCACCAAGTGCTGGAGACTGCACAGCAGTGTTCAATCATGAGATATCACCTTTCACTCCAAAGACTCTCAGGTTGCTTCCAAGGTCATATATGGCACAGTGGAAATGCCTCTGGGCTAGAGGCCAATGGACAACCCGTGTTACAGCCAAGGGCAAGTTTTGGTCAGAAACCTGCTTTTATGAGCAGCGTCTACGAAACTTCAGATTTCATCACAGGTCATAAAAACCCGACATCCTGGCATGTGACAAGCTGCAC
Source organism: Edolisoma coerulescens (assembly GCA_013397115.1). Taxonomy (NCBI): domain Eukaryota; kingdom Metazoa; phylum Chordata; class Aves; order Passeriformes; family Campephagidae; genus Edolisoma; species Edolisoma coerulescens. The sequence goes on along the minus strand of VWZW01004697.1, from coordinate 9,877 downwards.
TGGACCCGGTTAACGCATACTGGAGTACAGAAATGCCCCACCCTATTTCTTCGTTATTGTTTTGCAAAAAAAAAAAATTAAAAAAAAAAAAAAATTGGAATTTCATGCTTGGTTGTGGTCTCTGTCCATGCACTGCCAGATAGCCAGCAGCATGACTTTGATGCTGATCAGGAACAGGCATCTGATCACACTTCTGTGGAATGGGCAAGCACACAACATGAGGCTCAACATTTTCTTTGTGGTGACTTAAAGGCATTTCCAGAGGATGGGAAAACTTGTAAGCCATAAAGCCAGTGTAGTGCAGACAAGTGACATAATATGATACAATACAAAGTCTTCTGGGATAAAATTAAATAACTGCATTTTTTTTTTTTTTTGAGCAAATTTGAACCAGTGTGAGTTTATACTGGATCAGTGTCATGTACCAGTAGTGTGTTTAATCCACTGCTCAGAGCCCTGCAGCTAGATTTATGGCAGCTTTGGACCACAGCCTCACATACTTCCTGAGGCCATGATACTCTGAAAGAACAACCCAGCTTTGGCAGGGAACTCAAATAATGGCTGTGGCAGTTATTTTCTGTCCACATTATGGATCATGTATAAAACACCCTCTCCCTGTCACCTGCCTTGTGTCCGTCTAACTAAGGTATGTAATTCATTAGTAGGGTGAATTAGAAGAAGAAATGTCATTCCTCTTTGCATGGTCCCCCTGCCTCCAACTCTGCTTTTGTTCCAGTCCTTCCAGCTTTACCTCTGATTTTGCATGGATTATGTGAGGACTTTCTACAAAGGGACAGGATGCAAGCTGTCCCAGATGTGGGTTATCCACATGGAAACAAGGAGCAGGAGTTAATGGCAATTGCCAGAAATACAATCTTCACTTGTTTCCATCAGGTTGTGCTGAGTGCACCTCCTGAGCAGCACTGACTGATGGCTCCGCCTCAAGTGTGACCAAGTCTGGCAAAGGGAGCCAGGAAAGGTCATACTGAAGGGAAAAAGACATGGTAAACCAAATATCTGTCACAGCCAGATGAAGCTGCAAGCATCCTCCCCAAGACAAAGGGGCAGAAATAAATGAAAATCCAAGCACATCTGTAATTACAGAGGCATGTGAGTGTGCACATTACACACACACATATCTGTCTTCTCAACACAGACATATTTAGAGTAGATTATGGAATCATATCTGACTCCATAATTAGGTTTGAGACTTTATAATTAGATCAGATAGTCACCTTTCTATGTAAGTAACTAACTGTCATACAGGGCTTGCAGGAGGGCCAACTGAATGATTAAACAACTGACACGGCCATAAATCACAAGGACAATAAAAGCAGTGCTGCCCAAGGTACAGCTGTGGCAACTGCCAGCGTAGCAAAGCACCCATCTGCAGGAGGAGGAGAGGTGCCCATCATGCTGCCCAAGGACTTTTACAAGCTCCTGCCTGAGAACTCTACCGAGGTTTTGTGAACATACTCACTCATAACCTAAAGCTGTATCAGAGTGCTGGGAAAGGGAGTGCAATCATCAGACCTGTGAACACCTCCTCACAGAGGCTTCTGGTCTCTAAAATGATCAAACTCCTTGCACTTGATCCCTCTGAGGCAGACAACAAAAATTTGGTTCGCGTCAAAAGGGACCTTAATGACCATTTTGTTCCAGCCCCTTGCCATGGGCAGGGACACCTTTTACTATCCCAGGTTGCTCCAAGCCCTGTCCAACCTGGCCTGGAACACTTCCAGGCATTCACAACTTCTCTAGGAAATCAAGGTGTAGCATTTGATCCTAATGGCATCAAGAGCTGGCATGTGGTTTTTGCCCATTTTCCTTATGAAGATCAGGCCTCCAGGACACTGGAAAGCAGAAAGAGATGCCAGCTGTGCCTCAGCTCATTACAACACAAAAAAGCCAAGCTGGTAGATTTGCCTAAGTCAGGTCGACACCAGGTTGCTGAGCTCCCAGACCAATCATCATCACTCTCAGCGTGGTGTACAATCAGAGGTGACTCCGGGGATGACCCAAGAGACCACCCCAAGCACTCTGCTGGATGCAGCAGTGTGTGCCACTGCAAGAATAAAACTTATTCCATTAACAACAGTCATAAAACTCGTTGGGAGGAAGTGTCAATGTGCACAGAAGGGGACTTAAATACTTACTCCGTTCCAGCCAGCTCTTGCCAAGCACACCATCCTGGAGGTAGCAGCAGCTACTCCAGGCTACAAATGGAAAGTTTTATGGGTATTTAGGGAAAGGTTATTGGCACAGAGATCAGCCACAGAAAGCAAAACCCTGTACAATTCCATCATCTGTGTTACCAAACTTTCCTAGATTGACTCTGCTCTTGGAGAGCTGCCATCATACACAGTAGCCTCCTTCTAACACCATCATGGCAGGGCAATAATCTCTTCTTCTCCCTCTGATCAAACATTTCTCTCTGCACCATGAAATGTGTGGAAAATTATTTCTCTGTATAAATCATTAATGAGAGTTTTGTTTTTATTTACTGCTGCTGCCACGGGACTCCTTTCACCTTTTTTTTTTTTTTCCCCCTTCTCCATTATTTCATTTTTGCTTGCACATGTGCCAAATAGACCAGCTTCCTCTTCCTTTGGGAAAAACAAAGAAATAAATAAATAAAATCTAACAACACATCTGATAGGGAATGCACCGTGTCTTGGCTCAGCATCCATTCCTCAGAGCTGTAAGTGATTGCACAAGTAGGGCCTAAAAGGCTTCAGTCCAGGGTCTACCCCGTGCCCAGTCTGGAGTCTGTACAAACAACATATCCTATGTTATTCCATTCTGCATGCTTCAAATGATGCTGGGAGTGGGAAAGGTTGTATTTTTTCCATCCAGGACTGCACCGTGTGTTTCCATGCTGAGTAAGCAGTGGTGTCTTGCTTGGTGCTGTATAATACACCGAGCATCCCCAGCACCAAGGGGGGACTGTGAGAAAACAAGGTGTCTAAAGGACACACAAGAATAGCAATAATTTGGGCTATTTAGAGGAAGGCATTGGGGCTACTTTGTCCTGCAGAGTACATCAGTCTTTCGGGGAAAGAGAGTCCTGGGGCCACCAATACAAGAAATTCCCTTAAAGCCTCATGGATAGAACAAGAAGAAGAAAAATCAGGAGGCAAAAGCAGCACAGGACACAAGTGGATGCAGCTGGATGCACACAGGACAAAGAGCAGCCCACAGTGCTGGGACAGTGATATTAAGAAGCACAAAAACATTAGTTGGGAGCATGCTGGTGGGAAGACCTGAGGCCAGGAATAAAGGCAAGATAACTGACAGCTGCTGTGGGCAAAGGGAAGGAGCACCTTTGCCTCTAATGAGGCTGAAGAGGGATTGGTTGCAGAAGTGCTGGGTGAAGTTGAGTCAGAAGGAGATAAAAAAAAAGCCTGCTGAGTGTCCGCACACTTGAAAGGCCTCTCCAGCTCAATTACTTCACTGTGCTCTTTGCACACATCGGGCTCCTTCCAATGCAGCAGAGAGGGTCGGGAGCCCCAGATTCACCACTCAAATCCCTACTGAAGCAGGACTAAGACTTTGGACTATTACTGCCTTAGATCATAGAATCATTACGGTTGGAAAAACCCTTTAAGATCGTGGACTCCAACCATTCCCCCCTCACTGCCAAGGCCACCCCATGTCCCCAAGCACCACATCCACACATTTTTTTGAGCACTTCAAGCACGGTGATTCTAACACTTTCCTGGGCAGCTGTTCCAATGCTTGACCAACGCTCCCGGAAACAATTTATTCCTGTTATTTAATCTAAACCTCCCCTGGAGCAACTTGAGGCCATTTCCTCACATTCTGTCATTTGTAGTACTAATAACACCACTGTGAGGATGAGGATCATCCATAAGGATGTTAAAGGTTGGGATGGGATCAACACCTGGGGGGAATCCAAGGTCAAGTCAGTCATGGGTGCCACCTCTCTTCATCAATGACCTATGGATTGCTGTCTCTTAATCTGAATCCTTCACTTAGATCCCAACAAAGCAAAGTTTGGTCTGTGGGATCTGATGGGTCAAGAGAACCCTGAACTGAGGTGTCTGTACTGCTGGTCCCCAGCTGGAAATGGGTGTGGGTTTGAATAAGTTCTCAGTTCCTACCTAGGACCATGCTGCAGTTTATTGTTATTTTAATTGTTGTTCACACTACTTTTTTTTGAAAGGTTTTCCTTTAAGGGCCTTGGGAGGTCTGTTTGCTGAGCTAAGGGTGAAGAAAATGTTCTGTCCTGAAAGTCACACCTAGAGGAGAGCATGTTTTAAGAGCAGATGTCTCTTCAATGCTGGCGATAGATGTGGAGGAGCAGGACTCATGTTCCTGTGAGTACCTCGTATGACAGAGAACTCTAATGTAAGGTAACCAACACTTATAAAAAAATATAATTTATTACTCCTATCCAATGGGATTTGTTGGGACAGTGCCCTTCTCTTTAAGCCATCAGACTACAAGAATACCATTGACTTCAAGATGTCTACACTCTAATCTGTCATGGCATCAGAAAGCATGGCCTCTAATTTTTATCTCACTGAAAGACCAAAAGATGCAGAGGCCATCAAGAAGCCCTATATCCATAAGATAGAGACTACTGTCCTCTTCAAAAGCATGTAGTTAGAATAATTTAAAAAGGGAAAGGGTTTCCTCTTTCCACTCTCACTTTTTGTGAATAAATTGAAAAAAAAAACCTGATTGCTGGAGAGACTTACTCAGCTTCTCAGGAAGAAAATTGTCATAAAGCAGAGAGAAAGCATGATATTTTTCAGCCCATTAGTAAAGATTTATTAAAATTACAAGCATGTGAATGTATGGGTTAATATTTTGAACTGATTTGCAGCCTTAGGAGCAATGGACATGTATGGTAACACTTTGCCCAGATGCCTGCTACAACACTTTACATGTGTACAATCCTGTTTGAACACTTACTGAACTCCCCCAGTTAAGCTCTGTGTCTCTGATCCCTTCTGAAAAAGAACTGAGGAATTCAGAAGAGAATTATTCCCCTTACAGAATTCTGTTGAACCCCCACTATAGAGCTCCATAGGAAGGCTTTAGAGAGAAAAAAAAATAAAAAGAAAGAAAAAAAAAGAAAAAACTACAGGAAGGATTTCCTTGTCTAGGAAACGAATAGGATTTCAGAGGAGTTTCGGAGGAAACCCCACTGCATTCTCCAAAGCCAAGCATTTAGCAAGTCTCAAGGAGAGGTAGGCATGGATCACAGCATCACTCCAGAATACGCTGGGTCTGGAAACATAGAGGGAAGTTAGGCCAGTTTCCAAGTCTTAGAAATCACATCAGTAGGACAATCAGGCTATGTGGATTCATATGGAGGGAAAACGTGCCTGTAACACCTTGCAGCTTGACCTCTGGTTTGAGTATCATCATTTTCTCCCTTCCATCTTAAAACTGGCTTCTCCATCTGCTAAAATGCCAGGACAGAAAGAGAGTGATTCATCGTATACATATATATCTCAGTTTTAAAGGTTAAGGTNTTCTGACCTCATGTTTGCATGGAAATCGGTCTCCTCTTGCATGGCTTTTCCACACATTGTGCTCGCTTTCAAAAGAGTGCATTAGACTCAACAGCCCTACACAGGAAAGATACCTCAGGCTCATCCTCACTGCCTGCACAAGTCCTGTTTTCCCTGAAAAGCCCCTGAGCTGGATGGACAAGTACACAAGCCCCACTGTGCCTACTCTAAAGCAAGAGTAAACCAGACCCAGGGATCTGTGAGCAGCGCCAGGGTCCGTATTCCCAGAGTACTTCCCTGGCCACCTTCCTCTTTGGTCACACATTCTTCTTCCAAGTTTCTACTTGGTCTTTTGGAGAGGCATAAAAGACAACAAAACCCTAAATGAAATAATGTCAGAAGATTTCTTTTCATACTCAGTCATCCCAAACCTTACTTAAAAGCTCATTATTGCATTCGGACAATCTGTCCTCCAAAGTAAATCCAGGTCCACAAGGGCAAAATAGCTCCTAACTCTGCTCTCTCTCAAGAGCTGATAAACAGAAATTAGCTACTTCCTTCACTCATTTCCTCAGCTCTGACAGATAAGCTGTATTATTCTCTGACTGCTTTTATTCAATTTGAAAATTATTTTGTCTTCCTTTACTCCCGTAGCTGTTTATTCCCTTAACTTTGCACTCTCTACAACGAGTTAAATGTGAATTCAGAATCCAGTTGCCTGCTGCAGAGCTATGCTTGGTCCCAGCATCCAGCAGACCTCTATCAGGTCCAAAAATGCAATGAACTTTTGAAAGCACGTCAGGTGAAGCCTCCTCATTGGGAGGAGAAAGAAACAGCCTCCAAGTGTTGCTAACCACATACACCTGCAAACTGATTTCATGTCTGTATCAGAAGGAAAAAGGAGTCCCAATATCAAAAGTTTGGAAATGGCTTTCAGATCTGACAGTCCCCCCAGACTCAAACACAGAATTGAGGGATTTTAAAGTCCATCTTTAATCAAGATGACAATTTCCTAAGAGCGTAAGTAATTTTATTTTCTCAACAAGAATAAGGGGAAAGGAAACTCTTTTTCTATTGAGCTGGAAAGAGAGAAAGTAATGAGAACAGAACCTACAATAGCAGCAAAACCAGTCCCAGCAGAAACCACAAGCCCTGCAGCAAAACACTGGGAACCTTCTCCACTAAGAGTTCTCCCACAGAGTCTCACCTTTCTCACTTGGGACTAGCTCTAAACTTTGGATTGATGCTACACTAAGATTTCCTGGACTTCTCAACAGTGAGGCTAGACCTTATCATGGATTTCCATTTCCTCTTACCGTGTATTATTTTATAGGCCACCTATATTAGAAAAATATTCCTCCCTGTGAGGGTGATGAGGCCCTGGCATAGCTTGCCCAGAGAAGCTGTGGCTGCCCCTGGGTCCCTGGAAGAGTTCAAGGCCAGGTTGGATGGGGCTTGGAGCAACCTGGGACAGTGGGAGGTGTCCCTGCCCATGGCAGGGGTTGGAATGAGATGAGGTTTAAAGTCCCTTCCAACACAAATCACTCTCTGATTCTATGGTTTTTACACACAGCTTTGCTGCCCTCATCACCAGAAGCATACTTAATCACAGCACTTACAAATCCAAAACCCTGCGAGCCTACATGCTATGGTAGGCAAAAATGGTGCTGCATTCTCTGAACAGGGCTTAAAATCTGTCCCTCCATGCTTCCTGGAACACATTTTGGCAGTTATTAATTCTACCTTTCAACATCATTGCAGACCCACAGATCACAGATACTCCAGAGATGGGTAGTTAATGGGGAGCAAGGAAAACCGCCTAGGCATATGGTTAAACAAATCAGTCATCAGTTCAGTGGGACAGCTTTCATTTCCATCACAGCAATCTGTTGGATCTCAGAACTGTTTTTACGTGGTTCATTAGACAATAGCCTTTCTTGCTACTAGTTGGGTCAAGAGTCAAAATTGCTGTGTAATTGCAAGTCTCAGGGCACAAGGCAAGAGTTTTTCAGTCCTGGAGGGTGTTGTCCAAAGGGGAAAGAAAACAGAAGGGAAAGATTATGTGTGAGCAATTGAGCCCTACTGAGAGGGAAAAAAAAGTCACTGAAACTGGGATTAGGCAAATCTGGTATTGGAAAACGAGAGTCCTGTTGGTAAATTGGCACTTGCACCTAAGAGATGTGTGTGGCAGGGAAAAGGAGCTCAAAGGATGGGTCAAAAAAGAGCAGAAGAGGAGATTAAGAAGTATCTGAAGCCAAAAAATTATGGTTGGACCTTTTTGAGCATTAAATTCCTTGGGTTAATTAAGCACACGGCAATAGCAGTTGTTAAACAAGTACAGTTCCCAACTTAATCAAAGTACATTATTGAAAACAATACAGAGCAACCTCAGTAGAGAAACCAGTATATATCAAATCAAGCTAAATAGCTCAGTTATGATCATTATTAATAATAAATCATGGCCACTGTTTCTTTTGTTTGCCAACAACCAGCATAGTTTATGGCTCTGCACAAACCTAACACACCATTTTACAGCATTTCAAAAAGTGCGTCCTCCTAAAATGATAATGTGTTAATAATCTATGCTGGGCTTTTTGGCAGGAATCAAAAAGCTCAAACGACTTGAAATAACATCAGCTAAAAATTATTTACTCCCCATCCCTAGTTGCAGAGAAAACAGAGGTTTTCTTGGCTCAGTTACTTCTCAATAGACTTCTGGTTTCAATTAAAACTTTGAGTCTGAGAAGTTTGAAAAAAAAAAAGTTGAAGCCAATAAGAGATGGAAGAGAAGTCTCCATTCACTGTTTCTGCCTTTTTTTTCTCCTATTTTTACATAACCCTTCTGAGCTAAGAGCACAGATTAAAGTACAAGCCCATTGTGTGGACAGGGGTTTTTTTCTCCTTTCAGCTAAAAAACAAATGGAGATGAAAAAAGTTTCTCCTTTGAGTGGAAGGAGCTTCTGATGAGGGGCATAATCGCAGCAAAGGCTGAGGAAGCACAGAAAGCTGTGCACGAAACAGACACTTGCACATTTTCCCATAAACACGTCCAGTCCCTGGAAGTGTTCGAGACCGGGCTGGATGGGGCTTGGAGCAACCTGGTCTAGGGGAAGGTGTGCCTGCCTTGAGGCAAAACGGGGTTGGGATGAGATGAGCTTTAACATCCCTTCCAACCAAAACATTCTATGATTCTATGATTCCCTGATAGGATATTTTTCTGCTATCTACAATAAAGGGTCCACTTGTTTCCTTAGGTTCATGCTGTCACTGCCTGTCTCTAGACACCTGATAATACCATTTCTGTAGCCTGCACCAAGTTAGTCCTGCGTGCAGGGGCTTTCAAATCAGTAATTGTTCCCATTTGGGCCCATAATATTCCACACAGGACTGGATTTGCCAGCAACCTTTTCCTCTTGGAACAATTCCATCCACACCAGGAGTCTCAGATGCTCTCCCTGACAGCAGAGCACTGACCGGTTCTGCGCTCTCCTCTCCCCGCTCCTCTCCATCCTTTGCAGTGTGACAGACGGATACAGAAGGACACACGGCTGGTCCCCCCCACCCCAGAGCAGGGCCACCGCGGACCGGTGGCTAGTGAAACACCTCTGTATACCGGGGGAACAGCCTGCCAGGCTCCCCTACCCTCCTCTCTCCATCGTCCTACTCCTCCCAGAGCCCGGCTGGGTTAGCCCGGCTCACGGCAGCCGCGGGGACACCGCCACCCCACGGCGCCGGAATGGGTGGGTACTCTTTTCGCATCTCTCCATGCATCCCCCATGCTCGTCCTCCACGCACGAAGCCCCTCGCATCACCCCTCCCGAGGCCGAAGGGGCTTGCCCACCGGGGGTGTCCGAGCCGAGTGTGCCCTGTCTCACCCCGCCTCCCCGGGCTGGGCTCCCGGCGGCCAAATGCCCTTTGAGCATCAGGCGTCAGGCCCGGGATTATCGGGGCCGTTTATTTGAAGCGGAAACGAATCGGAAATCCTTCTCTCAACTGCCTTTTGGAGACATAAATACAGCAGGCAGGGGCAGCGCGGGGAGCGCCGTGCCCGGTGGGGCGGTGGGATGTCGGGATGCGAACGCACGGGCACGCTCACACGGACACACACACTCGCTCACGCTGACACACGCTCACACCCGGGGCAGCCAGGGGTGCGGGGGACCCATTTCCCCGTGCCCGCCGGGGAAACCCGGCGAGGAAGGGGTGTGAGTGTGAGTGTGAGTGCGAGTGCGAGAGCCCGGCGCTGGGCAGGAGCCTTGCACCAGGGCTGGGGTTGACAATAGCCGCCCGCGGCTGCGGGCTGCGTGTTGCCCCCTCTTCCCCAAAACACCCCCCAGCCCGATAATATCGGCGCTATTCAGCCTGTCCATAGCTGAACTCCACTTCCAGCC
>VWZW01004694.1:287619-331286 GCA_013397115.1 Edolisoma coerulescens | reverse complement strand
AAGGGCGGATTTGGGGCTTTCTCCCCCTTCCCGCCGGTCTCGGCCCCGTTCCTCCCGGCAGGTGGGGCCGGGGCTGCGGCAGGAGGGGCGGCAGCGCGGGGCCATGTTCTGCAGCCGCCTCGAGGGGGGAGGCAGCGGTGATTAAAAACGGTAAATTAATCAGTAATGGGAAGCCATAACGAAAAAGCGTTTCAAATAAAAAAGGGAAAAAAGGAGCTGTCCACGCCCAGCCCTTAATTTTGGGGGGAGAAGCGTTATTGAGGTCACAGCACCCCGGCGTTGCCCGGCTTTGTTGCACCCCCCGGTGCCCATGTCGCGCGGTTTGGTGTTTAACGCGAACGAGGCGGGTCCCATCCTGTTGAATCCAGGGTGTTTTCCAGCCGGGATGGGGGTGCTGGTGCCCAGCCCCGTGGGTTTGGGGCTGGGATGGTGCTGCTCGGTGTCACTGGTGGTCCCTGGATTTGCTGTGCACATCCCGAGCATCCCAGTGCCATGCTGGGCTTGCCCTTGTCGTGCTGGAATTGCCCCCTTGTCCCTTCCATCTGCCTCTTCCCATGCTGCCTCTTCTTTCTCGTCCCAAAATCCACCAGACGGGGTGTGGGGCTGCCCCCCTTTCTGGGTTTTGCCTTTTTTACCTGTGGCTGTTGGGTATTTCTTTATTTTAAGTCTAACTTAGCTGGGAAAAGGGAAGTTTCCTCACCAGGTGTTTCCAGGAGCGCACACCTGCCCTCCTGCCTTGGAGCAATTAAACCTGCAAGGAGCAGAAACAGCTCATTTCAGGTGAGGGATGGAGATTTCTGCCTGCATCCCTGTCTGCCACACGAGCACAAGGGAGGATTGGCTTAGGGAAGATGATTTTTCCTGGTGTTTTCGAACACCTAGAAACGCAATCCTGCTGTTGCTCGTAGAGGGCAGCTGCCGTCACTTTAAAGGGAGCTTCTCCTTCCATTTGCTGTGGTACCACCACGCGAGGTGCAGCTCCATTTGCAGCGAGAGGCTGCTCTTGCCTGGAAACGTGCTGGAAGGAGCAGCTGAGATGAGCTAAGCTGTCACCATTTGTATGCAGCGTATTCCCGAGTTTCCCCAGTGTGGATGTGGGCAGATGTTGGATGAGTGTCTGAATCAGTGGAACAAAATCTGATACTGAGAATCGTTGATTTGTTCTGTTGAGCTATGGCTGCCCCTTTCCATCCACTGAGGGGGCTTTGGTTCTGCTGCCAGTACCTCAGATTGGAGGTGTTTAATGACTTTCCTTGCGGGGTTCAATTTCTTGGCATTATTTTTCTCAAGGTGGTCGGTCAAAACAGGTCTCGGGCGTTTACAGGCTGCTCTTGAGGGGAGAAAAATGAAAACCTCATTCCCTCTAGAAGTGAGAAATTGTCTAACCCAGTTATGCTTTGTTCCCTCTTGATACGCAAAATGCTTGGTTTTCACCCCAAGATGTGCAGCTTAAGGAGAAAAGCATAGTGTTGGGTGATGTACCTGTAGTTTGTAGAGGATTTGAACGTAGAATCATGGAGTGGTTTGGGTTGAAAGGAACCTTACAGATTGTCTAGTTCCACCCCCTGCCATGGGCAGGGACATCTTCCATTAGACCAGATTGCTCCAGCCTGGCCTCGAGCACTTCCAGGGATGGGGATCCACTGGCAGACAGTTCACACCTGATTAAAGTATTGCATTTTATCCTTCTTTGAATAAGATGCAGGTGGGGTTTGTTTTCTGAGACCTGGGGAAATGTGATGCCCATCCCACAGATGGTGTCACAGATCAGATAGGGATGTTTATCCTGCATCAGCTGGGATTAACTGAGGATAGAAATGGTGGGAGCTCTGTGTGCCCTGTGGAGAGCTCCCTGAGGAGGGGAGGGGTCCAGTCCCTTCAGGTGACAAGTGCAGTTTTGTGTGTCCCTCTGTCAAGTACTGTATTAAGTATTCACAGGTCAGGCTTCTAATTCAGTCTTGCTCACCCTTCCCACTCCTCTGTATCCCCTTGCTGCCCTCTGCTTCCAGCCTCTGCCTTCCCAAGGCGTTCCATTCAAACTATCCCATTCCCTCTGTGCTTCAGGAGGACCCAGCTGGACCAAGCAAACATATTTATTTCACATATTTTATATATGAAAAGGGAGTGCTGTAGCTTTGTCATTTCCTTCTCAAAAGCCACTGGAAATTCTGCTCCCCTGGCCAGTGCTCATAGGATAAAAATGGGAAAAATGTGCCACTGTAGCTGCTCTTTCTCCACTGAGGACGAGCTGGGTGTAGCCAGTCAGGGATGCTCGTAGCGTGCCAGGGAGGTGGGTGTTTTATCTTCTGCCTTTCACGTTCCTCTGCTGCATGTCGGAGAACCGTGTTCCTCACAGCGTGCTCCTTGATCTGTGTAGCACCATAGTCTTTTTTCCAAGGCTTTGCCAGGCGTGGGGCGTTGCTGGGCAGTCCTTAAGGGACGGAGCAAATTGCTCCCTGCCTTCGTTTATGTCCCCACATGGAAGTTGGGCTTCGCAGCATTGTGGGGCTGTTGGAACAGCCACGTTGGAAATGTTTTAGAGCTGGTGTCAGTGCTGAAGCTCCTGAAAGCCTGCCTCCATCAGCACGGGAGTGACAAATTGCCCTGACATGTCCTGCAGCACAACTGTGGCTGCCGATCCCGTCGGAGCGTCCGTGTGGGCCCGTCCGGCTTCGCCGACCCGGGTGGGTGCTGGGTGTGCCCACCCCGGGCTTCCAGACAAATCCCTCTTGGTTGGCGGAGCGTGGAAAATTGGATCACGAGGCAGTGTCTGAGGGGAAGTGCTCAGGGTGGCCGGTCCCTTTCTTCCCAAAAGCAAGATTATTCAAAAGCTGGAAGAAAGCTCTGGATTTGAGTTTGTTTTGAGCAGAATAATCTTATTTTGTCAGCCCAGCGTGCTGATGAGGCTTGGCTGTGGTGTTGGTGTCCTTGGGGGCAGCGCTGCTAATTTAGCTGTAGGAATGCTCTGACACTTGATGAATGAGTCAGGGAAGAACCAGGGCGCTGGTTTCCACCTGGCTCCCAGTATTTTCCAGTTTGCTCAGCTTGCTGGCTGGTGAGGTCAGTTGGCTTGTAGGTTGGCTGGTTGACTCCTAGGCTGTGTGCTGGCTGTGCTAAGGTGTGGGGCTGGACTGAGAGGTGGAAGCTTGTAGTGAAGTGCCTTGGACTGGTGACAGTCCTGGGTGATGCTGGGGGTGTGTGGCGTGTTGGGGCTGCTGGAATGTGGCAGTTTAAAAGGGGGTTTAAAAGGAGTTTAGGAGGGTTGTGGCTCTGCACACAGGTAAAGCAGCCAACCCTGAGCAAAATGGTCATGGCTGGTGCTTTCTGGCTCGTTCTGAGGTCTGCAAACCCACGAGTCTGTGGGAGAGCACCCAGAGCCCTTTCTTAAAGCAGAATGGGCCTCTCTGGCTGTATTAGAGGAGCCAAGGCTGCTAAACCCCGGGGGGATCGTTTCCCTCGTGGACCCGTCCTGTAGCCGGGTGGAGGGGGAGCCGCCCTCCACATCCTGGCTGCTCCCAGCCTCGGTTCAGAGGAGCAGCAGCTCTCCGAGGACCTCTCCCTGCTGCTGCAGTGGCAGCAGAGCTGGGCTGGCTTTCTAGGTTTTTCTGCCAATGCAGTGTAATCTCTTTCTACCTCGGGGGCTTTGCTTGCTTGGCTGTGGTGTTCAGACTCCAGAGCTGGCTGGGTGGTGCCTGGGGCTCACCCTTGGGCACATCCTTGGGGTTGGGGGTGCTCCTCTTTGAATCGGGTGATGCTGGATGCTGGCGGGGCTCTACCTGCCTGTGGAGATGGAAAAGGAAGGAGGCAATTGCAGAAGTCACTTGGGCTGCTGATCTTGCAGAGCAGCACAGAGATGTTCCCACTCACCTCACAGCAGTCCTGGGAGAGGATTAGGGTGAGTGGTCCTGGGCAGAGGGCGGTGGGTTGTTTGGTGAAACCTCACCCAGCACCAGCCTTGCCAGAGGTGCAGCCCCCACGCTGGATCACTGCTCCTTCGTGGAGATGTGGAGCTTCTGCTCTGGGCAGTGCTGTTCCCACCTGGCTTTTTAGCATGAACAGCCCTCAATCCCAAGCTGTCTTTGCAGATCACCCCAGGATATGCTGGATCCAGCAGAATTGTGGCCCTTTAGGCAACCCCTTGTGAGGTTTTCGAGGTGGGCACAGCTCTGCTGTGAGGGACTGAGGGAATCTGAGTCTCTCTTGCAGCAGGATGGATCTCCCTCCTCCATCTGTGAGCAGGAGCTTTGTTTTACCCTGAAATCTGCTGGTTGTAGGGTGGTTTTTTTTAAAGCGCCTGTGGAAAGCATGTGTGGTTTACACTGGAGTCTGGAGGAGAAGTATCTGTGCCTTTAGACTTGAGTGGGTTTTCTTTGCAAGTCTAATGAGCTTTTCGCTCCTCAGAAATCAATCCATGGTTTTTCCCTTTTCTTCCCAAGCCGACCAATTAGTAAAGGTGATCATCACACATAGCGTGGCTCCCGCTTTCAGTGTCTCTTCTTTAAATATCCAAGGAAAGGGAGCACCAGGGGATACCTTCTGTTAAGCTGAAAGGATTATTGCTGCAGTTTGGCTAATTATTTCCATCTTTGCAGCCTTCCCACTCTACCTGCCCTGACCTCTCTTCCTCGAGCAGATCTGGTGTCACTGCCTGGCTGTCCTTGCCTCTCTGCCTTCCCTCAATGCTGTCCTCCAGAGCCGTGGGAGGGATTGTCCCACCGGTGCCTGGGAGGGCAGAGGGATTTGTCCCCAAGAGCTGAGGTGTGTTTGGCCAATGCTCTCAGGCACGGGGTGGGATCGTGGGGGTGTCCTGTGCAGGGATGGGAGTCGATGATCCTTGTGGTCCCTTTCAACTCAGGATATTCCATGATTCTGTGATTCCGAGTGGGCTGGGGCTCAGCTCTGTGGTGGTGCCCCAAGGCACGTGGGAAGGACAGAGGCTGATGGGGGATATTTAGGGATGAGGTGCAGCCCTAAGGGGCAGGAAGGGCTGTGTTAACTCTGCTGGTCATGGAGACGCTTCAGCACTTAAAGAGGGGTGATGAAACCACTTGTACTGAGGGGTTTGAATAGCACGTGTGACTTCGAAGGGCTCTCTGCCACTTATCAGCCTTGCACTTTATGGCTCCCCTCAGCTCCTGCCCCGGGCTGTCTGCCTGGAAGTGCCAGATGTAATTTCAGATGGATTTCATCAGTGCCTCAGGTCACTTGCTGCAGAATGAAATTCCTTGAGGTGTTTGTAAATGACAAAAAATCTAAAGAAGCCTCTCCTGTGAGTCCTGAGGACATCCAGCTCAGCCTGTTGGTGGAGGGCTGGAGATTCACTTTTGAGATAAACCAACTGCTCTCTGTGCGCTGCAAAGAAGAGTTTCATTGCTGCTCTTTTGAAGTTGAAATTGCACAAGTAGGGGAGATGTTCAGAGTGGTAAAATTGTTCCCTGTCCTAGGAAAGATTTTATCTTTTTTTGATTAAAGTATACTTAAATCCTGGCTGTGTTGGCTTGGTCTCGAGGCGGAGTGTGTGTGTGTGTGTGCTGCTCAGAAGCAGCTCTGTCCTTCTTGCGGGAAGTGAAATGTCACTTCACGTGAGCTTCCTGTGCAGGGCACACATCTGGCCAGCTGTGCACCTTCTCAGTTAAACGAAGGGCAGATCAGGGCTGTCACACCCCAGATGAGAGGCCAAGTGATGGGCAAACAGGGCTTGTCTTGGCTGGGTGCTGTGGATCTCCAGGTATCAGGATGAGCCTTGGGCAGAGGGAGAAGGGGTTGTTCCTGCTCTGCAGGGCTCAGGGTGAGTGTGTTCACTGTGTTAGGTCGAGAACACGGTGGTGACAGAAGGGCTGCCAGAGGGGGCTGTCCCAAGACAAGGGATAATCCGGAGGGATGTGCTTCCTGGAGGCTGCTCTGTGTTTGTGTGTGAGGAGCCCCTGTATGAAAATGACATTTGTATCTTGAGCTGCACTTGACTTTGGTATGGTCAGAAGTAGAGGAAATGTGAGATTTGGGAATGTGGCTCGTGTTGCTCCCCTGTGCTGACCCACCTGGTACAAAGTGCTGACTCGCTCCCTGCAGGAGCCGAGTGTTTCTTTACCCTCTGCTGCAGATCCTGGGTGTGATGGGGTGAGAGTTGCTGGGATTGAGTTACCTGTGTGGTTTAAGGTGAGACCTGTGATGAGGCTGGGTAATGTCACAGAACTGGAGCTTCTCGTGCTCTCTGCTGGTAGCTGTGGCTTGTGGTGTTAGTGAGCCCAAAGCTGGGATTTAATCCCAAGTCAGAATTGCCTTTTGTGGCTGATTTTCAGCTCCCAGTCTGAATTCAAGGGCAGACTTTACCCTGAGCAAATTCTGCCCTCTGAAGTTACTGCTTATATGTGGTTTTACCTCCTGCCTCATCAGCATGACAAAGGGTGCTGCCTGGAGCTGCCTGGAGGGATTTGTACAAGGAGCTTTTAACAATGGACGTCTCCAAATTGGACAGAAAACTACACGCTTTTCCCTCAGCATTTCCCGGTGTAATAGTGGAGAGCCTGGCAGGCGTGAATAGGCAGAAGTAATAAATGTTGCTGTTGGGGGCAAAAAGGAAAGCAGGTAAAATCTGCTCGAGCTGTGGTGTGGCTTGGAGTCACTGCCCGGGAGAACAGATTTGGAGAGGATGGGACCAAAATGAGTGTATTGGAACCAAAATGAGGATGTTGGACCTATGCTGTGACAAAGGGAGTGACTCTGGGGTTTGTGGAGCCTTGCAGGGTTGTGGTGGTGGGTGGGTGATCCAAAAAGAGCAGCTGTGAGCTGGAGGCTCCCCGGTTTTGTTCTCATCCTGAGCAGCATCTCGGGCACCTGCCAAATCCGAGCACCCTGTGCACACCTGGGCATGCCGTCCTGTCTGCTCTCCTTCCTCATCCATCTCTCCCGTTCCTGCCCTCTCTCCCTTCCATTTTAAATCCAGCCTGGCAGCCCCAGGCCCATGTTCTCGTGGGCCTCCTGGCCGAGGCAGCTGGTGCTTGCCTGGCCCTTGCCTTGGGCAAGAGCTCAGCGACCGACCGGGCTTGCTGAGAGCAAGGTGGGGACCCAGCTCCCTGCAGGGCGTGGAATTCCAGCATCGGGAATCTCTCCTCTGCAGCAGTGCCGAGCTGCATCCTTATTTCATGGGCTTGGAGCCTACTTGGCATGAGTTCTGCCTTTCCCCCTATTTCAGCGTTAGCTGGATTACTTTGCCAGCTCCTCCCTTCCCCCAGGTTCCTCCAGGCAGGAGGTGAAGAATGAATACTCTTTAATGTGAAGGCACTTATTAATGCTTAATCTCTCAAATATGTCACTGCTTTTGTGTCTAATAATAGGGTTTATTGTCACGGCTGTCTGAGGTCCGTGCTCAGCTCCAGAGCAGCTTTGGTTCGCTGCTGTTGCTCACGTTAGCAGAGGGGTTCTGGACTCGATGGGCTTGCTTGCTCTATCAGCGTCCAGGAGCCTCCTGGTGCTTAAGTTCTTAAATGGAAAAATCCTGCTTAGGGGCTGCAGTGTGTGAGTGTTTGTGCACAGGTGACAAAAGCACCGTCCCAGTGCCTGGGTGCAGCCCCGGGCTTGGGAGGGAGCTGGGCGGGTGTAAAGTGAGCTTTTGAGCCGAGTAAGGACTGCCTTGCACTGAAGTCTTGCAGTCAGGAAAAAGCCCTGAGTGCTTCCCCTCGGTGAAAACGGGTGGTTCTGCGAGGGGGATAAAGCTTTTGGGCTCGGGGGGGTTTCTTTGCTGCGGGGAGAGCAGGAGCCGGCGACTCCTGGCTCCTGCCTGCCTCGCTGAGGGATGACAAAGCCGTGGCTTTAGGTGTGGCCAGAGCCTCTCCAAACAGGCTGGCTCCATTCATCCACGATAAAAACAAGCAGTGCTGAAACACCAGCAGCCCTGTGTCTCCCAGCCTTTGTATTAGTGATTGAGAGAGAGCCCGTGACCCTCCGGAGCATGAATGGAGCCCTCGTAACCCGAGAGCAGGAGTGAGATTATTTTAAGGCAGAAGTGAGGCTCTGAGGCAGGCGGCCCTTTTGTACATGTCATACATGTGACGGCAGAGCTGCATTTAGAGCTGAAAGAGGATAAAATCCCCGAGGAGACTGATTGCACCTCGTTTATTTTTAACAAATGTGCTGGGGGATATTGAGCCGGAATTCCAAGACTTGGGGCAGGCTTAAATTCGGACAATTTCCCTCATCCCTGTGAGAAGAAAGATGGGCACCAACTGGGCTAATTCCTGGGGAAGATGAAATGCATGTGGATTATGGATTTTTTTTTTTTTTAACTTTCTCCTCCTTTAGCCTTTGGGTTAGGAGGGGAAATAATGGTTTTACAACTCTTTGGCTGGATTTATGGTCCATGTTCCCATGTGGATTGTCACTAGTCACGCTGCCTGCATCTGCTTGTGCTGCAGATCTGCTCGTCGGCCCCATAAAACTAAAATCAAGGCAAGACAGATTGCTGCTTGATTGTCATCCCAAGTGGCCCAAACTGGGCAAAGACCAGCTGGAGAGAGACATCCAAGTGCTCAGTAGGGATGTTTTGGTATAAAGGTTTTTATTTGCTGTTCATCCGTACTGGAAAATCCTCGTTTGTCTTGTGCTTCAGCCCAAACTGTGCTCCCTTGTTAGGAGAAATAAAGGTACAAATGCAGCTACTGTTGGGTTTTTGTATTAGAAGGAAGAGCTTTGGCTCTCAGAGTCTGTGAACTTGTGCAGGGTATGGGGAGACAGAACCATCTCCTACCACAACTCCCTTGCCGTTCGTGTCGTGGTGTGGGAAACACGAGCAGAAACAGGCACCCGTGCCTTGCCAGCCCCTGGGCAGTGGGATCAACAGCTCCTGGGAACGGGCTGGAGCTCCCAGGTGCTCGGGGGGGCTGTGAGCCTGTTGGGGTGCCCACCCGCTTCCCCTGGGCTGGCATGTCCCAGTCCCTCCCCTCCCTGTCGGGAGCTGAAGGATTCTCTCATCCCTGCGCTCAGCTCTCCTGCTGATGTTTGTTTGTTTTCTCTCTTGAGCTCTTCCAGATTAGGCTTTTTTTCCCTGCATTTATCTTCTTACTGACCTGATACAGATTTAATAAAAAAATGGAGCTTTTAGTTTTAGTAAATACAGTTGTGAACATTTTGAGGGAACATTGTTTTTCTGCTGTTACGCAACAACATTATGGGGGAGATAAAAGCAAAGCAGAAACACTTGATGAATGTCCTATTGTTTGTTGTCTTTTGGCATTAAAGAATGAAAGATGATGTTCAGGAAACACACTGTGACTTTTGACCTCATCTGAAGTGCCTCTGAGTCATGAAAAACAAAAATAATTCAGCAGAGCCAGACAGAAGCTAAAATGGGCATTGCAGAGCCCTGTCTGGTTGCATGGTGACTGTTGGGGTGAGGACAAGTCCTGCTGAAGCCCCCAGAGCTGGTGAGATCTGACGTGTTTGTTGCTTTCTAGGCTAAGAAACCAGTGTGTCGAGAACGCCTGACTCTGGCCTCTGTATTTATAGAGGCTGTCCTGGTAAGGCTGCCTGCTGCATTCCAGCTCCGTCAGTCACCTTCAGGGTGCTGGAACTGGACACTGTGGGGCCAAGGGCTGTCTGGGCCAAGGGTGTCAAGTGGCTGAAAGTGATGGCTTGGTGTATGAACCGCGTGGGGAGGCTTGTCTTCCTCCTGCAGGGCTGAGCTGGGCTTTCCAGACAAGCTGGTAACGCTGCTCCTGGGAGCATCGCTGCGGGACACCCCATCCTGTCCCTCCGCCTCCGTGTGCGAGTGTCTCTGCCACAGCACACCGGAGTCCCTTCTGCTCGTGCAGACTTGGGTGCTGCAGGAGGAAAGCAGCGATCCCTGGGCAGCCTCACCTGCCTTGGCTTCTCCCCTGGGACAGGCTTTCTGTGGCTGCCAGAGCGATGCCAGCCATGGTGGCGTGACAGTAGCTGGAGCAGATGGTGCCGTTGTCATCATTTTATTTTCTATCCATGTGCTGAAACAGCTCAAAATAACTTTAGAAATGATGGCCCAATCCGTGAAGAATGTTTTCCTTGCCGTGAGAAAATCTCCTGCAACATTAGTGGCCACAAGGCTCTCCTGGTTTTGTCGCATCTGCTCTGACTGGGATCGCTCACTAGACTGGAGCTGTGGCATGAAGAATCTTTCATATTTAATATCTTCATTACTGTGGCAGCATTGAATATTCACAGAACTTCTGTCAGGGTGCAGCAAATGTTGTCAGCGCTGTGAAATCAAAGAAAGAGGAGCAGCTGAGATCAAAGTAAGCAATAAACACATACCTTGTGTCTCGACAGTGTCTTTTTCAAGCCTGAGGCAAAACCCGGAGGGGCTCAGGTGCAGCTGGGTGGTGGCTGGTGCTGGCACAGCACTGGCCTCCCACACTTTCCCCTCTGTCGTGTTGCTGCTCCAAAAGCAGGGTGAGGTGACCCACAGTGCTACTGCCACATGCACTTTCTGCTTGTGAGGGGCTCAGTGTCTGCTGGTTTGGTGCCTGGAGCCAGCTCCTGGGGGTGTTGGGGCAGTGCTGGTGGTCTGAGGGAAGAAGGACCAAGCAGTGTGCTCTGAGCCTGGCTTGGCAAATTGCAGCCTTGCTCTGCCCAGTCTTTGTGGGCCTCGTTCTCTTGATCTTCTCACAAACTTTGCTGTTCTGAAGCCAGAGTAGTTACTTTGGGCCCTTCCTGTGGTGCTGCAGCACACACAGACATTCCTGACTTGGTTATGGTGGAAGGCGATGCCAAGCACCCAAATCTCCCCAGTCCTTTTACAGGTCAAGTCAAGTTTTCTTCTCATAAAATTCTCTTTAATTTGTGAAGCTTCTGGCTGCGCGTTGATCTCATCTCGGTGTCAGCATCATTTGAGCCTGGCAGCAGGCAGAGCAGCATCATCTGGCTTTGCCCACGGAGAGCCTGGGGAGGGAAGCTGCCGTGCAGCTCGGGGCTGGTGGCTGGAGCAGCTCCCGGGATGTGCGGGCTGTGGCCCTTCCCAGCACAGGGAGGCTCAGCCCTGTCCCCGGGGCCCTGGCTCCGTGTGCCGCAGGAACGGGGGCTGTCTGCTGCTGCAGCAAAGGCGGGAGAGGTTCCCGGGGCTGGCAGGAAGGCAGCGCAGTGCTGCAGGGGGGGCTTCCTTGCAGTGGACTCTGCAGTTTTTGCAGTTAAACGCAGAGCATTTAACTTAACTTCCGCAGTGCAGAGCGTGCACCCTGCGGATGGCCCAGGGCTCGTGCCGGGCCGCAGGGATATCCCAGCCCCTGGCTCTGTGCACCCCATGGATGCTGCTCTCCGCGTGCTCCTGGGGAAGCCTGCGGAGCCGGGGGCCAGCAGAGCTTTGGTTCCTGTGCTGGGTCCTACAGCTCGGGCTGTGCTGCAGAGCTCTGCGTTGGAAATGGAGCTCGTGTGAGGAGGAGCAGCAGAGCTGCTCCCGAGGAGTCGCTGTTCACAGCCTGCCACGAGCCCTGATGGATCACAGAGCGAGCTGGAGCGAGCTCCTGTCCGAGGGCTCCTGTCCCAGGGCTCCTGTCCCAGGGCTCCTGTCCCAGGGCTCCTGTCCGAGGGCTCCTGTCCGAGGGCTCCTGTCCGAGGGCTCCTGTCCGAGAGCTCCTGTCCGAGGGCTCCTGTCCGAGAGCTCCTGTCCGAGGGCTCCTGTCCGAGGGCTCCTGTCCCAGGGCTCCTGTCCCAGGGCTCCTGTCCCAGGGCTCCTGTCCGAGCGCTCAGCTCTGCGCTGTCTCAGCAGCCAGGGTGGGTATTTTCACCCCCTGTTCCTGTGAGGGTGTTTCACGTGTGGCTGGCTGACAGAGTGACTTTTGGGGTATTTCTCAGCTCTTTGATTGGCTGAATGGCATTGCAGGGGCTCTGTCTGGGAGCTCAGGATGGGTGAGCTCAGTGCCCTCCCAGATGGGCTGTGTTGAGGGAGATGGGGGTGATCCTGTATCCACCAGCCTGTCCCTGCCTTGGGACGTGGTGTGGTACCCACTGGAGCATGAAATAAGTCCTGTCAGCTTGTTTCTGGCCTCATATTAATGAAGAAAATTGTGATAACCATGAGACACTGCTGGCCACACGAACTGTCCTGTGTTTGTTAGATTGCAGGTGTCCCCAGAGCAGGTGAGCCCTGCCAGGCTCCCGTCCCCTGGACTGCTCTGCAAGCGGGTCTGTCCTCTGCTGCTTATCCTGGGAGCATCCCTGACAATTCCACGTGAGCGACACAGGGGAGCGTGGCAGCCATCAGTTAGCGGGGGATGGAGGCCTGTTTTTCTTTCTTCAGGCAATGCAATCTCTCAGAAAAGCAATTTCTGCCTCCTCATGGTGTCGTTTGCCAGCCAAGGTAAAGCAGTCACTTGATGGGGCAGAACAGCTGTTATGCCATTGATTGTCCCAATTCATAAACACTCCAGTGGCATTTTTTGGGAACTTTTTTTCCCTCTTTTCCCTCTCCCCATCCTTTTTGGTGGCAGTGGGCAGGCTGGGGGAGCAGTCTGTGACACTGTCTGAGGACTCTGCCGTGCCTGGTGTTGCAGCCACATCTGGGCACAAACCCAGCCTTGGAAAGGCAGTGCCGGGGGAATATCAGCCTTCCAGCATTTTCTGTAAATAAATAATGACTGGTACAAGCCTGAGAGCTGTCGAGCCCGCCTTAAAACCTGCAGCAGCAGGGAAGATGCTCTGATTTGCAGTGGGTTGGGCTCAGCCTGGGATGGGAAGAGTCAAAGAGAATTAGCTGGTAAATAAGATCTGCCTTCTCTTTGATCCGCTCTACGTGTTCAACTGCTTAAAAGCTTCCCATGCAAGCAGGATTTTGGGGAGGAGGAATTTATCCACCCATCGACCATCTCGGGGCTCAGTGAAATGCACGACTGCAAGATGCTGTAGCAGGGGGTTGGGAAGAAATCCGAAGGCAGCCTGGTGAATCTGTGCCAAAGAGGCTTCTCCTCCCTCTCTCACAAAGAGCCTGCTGAACACACCGGGCAGCCTTTAAAACTGCTGGTGCTTCCTTTGCTGCTGCCACGTAAGCCCTTCTGATCAGAGCTCTAATCTAGCTAAAGTTAGTGGACTTAGGGACAGCCTGGTTTTTGCATCGTATTATGGAATGAGCTGGGTGATCTGGAGTGCCAGCACCTCCCTGGGCCGTGGCCACCCTTAAACATCCTCCGAGAGCTCACGGGGAAGGGTGGGGTGGGAAGGGTGGGGTCTGCAGTGGTGTTGGGAAAGGTTGGGCTTGGCTGGGTCAGATAAACCAGGCCAAAAGTGAGAAGGAAAGCAAGAAGGGGTGAAAGATCAAGGAAGGAAGATCCATTTAGTGACAGGAGATGCTGCAGGTGGGCACGGAGGTGCTCGGGTTTTGGGGGAGGTAAAGGTGGAGCAGTCGCAGTTGCGGTGCCCTTGTGTTTGGGCGGAGAAGGGACGTGCAGACAAACCCACTCCCCACCTTCTGCAGCTCAGGCTGTGGGCAGGGGTTTTGTGTTGGATAATCTGCTCTCTAATTGCTACCCTGCTCTGAGGCAGCTGCTGAACTGGGCCTAAGCTGATTTGGGATGGCAAATTCTGTTAGTTTAATTCTCAGCAAGCCTGAGGAACTTATCAGCATGTGAGTGTTCCTTGGCTTTTCTCTGGCCACGAGCCTGCTCTGGAGACCCCCGTGGTGGCCCCTGGCAGTAGCTCACAGAGCTCTTGGCTGTGGGAGGTTTGATTTGTAAGGGCTGTATTGGTCTGAGAGGGACTTTGGACAAAGGAATGGAGTGACAGGAAAAGAAAATGGATGTCCATACTGCTGTGATGAGACTCCTGTGCCCCAAAAGCTGTGCTGCTGTGAATCCAAACCCATCTCATGTCTCTTTGGAAAGTGTCCAGCCCCTGAAGAAAGGGGCAAAAGTTTCAGACCTCCAAAGAGTTACTTAAGCTATAAGAAATGTGGAAAAATTGCGGAAAGAAAAAAGAAAAAATATGCATTATTTAGACAGTTTCTTTTGCAACTCTGTTCTATTGCTCCAAGAGGCATTCATCTGTCTTTGAACCTAATGGAAGTTTTTCTGTCCTCTTGACTAGATATCATGAAATTCCGTGTAATTTCTCAGCTCACTGCATATTAGTGCCTGCAATTAATGAGATCATCGTCCATATTCCTTCCTCTGTCGGCTTCTGGGAAAAACAGTACTTGGAGAAGTACACAAAGGAGATGAAAAGGAAGTTGCTTATGAATTATGAACAGCCTTTCAGGCTGATGTTGTTTCACCGTGCTGTCACTCCGTTTTAATTATGTAATTCAGACGGAACGATGCCTTTTTGAAAGCCCTGTTTGTGTTTGATCACCTTTCAGAGGTAACGCTTAGCTCGTGTTTGTTGAGTTTTCATTTTTAATAACAAGAGTGAGCGCTTTCTGAGTGAATAACGGAGAAGGAAGATGCTGAGCACAAGACAATAGCCAAGCGGCTCTGCTTGGCCACGTCTGGGAGTTACCTGGGTGGTCTCTTGGGTGTTCTGTGGCTGGTGTGAAGGCTGGAGCTGCTCGGCTGGGCCCGCTGGTGAGCCCCAGAGTGCAAATCCAGCCCGTGCCTCCCAAGGCGACACTCGCTTCTGCTGAAATGCCCCTTTCCCTGTGTTTTCTCACCCTGGTGCAGCAGGAGCCCCGCTGCCAGCGCTGTTTATTTTGGGACGGGGCTGTGTGTGTGTGTGAGCCGAGCCTTCGCTCCCGCCGTGACCCCCGCGGGGGATCCAGCGGGAGCGCTGCGGGTCCGGGCTCCCCCTGCTCCGCCCGGGCACAGCCCCGGCCGTGCCCCTTCCGTGCCCACCGCGAGCGGGGACAGCTGCTGACCGCTTCCCCGTGGGAACAGCAGCGGAGGGGCTGCGGGGAGGCTGCTCGGGGCTCCCTTGTGCCGGGGCTGGCGCTGCTGTCGGGCACGGGGCACGGCTGGGTGCCCGGGTCTGCCCTCTGCCCGCCCCGCTCAGCGGGCACGCTGCTGTTCTCGCGTTCTCCGCAGCCCTGGGTTCATTCACCTTTCACTGCAGAGAAACTTCTGGCCAAAGGATTAAGAGTTTGGGCTGCCTGGCTTGATTTGGGCTCTGAATCTGCCCAGGCAGAGGGTGCTGGAGGCTTTGTCTGGGGTTTCTGCCAGGCGGGCTTCAGGTCTGGAAAACGCGAAGTTTGGAGGAGCTGTTAATTACGGGATAGGCTGTTGCTTTTTAGATAGTGTCCCTGGTTAAGGAGAATAGTTCTGCTGGGGATGGATAAGGTTCTTTAGAGGGTTTGTGCTTTATCTGCCATGCAGAGGGTGCTGTTCAAGTTTATCTTTGCGCAGCTTTCTTTGCTCTAATTATGCATCACTGAACCATTGCTTCAAGGCGGGGCTGGTTTTACACTTTTAAGAATATTTTAGAATTTTTTTTCCCCTTGATGTTATGTTTTTCCCGAAGAGGAATTTCCCCTTCCCCCACTCAGAAGGAAAAACAAACAGTATTATCATTATGGACTTCTTTCAGAATTTTCAGACCATCTTTGAGAATTCAAATCTAGAATATGTCGTTTTAATAAGATTTATATTCTCTTTGGTCATATGAATTATTACCTGAGTGAAAACCCAGGGCGAAGCTGAGGCTTTCCCTCCCTCCCCGTCCCTTGGCTCCTGCCAGCCGGAGGTGGTTTTGTTCCCGCTGACGGTGGCTCAGGCACAGAGGGGCTCTGCAGGGGCACAGGGAAGGCATCGTGCTTCATCTTCATCTGCTGGGAGCTGCTTCTGCTCTGCAGAGCAGCCCAGGCATCGCCCCCAAACCCCGTGTCCGAATGAACGGGCACTCGGGGCGCTCCCTAAGCTGCGGCCGGGTTCGAGGTGCTCCCAGGGTCTCGCTGAGTGTTTTATTGATGGACCTTCGTGCCTTTCGCTCGTGCTTTTTTCCCTGTAACAGAAAGGCGGCTCTTTCTCTCTCGTCTCTGAAAAATTAATGGCCGCATCCTCCCGAGCCCCCCTCGGCTGCATCCCGCCGTGCCGCGGTGGGCGTGGGGGCTGGCCCTGCCTGTCCCTGAGCTGCACGGGCAGGGAGGAGCATCCCCGGCTGCCCCGCACGGCCCCGGCCGCTCCTTTGTGCCGGGAAGCCCTGGCCGGGAGGGGCCGGTCNNNCGGGCCGGGGCTGGGCCGCGGCCGGGGCTGCCCCTGCGTGCCCGGGAGAGGGGAAATGTCCCCCCATGTGGGATGCTGTCCATGGAGCCAGAGCGCAAACCTTCCACAAGGAGTCCCTCTGCACGGTGCCCCGGGAAATTGTTGTCCAGAGGCAAGAAAGGACTAAATGTGGGGAGACACTTACCTGCCCTTCTCCAGAGAACATGTGGGAGGAAGAGAGGAAAGGAGGCAGAGTAAGGAAAGGGCCTCGTGTGAATGCAGCACAGCAGCTTTGTGAGTGTTTTGCTGTGCGTGTGCAGCTGGGAAGCAAAGGTGTCACTGCTGGGAGGTGTGTGGTGAGCAGAGGGTGGCTGGGAGGGGATCACCGCTGCGAGGGGCCAGGAGCTGCTGCTGCCATCCACGTTTTCCTGCCGAGATGGGGAAAACTGCTGTACCCAGTCCCACGCGTGTGTTTGGGGCAGAGAGGTCACTCTTGTGTGTGTGCACACACACGAACACACCAGAGCAGCACATTTCTGTGGCATTTTACACTCATGTTTGTGCCTAGGCTGCTTTTGTGGCCCCTGCCCTAGGTTAACACTATATTTTAGTATTTCAGTGCTGTAAATAATATCAAGCATCAGCCAGATGAGGCCTGGATATAATCAATAGGATCCTTTGAGCACTGGGAGGAGGGCAGCCATATGTCCAAATAATTAGGGCCCACCAATTAGAGCAAAAATTAGATACTTAATTCTTTCCTATTTTATGCCTCCATTTTTATGGGTGATTTCATTCCAGGGCAAGTTCTCCAGCTTGCTTGGATCTCCAGTCCTGTCAAATGGCTTTGTAGCTGTCTAAGGCAGTAATTAAATTGCAGAGTCATCTTGCTAAGGTTCAGAAAAAGCTGTATGAGAGATCTGGTTACTGGCTCTGGAGTTTCTCTTGCGGGGTTCCATACATCCAGTTAATTTATTGCCAGCAGACAAAACCACAAGTTTCCTCCTTGCTGCTGGTAACCTGAGCTCCACTGCTGGATTCATTTGTCCCTGATGGTCATGGCAAACATGTGATCACACTAATAGCTGATTATTAATCACTGCCCATGGCTCTAATTATATCAGCTCTTAGAAAGCCAGCTAAAAGCACTGTCTGTCCATCCAGCATGGAGAGCAGGGCCCTGCGTCGTGGGGCAGATAATGGTTGTTGGAGACTTCATTTCCTATTGCAGATCAATGCAGTTTAGAAAAACGACTCAGATTTGGCACCTTTCTGCTTCCACCCCAGTGTCCAGACCTGTTTGTTTTGCTCTGCACCGTGGTGGGGCTTTCTGAGCCCTGCAGGAAGGGTTTGGGGTTAAAGCAAGGGTTGTGCTGTCCCCTCACAGCCACAACCAAGTGAGACCCTCTTTTCTAAGAGTCCCGAATCCATGTCTGGAGAGCCCTGGTTTCCCCCCATATGTCACTTTTGGATGGCTTTTAAGATGATGAGCATGTTGTGGTAGCTGTGTATCCGCAGGGATGGAAGGAATCCCTTCCCACAGCAGCATCACACCTCACCAGCAGGGAGACTGATTAAACTGGGAAATGCAGAGTTTGGAGCGTGCACCAGGAGTCTGTCAGCACTTAGCCTGCTGCTCCCAGGGATGTCCTGGGGCAGAACTGTGTCCGAGCAGTGTCCTGGGTGCACTAGGATGGTCATTTTGCTTGGGACGTCTTAAATACCGGTGGAATTTGAATGCAGCTGGGAGGAGTTGCCTACGTGTTTGTTGTGAGGGATGCAGTGAGTGGCATGTGCTTTTGCTTGTGCAGGAATGACCAGACCTTCCCTTTGCTCCTGTTGTGTCAGGTTTTGCCTAATGGGTGTTAGTTTTTACTCTCCTTTTCAGGTACCTTTGCTGAGAGGTGGCAGAGCAGCCTCAGGACATCACCATGATGGAGGATCACGCACCCGGCCAGGAAAAACACTTCTCATCAGGTGAGTACATCCGGGAGGTGGTGGAAGGACCTGCCTGGCCCACTGCTGAGCTTGGGGGGGAGAGGGAGAACAGCGTGGTGGTGCGAGGGGTCCTTGGGTGTGTGGAAGGCCACTGTGGGTCAGCTGGCTGCAGCCAGGGCGCCGTGGGGAGCCCACAAGATGCTCCCACATTCACAGTCGCAGGAAAATGCTGCTCGTGGACATCATTGTCCAGCATGAGCAGAACAACCCCTGGTGTCCAGACGAGGGGTGATCCCACTGCTGCAGCTTTGCAAGTGTGTGTTTGTGTTCACTCCTCAGTTTGCTATGAAAACACAGCACTGTTTTTATTTGGGGTCACAGCTCGAGGATGCTGCTTGCTGCCTGCTTTCCCCACCTGCACAGGGACCCGGGCACAACTGAACAGAGAGCTCTGGGAGTGGGGGCCATGCCAGAGTCTTCCTCACCATATTTCAGACCTGCATTTCTCCAGAAGCTTTTCCCTTCTCACTCCGCCATGCTCCACAGCTGAGCTTGGAAACCCTCACAGCGCCAGCAAACCTGCTGGGACTCACTCCTGGCTGTGCTCCATATAAACATCATCTTCATTTCCTTTTCTTGAGGTGCTTTGGACACCTCTTACAGCAGATAAATAGATGGCCTCTGTCCTGGAGAGAATCCTCAGCATCCATTCATCCCGGGCTCTGTAGCGCACTGCGGTCCGATAGCTCCTCGCAGCTTGTTTCACACATCACAGGTTCCCAGGGATTTCGCTTCTTCTTTTCCAAATCAGTTTTTCCAGCTCTCATTATTTGATTTGCCTGCACCCTTGCTGAGAGGAGACTTGTGCCTCTTGCCCTGCTCTTCCAGAAGACTTTTGCCACCAGTTCTTGGCACAGAATGTTGTCCTGCACTGGCCCCGTTACAAACACGGGCTGGTTTGCAGTCCTGGGAGGGCTCAGCCTGCTCTGGGAGGGAGAGGACAACAGTGACTCAGAAGCTGCACATCTTTCCTCCTTACGTTGCTGAGATCTCCTTGCCTGCTTGTGCCATGCTTTGCTGTTTCTGCCTGTCCAGTTCACTGGGCTTTTCTTTTGCTGATGGGTTTCCACTTGTTCCTTTTGGTGGTGGCACTGGTGCTTTTGGTTGGCATTTTCACGCTTTGCTTGCTTTTAGTTCAGGTGGTTTTTGCTCTCCAGCTGCAGCTTCTTGCTGCTGTGGATCTGGGCAATCAGAGTCGGTAACCCCCAGGCCCCAGTTCATAGCCAAGGACTTGTTGTAAGTATTTGAATGTTTTCCAGGCTATCCCCTTCAGATACCAGTCGATGATGGATCGGATGAGCCTGTTTCTGAAACATCTGACGCTAAGAGCACCCCAACTACGGAAGGTGGGAGCTCTTTGACTTTCTGCTTTGAAACCATGATGGATGGGGTTGTGGTAAACCTCGCCACAGACTCCCTGTGCCGTGTCCTGGTGGGGTTTCTCAGGAGGAGAAAATGCTCTTCGTTAGTCTCATCACCGGTGGTGTTTGCCATGCTGCAGAATGAGATAATGAGCTTTAAAGGTGGAGAGTGGGCTGGAAAGCAAGAAAGGTGAAGTGTTCACTGCACCTCAGGAGGTCGCTTGTGGTTTGCTTCCTGCAGACTTCTTACACGGGCACTGCGAGGTGCCAGGAGCAGCCCTGTGTCGTGTGACACGGGTTTGTGTCACTGTGCTCCCTGGGTGCCTTGTGGGTAGACAGAGTCTAATTCCAGAGTGGTCCAGAGACTTGTTCACTGCTGTAATGACCTTCACTTTTTGCGTTCCTCTGGCTGCTTTAATCCCTCGTATCTGCCTTTGGAGACTTGAGGTAGAGGCCTTAGCTTGCAAAATTGTTCTGAAAGGAAGGAAGGGTGGGCAGAGGTGCTGAGCCCTGTCCCGCTGGAGGCGTGGGCTGACTGATTGTCTGGAAAGTGCCTCAAGAAATTGGAACATAAAACCCTCCTGGTGCAGGAGGGGATGTTATCCTGCTGTCCAGTTGGATTGGGACTGTCAGGATGAGCAGACACCCCTCTGGCAGGAGAAGCCAGGTCTGTCCCAGAGCACGATGCAGCCTCACTGGGGTGTTCTGTGAAGGTGTCCCATGGGAGCTGCTCTGCCCTGCTCCAGCCGTGTCCCCGTGCAGGATTGCTGTGCCTGTGCATCAGGCACCAGCGGCTGCTTTTAGCTGTGGATTTTTGGACAAAAAGGCAAAGCCCTCAGAAGCGTAGGGAGCACGTTGTGGCACATTGTGTGGCAGGGGGTAGCTCATGGTGTCCCTGTGGTTCTGGCTTCGCCGTGTCGGGCTCGGCTGTTCCCTCCACAAGCTCCACTGGCTCAAGGGAGGGAGCCGAGTGCTTCTCTGAGCAGAAAGTTCTTCAGGCACGTCGTGGCCTCCAGAGGGCTTTGCCTCTCAACAGCTGTGTGAAAGCTGTGTTGTTTTTCAGATGCCACAGCACCTTTAGTGGAGGAAGGAGACCACGAGGATCAGGGTGGTGCGGAACAGCACGGGGAGATCCCAGAAGGAACCACAGGTGAGGGAGACCAAGGTGCAGCTTCATCTCTTGCTGCAGACAGAGAGAGAGCTGGACTGGTCGGTGCTGTGAGACAACACCACGAAACCTCTCACAGGGACGCTGCTCCCGGCACTGCTTCCTTCTTCTCCAAATGATTCCTCGCTTAAATTGTCCTCTTGCCTTCCCCATCCTGGGGGAAACTCGCAGCCTTTTCTTCTCTCTTTCTCTGCTCCACATCTGACAATCCTTCTGCCTGGTGTCTCTGTGGTGGCTTTGGCTCCCACCTCCAGGCTCTACCCGCAGATCCGGGTCGTTCCTGCCCCGTGCCAGCAGCCCCTCTCCGCAGGCCCTCGGTGCCTGCCCTGCAGCCCCGGGCTCTGCCCAGCCCCACGGGTGTCTTTGCAGGGACAGGTGAAAACCAGGCCACTGCAGCAGTGCTTTTAAGGATAATGCAGAGGAAGTGAAGTGACTAATTCAGCCTGAATGCCCTGTGGGGAATCGCTGCACCTGGGCCTGGTTTTCCAGGGAAGGATGGGGCCTTTCAGAGACAGAGCAGGGAGTGACTGTGGCAGTGCTGTGTGTGAGAGAGCAGGATCTGGGAGGGCAGCTCCGTGTGCGAAAAACGAGGACGTGTCCCCTGTGCCGTAGCCAGTGGCTTTCCCTGGAAGCATCAGGCAGGACCTGAGAAAGGTAGTGGGTGGAAAAGGGCTTCTGCCAGTGCCAAACACTGAAACAAACTCAGAGCAGGGAAATTTCTGTCCTGCATCCAGTCCCTGAGCTGCTGGTGGAGCCCTGGGCTGAAACACGGAGGCTCTGGTGCAAGATCTGACTGTCCCAGGGAGCCAGTGTGTGTCCTGAACTGCTTGGAAAAAAATGGGGAAAACAGAGAAAGTCCTAGTTTGACTGGAGAACTGTGACATACAAATATAATTGTTTAAGCTGGTTTGAAAGTAGTCATAGAATAAATTGAAAAAATGCTGATAGAGGCAAACCATCATCACTGTGAAGAAAACCACGCTTCTCTGATGTGCCAGTAGTCCTGAAGTTCAGGATTTCTCTAGATTTGTATCAGGCTTGGAATGACTGGTCTCACACAGCCTTGGCAGGGTTCACAGGTTGGTCACAGACACCAAGAAGGTGAGCTCAGGTAAGAGACATTCATGGGAGTGCTGCTGGCCATGTAAAGGCAGGTGGGGTAGAAGAGGGATTTAAATCCACAAGTTTCCTTGTTCCTGAACAGCCTGTTTTCTGCCTGGAAGAGCTTGTACTAACCTGCCATTTAGGATGTGGAAGTTGGTGAAACGCTGCTCTGGTCTGTACAGCACAGGCTGAACAGATCCATCGTCGGTGTGGGGACATTTCCTTTCTGATACTGCCCTGCTCCTGGTGCAGCAGAGATCCTGCCCATTCTGATGGGCAACCTCAGCAGGGAGATAAATTCATTCTCCAGGCACATGCCTAAACTTAACTCTTGTTTTGATCGTGTTTTTCCCCTTCTTTCTCCGACCTGGGAGCAGCTGAAGAGGCGGGCGTAGGAGCCACTCCCAACCTGGAGGACCACGCTGCAGGAGATGCCACTCAAGGTGGGTGAATCGTCTGTCACTGGGACCAGTTGTTGCTGCCCACGTGTGCAACTGGTTGGTGGTGGCTTGGGAATTTTGTTCTGTGAGGAAATGCTCTCCCCTGCACAGCAGCTGTGCAGTTCTCCCTGTTCCTGACGGAGGAGGGTCATACACGCTTGGAATGTTCCAACACGCTCATTTCAGGGAGCTGCAGCTTCTCATGCACCAGATTTCCCTCTCAGATGGCCAAAGTCACGGTGCTTGTTTGTCCAGTTGCAAAACCAGGGCATTCTCCAGGCTGGAAAAGCTGATGGACAGAGCTGGGATGTGCCGTGACCAGAGGAACCACTCAGGTTGAGCAGAGGCAGCGTGGGCCCTGCTGTCACACACCAAACATTGTTTAATTACTGTGTCTTTCTAATGTAAAACGTGACTCAGACCTACTCACTGATACCCTGACTTTAACATTATGGGATTTTTCTCCTCATCCCAGTCTTGGGGAATGTGAGTGACAAAGCCAGACACAGTGGGCAGCGAGTGTTCTCACAGCATTAATTGTGTGCCGGCTTAGATGAGCCAAAAATTTTCCAGGGACCATTTGCCTACCTGGAAAGCTTCTCTTGTCTCTGCTCAGTTCAGACTTGATGGAAAATTGGTTTTCCCAAAGCCCCCACTGCTGGCTTAATTCCACGGGGCAGACTTAGGGGTTGAGACTCCCCGTGCTGTTTGTGTCCTGCCTGCACTGTACACCACAGCCCTAATTTAGTGCTCTGTTTCAAATCTTAGTGGAAAGCCATTTTGTGAAGCAGTTTCCTGTGCAGTGAACACAACATATCCCTCCAGATGGGCAGTGTCTTTCCTCCTCGTGGCTCCATTAGTGCATTTAGATGTCCATGTCTTTTACAGAAGCAAATAGGTCTTTGCCTTCTCAGCTCAGGGCAGAATTCAGGTTGTTGTTGCTTTCCACACACAGATGAGCACAGTTCTGTGCACTCTGCTCCCTGCAATTAGAATAAAACCTTTACTTGCCTGGCCAGTGGTTTTTGGACTGTCAGCTCTTCTATATATGAAATAGTGGCACCACTATAAAAATAATAAATCAGGATTGTTAGTGGAGGGGGTTGAAGTTCTCTCTTCTCTCTGCCCTGGCTTTAGTGCTTCTCTCACCAGATGTTTGCTAAGCCCTTTCTGTCCTGGCCTGGGATCTTTCAGCTGTCACATACAAGGTCTTTGGTTGTTTCACTTACCTGTGATATTCTCTTAAAATGGGGAGGACACTGATGAAAGACCAAGTTGGTCTTGACTTCATCTTTTCTTGTTTTAGTCTTGTTTGTTATTCTACCAAAGCCACAGCCGCGATCTCAGGGCTCTGATTTAGGCTCTTTACCTGATCAGTGCTCAAAAAGTCAGGAAGGAGGACAGGGCTCTGGCCCTTGCTCAGGCCCTTGAGGCAAGAAGAGGTGGGCACTGACCAGCAAACTGATGGTCCAGTGGTGGTGTTAGGGAAAATGGGAATGTTCTTGGCTTCTGGAAACCTCTGCAGCTAAACCAGCTCATGGAGTGCAGGGTGAGCCTGGCCACCTCCAAGCCAGATCCAGGCAGGAATCTGGTCTCCCACGTGCTGTGGCTGTTGCTGTTCCTGATTCCTGGATCAGAGTTTCTTTAAAGGCAAAAGCCACTGTGGGAGTGAGTTTGTTCAGTGGGGCGGGGTGGGACTTGCTTTTCTCTCTCGATTGCCGGTAGAAATCCTGAATCTCTCATGTTCCGTGGTGTTTGACATGCCTGTGCTAATCTCTTGCCCATGCTTCATACCCCACGTCTTCGACTCCAGGCGAGCCGAGCTCTCCGAAGCTCCAGCCTGGCCCTGAGGAGAGCGTGGGAGGGGCAGTAGAAGCTGCCAGGCAGCCCCCCGAGCAGGGAGCGGGGCTGCAGCAGCCGCCTCTGTCGCGTGAAACGAAGGCTCCGGCAGCAGCTCCCACCAGGATCGAGGTCACCATCCCGATTCCCCTGGACATGTACCAGGGCTCCGGAGCATCCGAAGGCAGCAGTGAGTTGTGGGATCAGGGAGGCAGAGAAGGCGTCGGTGTGGAGCCAGCGCTGTGCACGGAGGGTCTGGCGGGAGCAGGTGGCACCGGTGACCGTAAAGATGGACCAGATCCTCTGTGTGCCAGAGCCCTGTCAAAAGAAGATTCCGGCGGGCAGGAGAGAGATGAGGACCGGGATGTTGATGAAACTTCTGAGCAGGGTTTGCCTTCCCTCGTGGATCAGCGTGTTTCACTGGGACCTGACAAGGGCTTGTGTCCAGCAGCAGCCAAGGAGACTCGTGAAGAATGTGATGGAGAGAACAAGTCCAGAGATGTCCTCAGAGACACCCCGGGAGAGGCACTTCAGATTGAAACTGAGTCACATAAAGCAGGAGAGGACCAACAGGAGAAGCGACAGCCACTGGGGGGAGAAGGAGGTCCAGATGTGACCCCATCAGAGCCTTCTGAAAGTGTCTCCCCAAAAGAGGCTGAGCCCAAGGAGAGAGAAGGTTCTGGGCCCGTGCTAGAAACGGCCAAACTCCCTGCTGAGGTAGAAGATGATGTGAAGGACAAAGATGCTCCTTCAGAAGAGGTTGTGCCAGATGCAGGGGGCCGCCGGACGCCCAGGAGGAAGCCCAGTGGCCCGGCTGCAGACAAGGCCAGTCGTGTCCCTCTCCTCAAAGGTGTGTGCTCCAGCTGCTGCCCTGGGCTCGCCTGGCTCCCGACGAGGCTGCCTGGTCCAGCACCGCAGCTTGCTGCCACCTCGGCTCCTGCTGCTTGGAAATGGCCTGGACCTGTGCTGTGACTGATCTGCAGCGCTGCTGCCCCCTCCCTGCCCCTCCCTCTTTATTTAATCCTGGACTGGATTGCCAGACCCTTGCGCTGCGGTTCCGCGTCCCTTGCATGGTGCTGGCGGGTCCCTAATCATGCTTTTTTTCACCTGTTTTTGTTTTGATTTCCTTGGATCTGTTGGGTGGGCACCTTAACTCCCACCTGGCACCTTCCCAGAGAAGATGAGGAGCGGATGGACGTGGCTCTGGCATGCTGGAGTGGGGCTAACCTGGCGTGTGCAGCTTGTTCCGGCAGGACACGTGCCATCTGGTTTGCATGTCTGATCCAATAACTCTTGGAATTGGCTTTCCTAAAGAGGAGGGAGGAGGAAAAAGGCAAGGATGGCAGGTCTAACCATGGAAAAGCCCCCACATTGATCCTGTTCCTTGTACTTTCCCCTTAAATATCTGCTACTGACTACTGCTGGAGGCACGGTCTGCAGCCAGCAGGACCTTTTCCCACTGCCAGGCATGTTCATTGCTCTTCCGAAGCATCCTGCTGCCATCCCAGCTCTGGATGGGGTGTCCCTGGGTGTGCCAGCACAGTGCTGGGTTTGGAGCTGCCTGTCTGTCTGGAGGCATCTAAACAGTGTGTGGGGCTGGGCTGGGCTGGGAGGGCAGGCTTGGGTGAAGGTTTGAGTTCACCACTGAGGGCACGAGCACCCCTTAGACCTTTCCTTTCTATTTTCCACCTCTCCTGGGTCCAGGAACGTTCCAGGGGCCCAGCTCGGTGGCCGAAGGCAGGTGGTGCTGTGAGCTGTTCACAAGCCAGGACACGCATTGGTGTCTCACCGTGTTGTACCCCAGCTCTGGCTCTCCGGGGTCTGTCCTGGGGGAAGCTCTGCCTTTTCCCCCAGATCCACATTCCAAAGGCTGGCTTGGCTGCTCCCATTAGCCTGGGAATTCTGCTCTGGATTGCGGCTCTTTGCTGCGTGGGGCTCACGAAGAAATTGTTGGTGGAGCTTTTTCCAGTGGAGCTAAAGCTCGTAACATATTTCTCGTCGTTCCCTCTGGGATCAGCAGCGGGAGGCTTTGCACGTGTGCTGCAGGGCGCTGGCATGGCTTGCACTGGAGCCTGGGACCACGGCGGGGTGGGGATGCACTGCCCAGAGCCAGCCAGCTTCTGATTCAGTAGGAGAAGTTTAATTATTTAATGGTCTTTCCCTTCAAAGACAGAGATACTTGGTGGCTGTTTGGCTCCAGCCTCGCTCCAGCACGCAGTTTAACTGAATTTGGGAGGGGTGGTGCCTCCAGCAGCTCTGGGATGGGTCAGTGCTGGATTAACAACATTGTCCGTGTCATTGGGAAAGGGCTGATCCCCCAGGACAAGTTTCCAAACACTGGGGACAATGTCAGCAGCTTCTCCTCCCAATTAGCTGAAGATGGGGGGGAAAAGGGCTTTGTTATGAGTGCCTTGTAGTTCAAACTTTATCTCCTCCCCATTTCTAATCTCCTAATTAGACTGACCCAGGTGGAAGGGGCACTGTGCTGGGAGGCAGGGAGCAGCCTGTCAGGAGAGATGGGAATTAACAACAGCCGGGGATAAAAGTGCTCTGCAACGCCTGCTGAACAAGCCCCTTAAATGAGATCACGGTGCTGCTGGACTGGGGCTTCCTTCAGCTTGAGTCCCTATTTGTATGGTTGTTAGAACAAGTGGGTATTCCAGAGACTCGTGTTTAGGGTTGCAGGGAACTCTCTGTCCTAAACTGGATGGATCCTGCAGGAACTGGGTGGAAATCTGGGTGAGATGCTCTCGCACAAACCTCGCTGCTGTGTCTGGTCTCCAGTGCTGACTAACACAGGATCATCTGCTAGCACAGAAGGAATGTGTTTATGGAGTGCTGGAAGGATTTCTGCAAGAAACGGTGACTTTGTCGTATTTCTAAGAACAGTGTTGAGTTTAAGGGAGAGCAGGGACAGGGAACACCCCCAGCAGTGTGGTGTCATCTCTGGAGTTCATGACCAGTGCCAAGAGGTGTAACTGTGTGTTTCCATCTGTCAGGTCGTGTTGACAAGGAAGGGACTGAAGCTGATGAAAAGAAACCCAAGGTAAGCTAAAAAACAAAACCAGGGGTGACACCTGTCCACGTTCCTGGCTCCTCTGCTGCCCTCCTGGCCTGCTCTTGTGCCTCTTAGGAAACCTTCCCGTTATGTTCCATTTTTCCATTTGTTTTCAAGAGTGTTTTTATTTTTTCTTCCCTCCCTCGGGTTTGGATGGTGCAATCCATGGGTTCTTTGAGGGTGAGGAAATGGTCCAAATCTAAATCAAACACGTGGCTCATGGGGTTGGGTGGGTGGTTGGAGAAATCATTTTTTCAGCCCGGGACTGGAAAGCAGCAGCTGACCTCGGGGCAGACTCAAAACTGCACTGGGGCCAAGCAAAACTGTGAAAAGAGCAAAACACGTAATTAAAACATTAAATTAAATAATCTAAGCCTTGCAGATCATAAAATATCCTGAGTTGGAAGGGATCCACAAGAATCATCAAATCCAGCTCCTGGCTTGCACAGGACAACCCCCCAAAAAGATGCTGTGTTGTGTTCTGGGTGAGGAACAGTTTAATAATGGGTAAATTCCAGAAGTTTAACAATATCTGTCACACTGGTAATTTGGAGGAGGTTTAGCTAAGCTGGCCATTATCCTGGTTAGTGCCTGAGTGGGATAATGGACAAGCTGAGGGGAAATTCAGTGAGTGAAGAGTTAAAGATGAGGGACAGAATTTTCAAACACTGGAATTGGTTATTTCTCTATACGCTGCCCCGGCAGTCCCAGCCATCACCTACCCCACACCCAGCTCTGTATTGCACCTTCTAATCCTATTTAATGTCGCTGATCCCGTTTTGTTTCCCTCCCATGCTGATTTTTTTTTTTTTTGTTCCCATTTTATTTCGTTTCCATGTCCAAGAAATCCTCACCCTGCCCTGCCAAACCCCCCGGCTCCATCCCCCCCCTCCGGCACGCAGCCCCTCCGAAAGCGCCCTCCAGCCCTGCCTCCCATCGAGCCTCTCCTGCCAGCGCAGGGACGCAGGAGACGAGAGCCAAGGTAAGGGAGGGAGTGGGGAGTCAGAGAGCCCAGGGGCAGCACCTGGAGGCGTTCCTGGTCGATGGAGCTTGGCCGAGTCCTTCCCTGTCCCGTGGAGAGGGAAAGCACAGAGAGTGCAGCTCACACAGAACCACAGAATCCCGGAATGGTTTGGGTCGGAAACGACCTTAAATCTCGTCCAGTGCCACCCCTGCCATGGCAGGGACACCTCCCACTGTCCCAGGCTGCTCCCAGCCCCGTCCAGCCTGGCCTTCGGCACTTCCAGGGATGGGGCAGCCACAGCTGCTCTGGGCACCCTGTGCCGGTCACAGATGCTGGGATTAATTTATCTTCTGTACAAAATTTTAGCAGAACAGGGGAAACCAAAGGATGAAGCTCAGAGAACAGAGGTGTGGCTAACCCGGGTGTGAGCGTGCAGTGAATGGTGCAGCTGAAGCCAGGGGCAGCCCAGGAGGGGCTGTGCCCTGGCTGCGGGGATGGGACACGGGGTGTGAACAGGCACATTCCAGGTGTGGGGAATCCCGGGGGAGGAGCTGGGACGGTCTCCGTGCTCTGATCTCGAGGGGTGGCAGCCTGTCCCTGACGTCCCCGCTGTGTCCCCAGGGCCCGGAGGCGAGGGGTGGCTCCAAGACGGGCACGGCGCGCGCGGGGCAGGCGCAGAGGAACTCCACCAACGCCACCCGCATCCCGGCCAAGACCCCCACGGCCCCCAAGACCCCTCCCAGCTCCGGTAGGTGACGGTGGGAGCCGCGTGCTGGTGACTGGGTGGTGCTGCTGGGCAGTTCCTGGGGGCTGATGACCAAACTCAGCCCTCTCCTGGGGCTGGGTGCAGAGCCAGGGATGGTCCCTCTGAATCGAGCCTTTCCAGGTGCTGCTCAGTCCCCTCTGTTCATACAGTCACCAGTGTGTAGGAGAGGGCAGTTGCTTTATCCTGTGGGATTTCCTCAAATTTGGAAGATTTAGGCAGCTCCGGTTTTTTAATCCATCTACTCGTTTTCTCTCTGACAATATTTCACAAAGACCAGGGGCAAGAGGATCAGTTCTTCGATTACAGGAATGGAGATTAGCCCATTATGCTCAGAGAAGAAAACCCCAGAAAGCATCAGGCATTGTGAATTTCCATTAAAATGGTGCATTTCACTGGCTATATACATATATTTCATACTTAACCAGAGCTGCATAAAACCTTAAATCAATTAATTTTCCAGCTTTATTATGTTTAAGCATCTTTCTCATTCACTAAACAGGCAGAAAGGAGCAGAAAAAACCACCTCCTGCAGCAGCAAAGACTGAGAAAGGTGATGTTTAAGGGTCTTCTTTTCTTCTTTCATTTCCTTTCCAAACTGGGGACAGTGCTAAGCTGCTCAGCGATCAGCCTTAGTTAATTCCAGAAAATAATTTTGTGAAAGTGCTTCCAAATTTCTAATAGAAAAGTGGTTCTGAGTGTTTTTTGTCTGTAATTCGTCATGCCACGCTCGGGTGGGGAGTCTTACTGATGATCCAGGCAATGGAGACCATCTTCCTTCTGGGATATTAGGAAATTGCCTTTAAATCGCAGTTTTTCCTTCAAAATGGAGTAGAAGAAAGTGCAGCCACCACCCTCCCCCTGCACTGGGCGTAGCGGGTGGGCTCTGGGACGAGGCAGAGCGGCCCCCACGGGCAGCAGGGAGCAGGGAAGGGTCCTGACCCGCGCTGTCCTGTCTGCAAACCCCAGGTGAGCAGCCCAAGTCTGGAGACAGAAGCGGTTACAGCAGTCCCGGCTCCCCCGGGACTCCAGGCAGCCGTTCCCGCACCCCCTCTCTGCCCACCCCACCAGCCAGGGAGCCCAAGAAGGTGGCAGTGGTTCGCACCCCACCGAAATCTCCCGCCTCTGCCAAGACCCGCGTCCAGCCGTCGGCCGCGCCCATGCCCGACCTGAAAAACGTCAAGTCCAAAATTGGCTCCACTGATAACCTGAAGCACCAGCCCGGAGGTGGCAAGGTAAACACGGACTCTGCTTGCCAGGGGCCTGTCTGTGGGGACAGCGGGCGCTGGACGCTCCATCCGGGACGGGAGAACCTCCCTGGAGCGGCAGCAGCCCGGCCGTGGGCAGCGGGCAGGGCTCCAGCCCGACTCCGCTGTATTTGAAAGGTTTTGGGTTGGATGCTTGGCCTGGAATTCCTTGCCTGGCTTAGTGCAGCTCAGCTGTCCCATGGAGAGCTCGTGGTGTGGGGCTCGTGGGGCGGCTGCCAGGGGAGTGACATTCCCCGGTGGTGTCCGGGTGGGGACAGCAGCTTGTGAGCTGCAGCCCTGAGGAGTGGCAGGATCGGGGCTGTGTTTCCAAATCCCACACGGTGCCTGGAGCAGTCCTTCCAGCACTGAGGGAGAGGACAGGACGCTCTGTCTCCTCCTTCTGAGGGTCTCAGGCTCAGACCCTACATTTTTCCAGACCCTGGGATTTTGGATCCAGCTCTGTTGGCAAGGTTTCGGGTTGTGTTGTGCCATCAGGCACTGCCTGGCTGCACGGTGCAGGGTGGCACGGCCAGAACTGGTGGCACTTTTGTCCTTTCAACCACTTTGCACTCCCAGAAAAGTTTCACGAGCAGCAAAGTGACCTCTGGGCTCCACGTGCTTGGGAATGAGGGTCTTGGGTTAAATTCTGCAAGCCTGGCAGGGGACACTGCCTGGCTGCAGACCTTGCAGAGCCACAACAAACCTTCCCTGAGTGCTGTGCATGGCATTTTGTGTGAGCAGGTACCTCGGTGGCTCTGAATGTTCCCCTTTGGCATGGGGGGAGGCTTCGAGCGGGCTCCTCTGCATCCTCTGAAATGGCAGCCTGCTTTTCCATGGCCTTTCCAGGCGTTTTCCACCATGGCTGGCGATTTACTGGCTTTGTGCCACAATCCAGGGGGGCTCTGGAGCCTGGCAGGGCTCTTGGTCATGAGACAGCAGCACATGAGCACAGTGTCCCTTTTGGGGGGGCTCAGCCCTCCTGCCCACTTAGCACAAGGCAGGTTTTTCTTCCCACCCCCACAAACCCTGTTCTCCAGGGATTTTAGAAGGAACCCTTGTTTACTGGAAAACAGTTAAATTATTTGCTTATTCTTTTTTAATCCAGCTTTTACAAGTTGGTTTTTTCCCTCTCTGCTTCTCTGTTGATGTTGTGACTGAAAGAGTAAGAACAGCTGAATTTGGGACAATTCCTTGCTCTTTGCAGGGGAGAATGGCTGGATGCTCTGCTGGGGATTCTGTAGGACACGAGGCTGCTCTCAGCAGAATGGTTGCAGCTGGAGCAGAAGGGGCTGGTCCCACACGTTTGATTTTAGGCTGGTCAGAAATGGGTTTGGAGCCTGCCCTCCATGGGGATTCCAGACCCCCAGCCCAGGGAAGCAAAGGAACACAGGGCACACACGCCAGGAGCCAGCCAGGCCACGTCTCTGCCAGCGCTCCTGCATGGCCTGAGCACTCCTGTTGTTGCTGGATCGCCGAGTGCTGCTCTGGCAAAGCCTGGTCTGGCAGAGCTGGGTCCTGATGGTGGGATTAGGGGATGTGAACTTGGAAAATCCTGCTGGAGGCACACGCCAGCCATAGTGCTGCTCAGGCTGGAGAGCCAGGGCATAGCAGGGAGCTCTCCTGGCAGCAGCAGGCCGGGGTTGGAGTGCTGGGATGGAGGCGAGGTGCCTGCTCAGCTCTGGGGATGGTGCCACCCAGGAGTGTCGTTTTTTAGGGATGTGACACTGCCAGCAGACACCCCCCTCTCACAGGGCTGTGCTTCACATGGGCTCGGACCTGTGGGTTTTTGCCTGCATTTACACCTGTGGGGGTTGTAAAGCCACTCCAGGGTGTGTGGGGAAGGAGCGGGGGGTTGTCTTCACCCTCGGGGTGTCTGGAAGAGCTGCTCCGATGCCTGAGGTCACTCCCTACACAGCCAGTGGGGAAAACAAGCCCTGAGTGAAACCAGCTTCCTTAGCACAGAAATCCGTGTGTGGAGGGAAGGCTGTGGGGCTGGAGGGTGTGCTTAGCAGGGCACAGGGTTCCCATGTGGCCCCAGCCCTTCCCAGCCTCACTCCCACTGGAGACGGCGTTGGGAATGTGCCACAGAGCTGGGATGGGGCTGGGATGGGGCTGCATCCCTGGGATGGGGTCCTGGGGCTGCATCCCTGGGATGGGGTCCTGGGGCTGCATCCCTGGGATGGGGGCCTGGGGCTGCATCCCTGGGATGGGGGCCTGGGGCTGCATCCCTCATGTGGAGCAGCATCCCTGGCAGCGTTGGCTTTCTCTTGGTAGCTGTGGAGGGAGTGTGAGCCCTGTGCAGGGCAGAGCTCGGTGTCCTCTCCCGGTGCTGGACACGCAGCTCCTGCTCCCCAGCCCGGCCAGGGGCACCTGTTTGCCCAAGGCCGGGTGTGCCTGCCCCAGAAGGGGACTCTGGTGCCTGGCACGGGAGCTGGGGCTGGGCAGGATTTTTCTGTCAGCTCCATCCCTTCTCCTTCCACTGGCTCTGCAGAAGCCGAGTCTCCGAGCCCCGGAGGAGTCTCTGGGCCCTGGTGCCTCTCAGCGGTGCCTTCCCCCGCGTTTGCTGCCCAGCAGGTTCCCCGTTGTGGTCAGTGGAAGGAGCCAGGCTGAGCTGGGCTCTGGCCGGTGTTTGTGGCCTGGGACCCAGGGCTGCATCACCAGCCAGGCCTGTCCAGTCTCTCGCTATAACCTTCCCACCTCCATCTTCGCTTTCCAGCCCAGGAGCAGACAAATCTGTGCAGCAAGCCAGAGAGTCTCCTTTTCACTCCTGGCCCTGGAAGGCAGGTTCCTGGTTTAGGGATGTAACACATGGTCAAGCTGCAGATGGTCATGTTGTTTCTCACGCTCTTTTCTGGCTACTAAAGGTGCAGATAATTAATAAGAAGCTGGACTTTAGCAGCGTTCAATCCAAGTGTGGCTCAAAGGATAATATCAAACACATCCCGGGCGGAGGCAGTGTGAGTACCTTCACACTTTCAATGCTCTATAATAGTTCTTATGATAAGTGGCATGTTGTGTACACTAAACTGCCAATGCTATCTGCAGCGACCCTGCCATCAGATAGCTATTGGTGACGTGCAATGACTCTTTTCTGGCTACCAAAGGTGCAGATAATTAATAAGAAGCTGGACTTTAGCAGCGTTCAATCCAAGTGTGGCTCAAAGGATAATATCAAACACATCCCGGGCGGAGGCAGTGTGAGTACCTTCACACTTTGAATGCACTGTGATAATCCTGATTTTAGTGGCATGTTGTTACACTAATCACCAATGCTATCTGCAGCCACCCTGCTGTCACATAGCCATTGGGGACGTGTGTCATTTAACCCCATTAACCCAAAAGATGACCCCTAACAAGTCCTGGACATGCCTGACATGGACAGAACTAACTGCCCCGTGTCCAAACCACGTCTGTAACAAAACATCCCAGTAACTCCAGGGTTTTGCACTACCTGGAAGGGCAGAGCCTCCTTGTCTGTGGGCCGGGGCTCTGGCACGCAGTGACGCAGGAGATGGGTGCATTTATGAGCAGACCCAGTCCTCGTTGCTTAATGTGCTGCTAAATTGGACATGATCCTGCCCAACACGTGAACGAGCAGGTGCCTGCCCGTTCCCATCAGGCAAGTATGATCCATGCAAATATTAAGTTTCTCCTTGCTAACGAATGTGTCCGGCAGCGCCCACGGAGGCTGAGCCTGACGTATTGTTGAGTTAATTGATTTGAACCCTGGCATTTCCAGCTGTTCCCACATAAATACCAGACTCAGCTTTCAGTTACTGTGCCAGAAACCTGGAGAAACTCCACAGAGGTTGGTGGGTTTACAGCTGGGGACAGTTTGGGTCCAGGAAAGATGCTGGACTGAGGAAGGCACATCCCTG
Source organism: Edolisoma coerulescens (assembly GCA_013397115.1). Taxonomy (NCBI): domain Eukaryota; kingdom Metazoa; phylum Chordata; class Aves; order Passeriformes; family Campephagidae; genus Edolisoma; species Edolisoma coerulescens. Next base: position 297,381 of record VWZW01004694.1, on the reverse strand, counting down.
AGACCCCAGACTGTGTGACTGGGGTTTGTGGGGCCTGGTCTGAGATGTTCCCCATGGATTTTCCTTGGGCTGTTTTTGATCTCTGTGGATGCCCTCCCTGAGAAGCTGAGCCTTGCAGAAGGCTTGGCAGGTGAACACAGGGACACAGCTGGGTCTGCAGCCTCTGGCTTAAATTTGGTGTCACTGTGCCATTATTTCACAGGCCAGAGGAGCTGCTCTGCAGAGCTCAGACCCCTGTGAAGCAGTTCCATGGTTGTCCCTTTTCCTTACTCTGGGGTCCTGTGCTGCCTGGGCTGCCCAGGGTGCGGTGGACCAGGAGTCAGTGTTGGCCAGGAGTCCTCCGTGCTGGGGCTGGTGCTGAGCTCGTCCCTTCCTCCACGGAGAGCTCACACCGTGGGTGTTGGCAGCTGCAGTGGGTTAAGAATTACCTGGATTTTCATCTGGGGGTTGTGATCCTTCCCCAGGCCCTGCAGAACTGAAAACCCCATGATGTCTGCCGCAGACACCCCTCAGAGCAAAGCCTGGCAGGGGCAGCGTGGCTGCACGGGCTGTCCTGGGGCTGGGCTGGGCCCTGGGGCTCCCATGGGAGAGGGGCTCTGATGGCCACTGGGACCTGACCCCCACAACACCGTGAGCAGGGACCCCTGCCCAGCCATCGCTGCTTCCAGAGGGAGCTGTCCCTCCCTGGGGTTGGCACCTGGATTTTTAAGCCCATGGATGCTCTGACCAGGTGATGCCTCAGGCAAAAGTTGGCCTCGGCACTGCTGATGCTGAGGGGTGGGATCCCCAGGTCTCTGGCACTGGTTTCCCAGGCAAACAACTCTGTTCTCCTTTTCCTTTCTTGCTAAAATGGGGAGGATCCTGCTCTGCTCCCCAGCAGGATGGGAAGGGATGACAGAGTCCTGTCTGTCAAAAAAGGGACTGGAATGAGAGCAGGAAGTTCCAGTTGCTGATTGCTTGCACTGGAAACAGGGGGACTTTCAGTCCCAGGTCTCAGCAGTGCCTGAATTGCTCATGGACCCTTCAGGGTCACAGCTGGGATTAGAAAGGCACCAGCTGCCCTTTTTGAGTGTTTCCTACTTTCCAACCAAATCCGGCTCCTCGCATTGAGCGTGTGACCTTTCCCAGCACTGTGTCCACGTCTGTGTCCCCGGTGTGCTCCCAGACCCTGAGGGGTTGCTTTTCTCCCTCTCTGTCTCCTGTCACATGTGCCTTTTGGTCTGTGTGAGCGTCGGGGACGAGGCAGGTCAGCGGGGCTGTGCCTGGGACTGAGCCTCTGCTCCTCCTCCTCCTGGTGCCTCAGCGGGGCGAGGGCTGTTCCTCGGGGCTGTGACAGCCACAGTCCCTCACTGGGGTGATGGGGGTGAGGGCCGAGGGGTGCACCTTCCCCTGGGGCTGTCGGGTCAGCCCCGGGTGCAGAGTGGGGGGCAGAGGCTGCGGCGGATCCTTGGTGCCGGTCTGGGGCTGCTGGGAGGAGGCAGCTCCTCTGCACAGGTCCTCTGGTGCTGGCACATCGTCTGAGCTTGGTGGGAGCGTCACAGCCGCCGTGGTGCTCGGGGGAGCCACGGAGAGCAGCGGGTGCTCCCCGGGAAACCCAGGCTGTCCCCGGAGCCAGAACCAGCCCGGGGTGTGGGTGATCCCATTTCTCCTGCGCAGCCCCACTGACTCCAGCAGCAGCTGACCCCGCTCTGAGTCCCGGGCCAGGGTCCAGGGGAACCCTTGGGGTTCTGGGGATGTTTTCTCCCCCCGTGTCTCCTGCTCCTGCCGTAGCTGCCGTGTGTGTGCCGTGGTCCGAGGCTCCTCTCCCGGTGTGTAGCTGCTGCCGTGGCTCTGCAGAGCCCCCGCTGATGTCCCTCTGTGTGTGTCCCGTGTCCCCGGTGTCCGTGCGCCAGCGGCCGCCGGCCCCGCGCGCTCTGGGGACGGGGGGGATCCCAGGAATTGCTGGAGCCCACGTTCAAAGACATCGTGGGCAAAACACATCCAAACAGAGCTTAAATATCACGAAACGCTGTTGTGGTTCAATATTTTATAACTGCCATTTTAATTTCTATGATGTGAACTCCAGATATTTAGAGTTTGCTTTGCTTTTTTTTTTAACCCTTATTTCCGTTACAGCATTTTTCAGAAATGCATATTTTGGTCACTCTTTTAAAAGTTCTGTGCACATTGATCATTTCTGTTCTTTCAGTTTTTGTGGACATAAGCTTTATGTTTTACACCAGAAAAGGTATTTATTTTTTACGTTTTTTCTCTGGTATATCTCCTCCTTTTGGATGATGTGTATGCAAATCTTAATTAATTACCACTCCACTTTCTCTCTCACTTGAGCACTTTAAAATTGCCTCTACTCCCCCCTCTGTGGAGAGGTGATCTCGTGCATGCTGACATGTTAAGAGGCTACTGCACACGGGCATTAATGATCTCCCATTTCTGATGACAGTTTCTTTGGTGTCATTAATCCTCCTGGGGTTTGAGCTGTCCTTTCCCTCCAGCCCAGCTCAGGTGCCGCTGTGTGTTGTGCTCCCCCTCCCCACCTGCCCGTGCTGGCCACCAGCTCATCCCCTTTCCCTCTCTCCTACGGACAGGTGCAAATCGTGTACAAGCCAGTCGACCTGAGCCATGTGACATCCAAATGTGGTTCCCTGGGCAACATCCATCACAAACCAGGTACCCCTCGGGCTGCGCTGGCCCCGGGAGCTCACGGGGTGTGGAGAGGGGCAGGGGGTGAGGGGAGGCAGTGACTGGAGCATCCCAGTGAGTGCTGGGTGCTGTTCCCAGCTCCTGACCCACCTCCCACTCTTCTCTTGCAGGTGGTGGCCAGGTGGAGGTGAAATCTGAGAAACTGGACTTCAAAGATAAGGTGCAGTCGAAAATCGGGTCCCTAGATAACATCAGCCACGTCCCTGGAGGAGGCAATAAAAAGGTAAAGGGGCCCTGGGGACAGGCGTGTCCTGCTGGGGCTGGGAGGGGTGGCCTGGCCTCGGGCTGGCACTGCTGCCAGGATGGCTCTGGGTCCCTCCGGGCCTGTAGCCACCCGGGTGGGTGCGAGTGTCAGTGACAGCCTCTCCTGTGGTTTCCTGCTCTTTCTGCTGTCTCTGAAGTTTGTGTTTGTGTCTCAAACCCTTCCCACGACGAAGTGTCACCATCAAGTCCTGTGCTGTGTTGCTGCTGTGACACAGAGCTGGCAGCTGGGAGCTGCAGAGGTGTTGGATCCCCACTGAAAGTGGAGCATTAAAGGTTCAGCTTTATTTAGCACAGGTGACTTTGCAGCAAACTGGCCCCTCAGGAGGTGATTTCTCCTTCCTGACCGAGGGCCCTGTGAAGGGAGGGGAATGTTTGGGGGGATTTAAATTGAAAGACAAAAGGCACTCAGGTCAGGGAAACACTGAGCTTGGGCTGAGCTGTTCCCACCGAGGCTTTGATGGTGACTTCAGTGAGTCTTAGCCAAGTAAAACAGCTCCACAGCTGGGCTTCAAGGCCACCGAGTCCCCAGCAGGCAGGGGGGTGAGGACATCAGGTAAGCACAGAGCTGGGACTCCAGCCTGGCAACACTCAGGGTTCAGCTTCCCCAGGGAAAAGCGGTTTTTATCTTGCTTGTTTTTCCAGCACTTTTGTCTCAATGGGAGGGGAAGGTTCTGTTTCAGCTCCTGTATTTTGGCACTTTGTTCTTGGCCACGTGTTCTCTGTGCAGCTCCAGCTCTCACCTCCAGCTGGCCTCTGACTGCGGGACCGCTTGACTTCCTTACCCTTCTCTCTGCCGTGCATCAGCCTCCCCTGTGCTTCACTGAGCCCTTTGCCATCGGTTTTGTGATTCCAGTGATGGCTCTGTCACACCCTGGCACATTCACTGGGCCATAGTTTGAAGGACTTTCCCTTTGCAGTGGAGTTTCTCTGCAAGGCTGTGACCTAGCCGTGGCATCACCACCTCAGCCTTCCAGCCTGGTGGCTGCCCCTCCCCTGCCCAACCCCACGCCTGGAGGAGGTTGTGGGTGTAACTGAGTCCAGGTGCAGCTCTGCTGCCCCTTTCCCGTGTCCCCAAGCCCCCTCCTTGCTCTGTGACACACAGATGCACATTTGGACTCTCAGTCCACAGCTCTTCAGGCTGAGCTCTGGTTCCTGTGCTGGGTCTGCCGTGGGGAGCCGAGTGCTCCGGGCTCTGCCCAAGCCCCTGTGCTCTCCCTTGCTGTTCCTGGAGTTTTCCTCCCTGGCTCCAAAGGCAGCCACTCTTCTTTCTATGAGTCAGTGAATGGCCCTGTTTTTCAGATCTTTTTCTCCCCAATTTTCTATTTCTATTCTATATTTTTTGTCTTTTTTCCTTCTGGCTGACATTTCTTGGATCATGGTTTTTGTTGCTGATGCATTTTTTGCCCCCCACTGCCCTGGGTGGGTTTCTTCACCTGTAGAGAGAGAAAGGCAAGGAAGACAAGACCCGGATCCCGAGCCCAGACCCCGCTGGGTTCCAGGCCCTAGTGCTGGAGCCACTCAGCCCCACGGAGAGCCAGCCCCCAGCCTTGCACTCGGCTGGGGAGGGCACCTGTAAGTAGCAAACCAGATCCAGTTCACCGGGAGAGGGGTTTGGCTCCTGGGAGCAGCTCCGTGGGCTAAGGGGAAGCTTCATGTGCCATGTCCCCCCATAACCTCTGCCAGGGGAGTGGGAGCAGCCCAGGTTGTGCCCTCTGCGTTCTGGGACCCAGGACCTCAGCTGGGGAGGATATGGCAGCATCCAGATGCTCTGGTCCTGCTGTCCCCTCTGGTGCCTGGGACGTGCCCGAGGACTGGGGCACTGGGGGCACTGGGGGCTCTGGTTCACTGCTCTGAGCTTTCCTCCCACCTCTTAGTGGCTGTGCCCGAGTGGACACCTGGCAGGTCCCCTCCATCCCCCAGCCATGCCCCCCTGACCGCCCTCCTCTCCCTCACAGATTGAGACTCACAAGCTGACCTTCCGCGAGAACGCCAAAGCCAAGACCGACCACGGCGCCGAAATCGTCTACAAGTCCCCCACCATCTCCGGAGATGCCTCCCCGCGCCGCCTTAGCAACGTCTCCTCCACCGGCAGCATCAACCTGGTGGACTCCCCCCAGCTGGCCACGCTAGCCGACGAGGTGTCCGCCTCGCTGGCCAAGCAGGGCTTGTGATCGCAGCATGGTGGCCACCAGGAGAGAAGACAAGGAAAGGAAACAAAAAAAGAAAAGAAACAAAAATAATAATCTGGCCTTCTTCCTCTGTTCCTTTTACAGCTGCTTCCCCATCCCTAACTGGTTAATGATTTAACCTGCTTTTACTGTTCATTCAGCTCTAGCTCCAGGACTTCAAAGTCAGTGACACTATGAGGTACAAAACCTCCTCTCCCCCTGCTCCTCGGAGCGCACAGCCCGTCCCCGTCCCCGCTCCCCCGCTCCTGCCGCGTCCCTCGCTGTCCCGGGGAGGGGGCCCGAGGGGCGGCCACAGCACGACGCTGACCCGAGCACCCCACACCAGCACAGGGCAGCGGGTGGCCCTCCCGGGAAGGGGCTGTGACCTTGCCCAGCTCGTGCCCTGCCGCTGGCCGGGCTGGCCCGCGGGCCGGACGCGTCCTGGGTGCGCAGCCAGGGCTGCGGGGAGGTGCCCTCCCTCCCCGCGTTAAATTTGCCTGCTGATTTGGAAGAAACCTTTTGTTTTTATCTCCGAAAGCCGAGATGTGTATGAAGATAACGGCCAGGTACCCCCTAACCCGCTCTCAGCTCCGGCAGCTGGAGTTCAGGCGACGCCGGGTGCCCGCTCCGAGGGGCCCCGGACGGCCGTTCCCTGTCCGTGGCTGTGCTGGAACCGCTGAGTGGATGAGTAGAGGCTTTTCCCCATTCCTTTGGCAGCCCCTCGTGTCGTAGAGTAGATTTGTCTGTATATGCTTGGACCGTGCCAGGGTGATTGTTTTCATAAACGAGCATGTGTTTAAAAAATAAATGCTGTAAGTAGTTTTGAGCTGCCCCGCGCCGGCTCCGCCGCAGCCCGGCCGGGGGCCCGGGGGGCTCGGCCGGCTCCGGGCACCTCCCAGCGCCCCGGGAGCGTGGATGAGGGGCACTCACAGCTCCAGGGCTGCGATGGCTCCTGGATTTGGGTGCAGCTTGTGACATTTTTGGGTTGTTCTTTTTCTTTCCCTGCAAGGTCAGCTCAGCGATGGCGGAGGTGGCAGCTCCATGGCTCTGCTGTGCCGGTGGCAGCGGTGAGACCCCGGGAGGACGCAGGGGAGGCGGCAGCAGCTCCCCCAGCCCGGGGCCAGCGGCTGCTCCCTGGCACTGAACCCCCTTTCCGGGTGCTCCCCGGGTTTGAGTTGGCAGCGTCTCACCCCTCACACAGCACTGGCCACCCCCAGCACCCCTCGGGGACCGGAGCCAGTCGAGTTCTTTCTTTGGCTGCTTTTGTTCCTGTGGCGCTCTGGGGAGCACGAGGGGGTCCCGTGGCTGTCCCCGCCTGCCCCTTCCCTTTACAACCAAAGAGGCCGAGATGCCACCACTGCAGCTCCGCGTGTGTCCTCCCGCCCTGTCTCCCCCAGAGGCCCCAGCCGAGCTCTGGGGGTACAGCTGGGGGTGGGAGGGCAGAGGGGGCCCGGTGGGGCCGCAGCCCCTGCACCCCCAGGCTGTGCCACGGGGAAAGCCCTGCTTTCCCAGCAAGGGCCCGAATCCTGGTCTGACAGGGCTGGCGGGGTCAGGGCCCCTGGTTGTCCTTGGGGTGGTGGCTGGGTGCCACCAAGGCTGTCAGAGCAGCTGTTCCTGGGCAGAGCAGCGATTCCTCCCAGGACAGGACCTGCTCCCATCCTGCGGGAGCTCTGAACCCGCTGTCACCCCCTGTCCCTCTGCAGGGCTGGGCTGCCGCAGGCCTGGCTGTGGATGGGGGGATGGTTTGGGGGGTCCAACCCTTCTCTCTGCAGCTCCAGGAGCTGCTTTATTGTTGGGGAGAGGCTGGTCCAGCAGCACCACCATGTCCAGCTTGTCACTCGCTCCGTTCACTTGACTCCATGATTGTAAGACTCTGTGCTCCGTCCCTGACTCTGTAGCGCCGTAGGAGCCGCCGCGGTTTTTGTCCTCTGTAGAACGAGCAAGTGGGAGAACCCTCAAAGCATCACCTCTTTACCCCCTTAGGGCTGCAGGACGGGGTAGCTGAGCTCGCCCGTCCTGTGCCACCCCCGTCCCCTCCGTGCAGCCCCCGAGGGACAGCAGCACGCAGGGCTGGGACGTCCTTTGCGTGCGCCGAGCTCCAGTGAGCAGCCCCTTCCTGCTGTGAGTGTCCTCAGCCCCATCTGCCGTCCCCCCCGGGGCCTGTGGGCTCCCAGGACAGCCCTTTCCATCCACCGTGTCACCCGCTGTCCCCTCCAGCAGCCCGAGCCACGTCCCCAGCCCTGCCCCTGCGTTCAGACCCAGGCCTGAGGGTCCCCGTGAGCAGCCGGCCAACCTGACCCCCAGCTTTTCCTTTACTCCACACACATCTTGGGTCTGAAAAGGGTTAAAACCGGCACTGATTAAAAAAAAAAAAAAAATCTTATTTCTGCACTCCAAAAGATTCTGCGTGTTAGCGAAGGTCGGTGCCAGCCTGTGTGGTGTTGGCAGCCCCGTGCCCCCCGCGCTGCGCCGGGGAGGGGAGGGAAGGTTTGATCTCAGTGTATCATTCTAGCTTAGCTTCTGTCTGTGGGTGTCCATAGTGTATCGTGTGTTTAACAACTGGTTTACACTGTTGCCGTAAAAGTGAATTTGGAAATAAAGTCATTACTACGATAATGATAATTGGCACCTCTTTTGCATGGGGGGCATAGGGTGGGGGCTCCATCCTCTGGGACCACAAGAGCAGCAGAGTGGCAGGGACTGGGTTTCAGTTTTTCCTTTACGTTTTAAATACCAGCACCCACTCGTCTTCCTGGGGCACAGAGGGGTGCAGGAGGGGGGACCCTGCCCGGTGGAGCCAGGAAGGACAGAACACTCCCTGGATGAGAACCAGCAGCGCCCAGTTAACCCCAGAAACATAAAATAAACCCCAGCCCTGGGGGTCCTGCTCTTGCTGACAGTAACTGCTGGGAAATAACATCACAGAGGAAAAAAGAGGCCACTGGAATGCAGGAGGGAAGCAGTTGATCTGAGCGCACCGAAGGGCCCCTTCCCTGTCCCAGCCCAGCGTTTCACACTCATCAAATGGAATATTACGTTTTAATTTTTTTTTTAATCTTTTCTTCTTTTTTTTTTTTTTATAAGCACATTTGTGCTTTGCCAACAGAATCAAGACATTAACAAAGATCAGCTTCTCGGAAGAAAAGCATTTCTATATAACAAGGACATTACACAGCTCAAAGCAGGAAAAGAAAATATTTACAAAATACAAGGTGGGTTTTTTTTGTGTGGTTTTTATAATGCTAAAAGGGTTATTCAGAATTTTCAACCTTATAAATAGAAAAGCACTTCTGCAGAGGGATATGGTAGCGCCGTTGTTTGTTGGGTTGTTTTAAAGAAAACGATCACGGATCCTTTAAACTAGAACAGAACCAAAACCACGAGATCATGTTGAAAATTGTGAAAACCCCGACCATGAAGCAGTTCAGCGACTATTTCTTTACGATTACAAAATGGAAAAAAAAAAAAAAAAGCCTTTTTTTTTTTTTTTTTTCTTTTTGGTGATGTGATTATACATAAGACAGGCACAATGCTAGCAACAGGACAGGGACCAGGAGCCACACCGTCGGGACCGAAAGCGTTACGGATGGGGACGGTGTGCGGGATCCGGGAGTCACTGCGGGTGCGGAACCGGGCGGGAGGGGACGGGGGAGGAACAACGAACTGGGGCTCAAACTCAAATACCTGTCAGGAGGGGGCACCTCGGAAATGAAACGGAACCGACACCGGTGCTGGGACGGTGCGGGAGTGGAGCGAAGCTGTGGCGATCCCACGCGGGACCGGGGTGACCCTGAACCCCCGGGAGCCGCCTCCTGCCTCCATCCTTCCCTCTCTGCCCTGCCCTGCTCTGACACAAACCCACCTGCGGGACCCCGGCCCGGAGCGGCGGCTCCTCGCTCACGGCTCACCCCGACTGCCCAAGCCCACAGCGAGGGCACGGCTCCAGCACCGGCCACAGCCCAGTCCCAGCTGGAACAGCCTCGCCCCAAAGGGCATCCAAGTGCCCCGGCAATTCTGCTCCTGCTCAAGGCATCGGGGACGCTTCCCCTCCCTGCCCTCGGAACGCACCGGGTGCGCACCGGCTGCTCCCAACTCACGCTCCTCCCGGGCAGGGCCGAGCGTGGAGCAGCCACAAGGTCCCTCCTTTCCCCCTGCTGGGAATGCAGCCACAGCCCTCGGCACAGCCACGGCTCCAAACCAGGGGAGAAGGAAGGGGGAGGCGTCCCCGGGGCAGAGGGGGGATCAGGGAGGGGCAGCATCCCCCCTGGGGATACCTGGAACTACAACCCGGGGCAGGAAAAGGCAGGAGGGTGAAGTGCAGGTGGGCACTCTGCAGGTGAGGACAGCCAGACAGTGAAGGTTGCAATCCCAAGACATCACTTTTCACCACTAATTTCACTCCATTAAAACCTTTCAGGGAGGGGGGGAGCGGGTTAAGAGAAAACGACACCCTTTTGTTGGGAACAACTATCCCCGAAATCTGCTAGTCAGCTAAATCCTGTGCTCTAGTTTTATACACCTAAAAGGGGGAGGAAAGGGGAGGGGGTCTGGTGGGCTGCTCCCCTCCCGAGGCTTCACTCCGCTGGGAGGAATCTGGGGGCTCATTCATGTGACGAGGAAACATGGAGAA
>VWZW01004694.1:233861-287144 GCA_013397115.1 Edolisoma coerulescens | reverse complement strand
CGTAGGAGAGCGGGAAGGTGCGACGCTCCCAGGGCTGCACGGCCTGGGGGAAGAGAACCGAGTCACGGGGAATCCCTGCAAGAGCCCTCCTGTCCTCGCTCCTCGCACGGACCCGGCGGCCAGAGCTGCCCCTGCTGCGGAGCCCCGGGAGCTCGGGCAGGCGAGGAGAGGTCACGGCAGCCCCACACGGAGCTGGAAACGCTTCCCACGGCCCGGCCCGGCCCCGGCGGCGCTGCCCACGCGCAGGGTCCGAGCCGCCTCCCCACACCAGGGGCACCTGTGCTGCCTCACCTGCCCTGGCCGCAGCCAGAACCCACCTGCTCGTCCAGGCCAGCCTCGGGCGTGGAGCAACGTGTGTCCTCACTGGACAGGAGCCGCAGGGAGTCCCGGGACAGGGGGGTCAGGGGGGCACAGAGCAGTTCGGGGCTGATGGGGCTGCGTGGTGAGTGGGTGTGGGACAGCTCCAAGTGGGAGTGGTAGTTGCCCACCTCAGGGGATGCCGGCTGGGGAGTCGAGGGGTTCCCCAGCTGGGGGGTTGTCCGTCCGTCTGTCGATCTGTAGGACCTGAGACAGGAGCAGGTTTGAGAGCCCAGCTGTGCTCCCCCACTGCTGCCTGGTCCCACCCCAGGATCCTTTTGCCCTGATGGGAACACGAGCAGGGAACACCACAGCCCAGAGACAAAACCCATCCAGGCTCATCTCTGTCCCTCTTCCACTGTCTGGATGCATCACTGATGCTGCTCTTGAGCAGCTGGGAGCGGGAGGAGCACAGTGAAACCCCCAGACCTCAGATTTCAACCAAGAATTACGGAAGTCTGAGCCCCGGCACAGCGTCCAGATAAAAATCCACAGAGTACAAACAGAGCACCATAACTGAGTTCCCAAATCCACGTGCAACTCTCCAAGATGAACTGCAACAGCAAGTGGCCATCAAGGACTTCGGAGGTAAGAAACGGGCTAAAGAAACAGCAAAACATCCCACTCTCCAGGAGCACTGGGAATTGCAATGGAACAGAGAAGAGCAAATCTCTTCTTGTGCAGGTTTATGGTGAGATCAACAGCTGGAAACAGTGGGAGGTTTTAGACAACCACTCACAAAGACAAAAAGGGAAATGAGTGTCCAGTGACAGTGTCCCTGATCCTGCAGGAATGATGCCATCGCAGCCCCTGTGCCTTCCCCTGGGCTCCCGGGCTGACACCGCATCTCCCACCCTTCTGGAGCAGTACAAGTGTTCGAGAAAGCAGATGGTGCAGGAGTTGCCTGCAGCCAAGCTGGGCTGTAGCTTCACCCCCACCTAAACAAGACTGTGCCCCGCTCCCACACAGGCTCCTCAAGCTGGATAGGGCCAAACTTTTCAACACCAGCAGCCACTTTTAACCCTTTCTGTGAAGCAGCAGCCGCCCCCAGGAGCATCCCGGTGCTGGACGGCCCCGCGGGCAGGGCTGTACCTGCTGCCCCGGCGCTGCGGGGGGACGCTCGTGCTCCAGAGCCACCGCGCCCGCTCCATCTCCTCGCACTTCCCGTGCCGAGCAGCGAAGGCCGAATCCGACAAGTCCTCAACCTGGAAAGGGACGGGCAGAGGGCTTGGTCAGAGCTTTCTGCTGTTAAACCACCATCTCTGTACAGTTTTGCCAGCACGAGTTACAGTGAGAATTTTAATGTTTATCACTGAATTGCAGAAATGTCCTGAGTTGGAAGGGACCCACAGGGATCATCCAGTCCAACTCCTGGCCCTGCACAGACACCCCAACAGTCCCACCCTGTGCCTGAGAGCGCTGTCCGAATGCTCCTGGAGCTCTGGCAGCCCTGTACAGGAACCAAGAGCAGCTGGTTCCCTGCTGAGGTCCCTGCCTCTGCTCCCTCCAGGGACACTGTCCAGTCACCACCAGCCCCATTCCACATTAACTGGGAAATGAAATCCTTCTTACCTCCTCGCTGTCCTCCTCAGGGCTGGCTTTCAGAGCACTGATATCAACTTCACGCCAGCTGCAACACAACCACCATGGGCATCACTCAGGGCACAGCCAGAACCAGCTGCCCACACCCCCCAACACTGGCTTTTGGGAAAGGGAAATTCCACCCTGCCACGAGGAGCAACACACGCAGGCTCAGTTTAAAGTACCAGACCTCCCTGGTGGTCTGGTAGCACAGCTGATGCTTCCCAAGGGCAGAGGCTGCAGCATTTCCTCCTCTTCCTCCCATAGGCTCCCTCCTGCCTCGCCCCGCTCTGAAATGGGCCAGGGAAGAGCACGGACAACCAGAAGGAAGACAGAGGGAAACTGGGAAGAGGCAGAACTGCAAGGTTAACCCAGCCCAGGCAACACCTGGGATACCACCAGGGCCTGTGGCTTAGTAGCGGGACAAGGAGACAACCAGGACTGACTTTAAACTGAGCAGAGACTGAGCTGGGCAGCTGGCTGTGATGGCCAAGGGACCCTCAGAGAAATATTCCCCAACTTAGCCAGTCTCCAGCAATGGTACAGTTTTCCCAACTTTCCCTTATTCCCAAGGAAGAAGCAGAGCACATCCCTTTCCTGCTGGGGCAGTACCTGGGGGTGAGGATCTCCTTGTACTGCAGCTTCTCCACGCGGGTGGTGGCAGCCACGGACATGGGGATGACGATGTTGTTTATGTCAAAGGAGCTCTCGCCCCTCCTCCTCCTCGGCTGCTGCAATGGAAGAACCACGTGAGAAAGGGATGTGGGGTTTGGCACCTGGGAAAGTCATCAGTGGAATCCACTGATGGAAAGAGGACAAAATGGCCTTGTCTGACCTATGGACACTTCAGAACCAACAGCAACTTGCATCAGACTAGAGTTCCCCTACTGCTTGCTCCAAGTTCTCTTCCCAACCCAAAATCTACTGCCCCAGCAGCAAGGAAATCCAAATCCCAAGGTGTGGCTGCCCAGAGCAAGGATTGATCCTTTGGCTGGGGAGCACACACAGACCCGCAGCTGCCTGCGATGCCTCAACACAGGAGCTCCATCCCTGAGCCCAGAGCGTGGAGCGGGCCTGGAATCCTCTTGCTGGGGGAGGGAAACCTCTTCATCTTGCATTTCTGAATGAGCATGTGAAAACACAGCAGGAAAAGCAGCAAGAGAAAACCACGGTGGGTGTGTGGAGCCAGGGAAAGGCCTCCTCGAGGTGCCAGAGCTGCTGATATGAGCTGTCCTCTCCCCCACAACGCCAAGCTCACTCAAGCTGAAACACCACTGGGTTTTTCTGACACCCTGATGTCATAGCTGGTGATGGAACAACTGAATTCCACAGTGAAGGAATCCAGTGGGGACCTGGAACCCCATAGCAACAAGCTTGGAGCAGAGGGTTCAAGGAGTCCTGCTCTGTTGTCCCTGGGTCACATCCAGCTCAGGCTGTGGCCCAAACTACCAAATGGGGTGGCCAGACAGAAGCCAAATTCTTCACTGGGACACCTGTGAGCTCAGCAGAACTCAGTCCTTCATTGAAGGGCTTCTGCTAACGTGGGCCTGGGAGGATGATGGTGCCTGGTGGAGGAGCTGTGCCATTGCTCTGTCCTGGAGCACAGTGGGAGGATGTTTTGGTTCTGCTCACTCACACAGCTCATAAAGGTCCCACATCCTGCCATCCTCAAGCATATTGGGCGTCTGAGTGTGTCTCAGAAGAGGGTCTGAGTTCAGTGACTGCTGGAGCTTGTGTACAGGTGGAAGACCTCCACCACCACTGCTGTGCCCTGGCCCTGTGACCCCAAGCCCATCCACAGCCCAGTGCCACCGAGGCCAGGAGGGGAGCTGTCCCAGTGGAAGCAGCACTGCTGGGGCTCAGCTCTTCTCCTGGCAGCCCCACACAGCTTCAGAACCCCAGATCCGGGTGTGGAGCAAAGCCAAGGGACTGCTGGGAACGGGACCATTCACCAGCAGTTCCTGAGCTGATGGCAAACCTGGAATTGCAGCTGCCTGGCTCTGCACAGCCAACATATCCAGCACCCACCCAGCAACCCCAGCGCCAGCTGAACCAACGGGTCCAGCGTGGCAAGAGGAACACTGAGCACTCCCCAGCCCAAAACCTGCTCAGAAGCTGAGCCCCCACGACAGAGCTGAGCCCAGAACCCCTCCAGAAGGCAGCGGGTACTCACGGCGGTGCCGGAGGTGCCCTGGGAAGTGGAGCTGGCGGGAGCAGAGCCCTCGGAGGAGGTGGAGAGCTGCCGAGCTATGGGGCTGTGAGGGGTGGGGGTCACAGCTGCTGACAGGTAGCTCGGGCCACCGACGTCCGTGTGATGCTTCAACACTGCACGGGGAGGGCGGGAGAAAATGAACAACAACGTTAGCAAAAACCCCAACCCACCCAAGGGGGCGGTGGTGGCGAGGAAAGGACCACGGGCACCAGAAACGGCCAGTGCTGAGGAGCACTTTGCAGGAAAGAGAAGCACCTTCCGGGGGGCTGCCCTGGGGAAGAAGCAGTTTAGAGCACACGAGGCGTTGCTGCGGTGGCGACTCGGCCCAAAGCAGTGCGTGCCCCCTTCTCTGGGGCAGAGAGGCTGAGGATGCAGCAAAGCCCAAGCTCCCCCCGAGACACTGCCCCTGGGGGCCTACCTTCACTCCTCTCAGATGAGCAGTCTCGCAATCGCTTTTTGTCAAAGGCAGGAGGCTGGGCAGAGCGCTCTGGCGCTCTCTCGGCCTTGGACACGGCCGAAAAATCGTCTAAAGGTGGCCTGTGTGCCTTGTCTGCTTGGGCTTTTTGATGGGAGCGCTCTGAGGAGGGGAACAGAGAAAGAGCTATGAAATGCCTGCTTTCACCTCTCTTTCTGCTGGCACAGGAGGCTTGGGCAGAGTTTTCCAGCTCCACAAATTCTCCACACCATGGGGGTGCTGCTGGGGAGGTGTGCTCAGAGCCGTGGCACTGCTGNCCTGACCGACCCGGGCAGGGGCAGCACTTACTGGCCGCGGTGAAGAAGGAGTTGACCAGCTTGTGGCGGTCCTTGCGCGCGGGGTCAGCCAGGCTGGGGGGCACGGGGGCTCTGTGCTTCAGCGACAGCTTTTTGGGAGGTTTAGTTTTCTCGTAGGGTTTGTTCTGCCACTGGGATTTCAACATGCTCTGGAAGTGCAGGCTCGTCGGCACATCTGCAAGGGATACAGAACGTGGAACCCAAATTAATCATGCAACAAAGAGCTGCGGTCCCATCACCCTGTCCCAGTACTTCCCTCCCAATTTCAGGGACTGGAAAGCCCCAGCAGATGCAGGCAGGCAAACAGGATGGAGCTGGCAGAGCAGGGGCTGGAGCTGGGGGGGACCTGGCTCCCTGGAAAAAGCCAGGACAGCTGCACACCAAGTACCTTGATGGTTCAAGCTCTAACCCAATCCCTTGCTAAGGAAGGGCGGTCACAGGGCGATGGCAGCTCTTTGGCCATCACTGCTGGCTTGTGGGGACGTGTCCCAAAAAACAGAGAGGGGCCAGGCCAGTCCTTTAGGGATGCTGCCAGCCACCGGAGTGGTCAGACTTTGGGAAAATGGCCTCTGCTCTCTGCTCATCTTTTGCTTTCTCCTCCCAACTCACATCCCATGCCATCTGTGGAAGGAGGGGACAGGTTGAAGGGAGGGGGAGAATGCCAAGACAAAACGCTGTCAGGGGAAAATGAGTTCTTTGCTGGGCTGGCACTGCCCTGCTGGCAGCAGAGTCCGTGCAGCAAGTGACACCATCCCTCCTCCTCCTGCTCCTCGGGAAGCAGTGCAGGGCTCCCAGGGACCGGCAGATGGCAACCACAGTGAGCCCAGCGCTCATCCTCCCTCCAAGGTTATTACATCATCCAAAAATTCCCAGCGAGAAATCAAACCAACCAGAAAAAAGAAGCAGAAAAACCCCACACTACCCTGAAAGGAAGGGGACAAAAGGGGACAAAGCACTGGCTGAGCACAAGCCCAGGGGTGAAAGCCTCGCTGGCTGTGTCCTGTTTGCCAGGGGAGTAAGTGAATAAATGATCTTTTCCTCCTGCAGTGCCTGGCAGTCCTGCCCTTGGCAAACTGCTCCGGAGATCCCGGCTGGCACCGAGAGCCCGGAGAGACGGGCTCAAAGTGAAAGTCAGCACATGCTCACAGCTCCAGCCCAGCTCCACCCACCAGGAATCCTCACGGAGCCCCTGCACAGCCACAGCCCCGGCAGCATCCTGGATTAATGCTCACAGGCACGGAGACACCTCAGTGCACACCAACAGCACCAGGCGCAGCAATTCCCCCACCTGAACAGCTCACCTGGCTTTTCTTTGGAATAGGAACCACCCCCATCCCAAAAATCAACCCTTCTGAACTGCATTAAGCATTACTGAATAAATGAAGTTCACCAGTAGGGGAAAATGGCTATTTCTGTACAGGTGTTTTAAGCTTTACACCAATTAAGTTTTAAACTCTTAAGTTTTTTAATCTCATACAGCCAGAACAGATCTACCCTGTGAGCTGGCTGCAGGGGCCCTAAAACTGGGAAGAATATGGGATAATTTGCCTGGTGCCTCTGCTGCAATAGCACCCAACAGGTTGTCTCCCCAGTTCCCAGGATATTTGATTTAGCACTACAGACAGAGCATCACAAGTGCTGTGAAATCAGAAAATAAATTCCTGCTTCAGGAGTTCATTAAGTTCCTTGAGCACTCCTGATCAGAGCTGTGTCTTTGGGAGGGGAGGGATCTAGCTAAAAATAGCACCCATTTACTATTTTAGTCTGGTTTAAATATAATGCTAATGAAAGAGGCCACGTTAATTGCTACCAGACACTCCCTGCATTTCCTACTGTCACATGAAGTTTGTGAAAAGCTGGAATTCAAAGCCAAGCACACACATTAGCCCAGTGACTTGTCCTGGACCAACACTTGACACCCCCAGGGGAAGCAAGGCCACACACCTCCCTCCCAGCATGAGAACCCCAGAATGGCTTGGGCAGGGACACCGTCCACTAGCCCAGGTTGCTCCAAGCCCCGTCCAGCCTGGCCTCGGACACTTCCAGGGATGGGGCAGCCACAATTTTACACCTCAAGCAGCCACAAACTCCCACCAAGGGAAGGAACCACTACGATCCATGCACTGCCCAACTCTCCTGATAGAAGTACCAGTTCAAGAAGACTCTGGAAACTACTTTTCCCTTGGGAACAGTCCCTACACATGAAGTCTGTGAATACCCCACAGTCAGGGTTGGCTAATTATTCCTCTAAATGATGATTAACCCTGAAGCTGTAACACAGGAAATTAAGTGTCCTAACGGGAACATCCCTTCTTGCTGTGCCTACCGAACCACGGAGATCATTTACAGTTCCTCACAAGGTCAAAAGGATTTCCTGTGACAAACCAATCCACAAATCATTTTATACAGATGGACAAACGCATGGAAGCAAGTATTTCTCAAGTGGTTTAGAACCCCAAAGACCCCAGAGCCAGGTCCCAGGAAGGACTCCCAGGCACTGCTTGGCTTCCCCACCGTGAGTGAGGCTCCAGGCTGAGACTGCCAGAACACAGCAGAGCCCAGGTGTAACGCTCTGCCAGCCCCTCCTGCTCCAGTCAACGCTCCAACCCCAGAAGTACCTGCAGGTGGACAAGTCTGGTAGTACCCAAGCAGATCTGCACCTCCCCGGGGAGCCGGGGCCCCTCGGAGCACCCCCGAAAGCCACCCGGAGCCCGCGGGCGCCGCGCTCACCGTCAGGGAAGGACAGGACCGGGTGGATGCAGGAGTCCAGCTGGGAGAGGCGCTCCAGCAGAGGGGCATCGTACTGGATCTCCAGCGTGGCGGGGCCGCGGGCGCCGCACAGGGCGCAGGCGGGGTTCACCTCACAGCTGCAGCGCGCCAGGCCGGGGCGCAGGGCCTGCGGGGGCACGGGGGGACAGCTCCGGTCAGCGAGCCCGGGGACTCTGCCCACACCCCTGACAGCTCGCGGAAAACATCCCGGGGGTGCTTTCCCTTTTTTCATATTCCTTGCACATATATATATATAAAAATACATCTTCTATATGCATCTAAAGTACATAAAAATACTATATTTTATATAGTTACATGTTATTATTAATAAATACATTATAAATTCATTTTATTTCTATAGCATTTATTATACTGAATAGTTCTTACGTGACATTTATATTGTTATAAAATGATAATTATCATGTATAATATATGTATAATATATTCAATAATAATTATCATATGTATTATGCATAATTATTATATATATACACACACACATACACACACCCCCCTTTTTTCCCTATACCTTGTACAGAACCCGTTAATGTAGTCTGGCCTCACGAGAGGATGCTTTCACTTTGCATAAACACAACTGAAAACTACGACTTACCAGCACAGACAGTTTAACAGCTGCTAAATTTGACTAAAAGTGTTTAATTTTATCTAGGTTGAAACCTCATTTATAAAAACCATGAGGCAGCACAATTCTGCTGTCAGAGAAGGGGGAAAGAAGCTGTTTTTAGTTCCAATGGGTCAGAGCCATCATTATATGCCAGGAGCTGACACTTCCAGGGACATCTACAGAGTGACAAAGGTGGTTCTCAACCTTGTTCCTTAATCCAGGACAGAGTCTCAATTCCCAGATTTATGGACTTGACACAGACTTCATTTGTGTGAAACCACTGCAGGCAGACACCCAACTGGAGGTAAATCCCACGCAGAGAAAACAACCCCTGATTCCCCACCAAAATGGAAGAATGGATCAAACTGGATCCTGCAGAAGCCTGTTCTGAGTCAGAATGATTCAATTAATTTCCATGAATGACTTGAAGGATGGGAGAGAATATCCACAGCAAGTAACACTACACTGGGAAGGGCTGCTTGAAAGATAGAGCTGTAAACCCACTCCTGGTTATAGGTTCAGAGAAATTATCTAAAATAAATCAAATATAATTCACTGAGGGCAAATGCAAGAAGCAAATGCAGTGCCCAGAGAAGAGGAGGAAGAGGTAACTAAGCAGTTACTTTGCTGCCTCTGGAAGTTCTGCCCAGAGGATGTGGAGGTTGTGATGGATCCAAAAATGAGCATGAATCAGCAGTGCTGAACCACTGCTGGGAATTAATTAATTAATAAAAAATAATAAAAATTAAGCCCACGGGGCTTTCTAACCAGGATGGCTGTGCAAGGAGAGAGGCGACCCTGCCACTCTGCCAATGTGTGAGCTGGAGGGCTGCCCCCAGCTTGGGGCACACGTTCCAACAAATGAGTGCACCAAATTGTGAGGAAAACAATAAAAACATTACAAGATCAAAAACCCCACATCGTATGTGCAATGTATGTGTGAAGTTCAACCCACACAGCCACTCTGTGCTGGGCAGGAGTGGGGGCGACTGGACATGGTATTTCTGGAGGTATTTCTGGAGCACGACTTGGCCATGACTCAGCTGTCTCTGGAATGACTGGAGGAGTGTGCAGAAATCCCCTGCTCTCTGGCACTTCTTCCGTCCCTGGAACTGCTCTTCTGAACCATCTCTGGTTACCAAATGCATTTGATGACAACAACAAAGATCTAACACAGAATTAACAGCCAATTCGTCAAGCACTGAGCGCACAAGGCAGCATCAACCATGAGAAAGTTCATCAACTTCCAACTCACTGAAGATCTTGCAAGTAATCACTGCAGAGCTCTCCCAGAAACACCCCAGATAAAACTGCAGATAAGTGATCAGTTAAAGCTGACTCAGCTCAGCAAGAACCTATTTTGCTCAGAAAAATGCTGCTTTTGGAGCTTCTCTTTAAAACATCCGCAGACTGAAAACCCCCCAGCCCTTGTGGGAAAGTTTGACTTGAAACACTTTGTCTCAAAGGTAAGGGGATTTTTGCCATTATGGTTCTGCATGCACAAATAAAGGTCCTTATTTCCTCCATTTCTCACTATTTTCCCTCCAAGTGACAGTTTATGGCATTCCTAAGAGAAAATAAAAAGAACGAAACACAGCCCTTCCTCATACAGGCAATAAACTGTATTTCCATTGAATGAATTCTGCATAAGGGAGAGGAGTATAAAAAATAATAATAAAGAAAACAAAACAGGAAGAGACAGGGCATTCATCCCACATATGCCTGGGCAGACAACTGTGGTTTTCCCTTGAGCAGCAGCAGAGAGTTCCTGGGGCTTTGCAAATTCCTGTGTCAGAGTTAAGGTTTCCTGATATTTGACTTCTCAGAGCTTCTTTCTCCTGCTCAGACTGTGCCACACTGACCTACCTGGCCTTGAGTTCACCTCAGGCTGGTTGGCTTAAGAAAACTCACGAGTTCAGCATCTTCCCTCCCCAGTGACAGCTAAGAAAAATCTTCCAACACGTCACAACCTTCTCCTTCGTTTCTCCTTTGTTTTTCCAACAGCCTTTGAAGCCCTGCTGTCTTGCTCTTCCTTCCTGCTGTTTTTTCCATCTTTACAAGAAAAACAAGAGCACAAAACCCACCCAACTCACCTTTTTGGAAAGGGGCATGATGGTGCTGGGTCGGACGAGCCGTCGCTTCTTGCAGCTGAGGACGGGGCGGGTGCGAGCGGCCACACAGGTCCCGTCCGAGGGGACCAGGGACAGGCGCTGCTTTTTATGCAGGAGCTCCTCAGCTTCCTGGCCATCTCCCTGAGCGTGTTCTGCCAGGCCAGGCTGCAGACTGTCCCGCAAGAGAGGGGAATAAGAAAACCCCTGTTATTCATGCAGCACTACCAGCAGGTTCATGGTTCACACCTGAGCAAACACTCCAAGCTGAGTTTAAAGCTCTGCAGTTCATGAGGCAACAGGTTTTATTAAACCAACTCAGGTTTTTGCTTTTACTTCGGTCACCTTCCACTCTCCCACGACTGAACCTTTGACAAAATACCTTTGGAAGCTCTGAACAAAAAACCAGCATTGAAAGCCCATCACAGAGCAAAAGCCGCTCTTAACCTGAACAGCTCTAACCCTAGAATTCAGCTTCCTCCAGAACTAGAGTTTGGGGAATCTTAAGACAAGAGATTTTCATTAGTCCGAGTACCAGAGAACATATAATTTTATAGAAAAAATATTTAACCCTGATGTAAACTTGGTTCTGATGAATATTTGAGATCTCTACCCATGCCAGCTCTCAGCAGTGAGCCCAGAAAGGTGCAGTGCTAACATCAACCTCTCTGTCTTAGGCCCAAAGGATGCAGCAGCCCTGGCATCAATACCCCGTGCCCCGAGCAGATCCCAGCGCAGCAGCGCCTCATCTACGGACCCTTTTCATGTCTATGCTGCAAGTGTTTCATTTCTAAAAATGCAAAACATTAAAGCCCTGTGGTCTAAGGCTGTGCAGTTCAAAGGCTACGGGGATATAAAGGGCTCTGTTACAGCCTGCAGTGCTCCAGCTGCAGCCGTGGGCTCCTTGATCCGAGCCTCCTATGCCTGCTCGCGCTACATCGGTGCAGGATCCATCCCTCCCTCCCTCCTTCCCTTTTTCCCTCTCTTTTCCCCTGCCTCCTCAAGGCACTGAGCAAGTGCAATGTTTTTCAAGGGTTTTTAAGTGGTTCAACCCTGTAGCATCAGGGAATGTCTCTCACTTGTTTTCATTTACCCACTTCAAGACGTTCTCAACAAAAGCAGCCTGGAGAAATAAAGAATTTAGGAAGTTTTACTCTCCATATCAATGGGATTCTCCATAACTCCAATAAAGTGGGTCAGTGGTTACAGGTAATTCTGCGAGCAGGGCATCAGTACCTTTGAATCACACAATTTGCAGATGTATTAAAATTACTCATAAAGAAACAAGTTTTGCCCAAGCTCAGTGCATGGCTGCCTGCAGGGCTTGTTCATGTAAACACAGCTCAGTTTAATTCCATTTTCAGCAAAACAATGCAGCAGAAAACCTCAAGCAAGCAATCTCCTGCAAAATGTTTCCAGGCATGATCTACTACTGTACTTTTTGAAAAAAGACACCATTTATACCATTACCAACCCAGTCACAACCCAGTTTCCTATGGGATGTTGCCAAGATCATAAAAGCAAACTCCTCCCATAATCTCCAAGAGCTTACGTGTTAATAACTCCATTGACAGGTCTTGGTGCTCCACAGGGCTTGGCGGGATGGGATTCAGGAGTATTTGCAGCAGAAATACCCAAGTTTTCTAGTGGCTGGGATCCAGACACACTCTAAGGAAGGGGGAGAAAAATATAAATTAATAAAAGCTTCTTAAGTAGCCACAATTTTCTTATTCCTGGGTTCTAGTTGAGGATTCTGCACTGTAGCCATGGATTTCTACACAGGACTTCAAACCAGGGTTCAGAAGTCACTGTATGAACAGGAGACCAGGGGCATAAGGAGATCTTAGGGAGAGCAAGAGGATGGATACACAGCAGCTCTTTCATTCCAAGATCCAAAGGACTTTAATTCCCCTCAGGCAATCAGGAGCATGAAAGGCTGAAGGCTTTAAGGAGATTTTAGTATTTTGTCTCCATGGTGCAAACAAGTTCATCACCACCTGTAAACCTCTGCAGTCTCCCCTGCAGTTTGGTTTCTCTTCTGAGCCATGTGGTTGAAAGCTCCTGCCTAAGCACTTTGGGTGAACACAGGGAGGGAGGGAGAGGGGAACAGACTTGCAAAACTGAATTTGCATTTAAACTCACTACCTGTGCAAACACAGTCCAAACAGCACTTTAAGGAGTGTTTTAAATGAGTGTGAACCCAGGCTGTGGGGTTTGGATGGGAGCAGGGCGAGTCCGTAACGCTAAAAGTGATGGATAAACATAAAGCTGGAAACACCTTTCTGGCAGAGGAAAGTGAGTAAAAATTGAGTTAAAGACACTGTGCTCCCCAATCCCTCCTGCCTGAGGTCTGAAACACAAACCCCCAGCTCTGCAGGGAGCAGCAGGATTGCCATCAAGCCTCCAAGCACACACTGGCTTTGTACCTCCCACCAGTGACATTCCTGCTCCCCACCTGGGCATGGCCCAGTGTGTCCATACCTCTGGCACTCATCACCTCCAGCCCCACCCGTGCAGCCCCTTGTTTTGGTGTCAGACATACTCCTCCCTGGGGTTAAACTTCAGTTCTTCCTTCGTGCAGCACTTCCTACATTCCCTGCCCTGTCCCTTGCTGGGGTTCCCCCTTTGAGCATGCACGGTGGTGATGTGGTTCAAGTACCAATAAAAAAGGCAAAAGCAGAGCTCTGACACCATACAGATGGTCAGCCAAGCCCCCTGCCTGGCCCTGACTCCATCCCAAACCCATCCGGATTGCAGTGATTAAATCCTCCCTGCAACCACCCCCCAACTCAATAAACAACTAAACCAGGCCGTGGCAGCGCTGGATTAACGGTGTCCAGAGCAGCAGAAATCTGAGTCGCCCAGGGAAGGGCAATTCCTAACAACTCAGACAACTTCTGCCTGGGCCTGTTTGAGGAACTTTGCTGGGGTTTTTACACTTCTGCTAAAAGAGACGTTTCTCCCGTGGGGGAGCAAAGACAGGATGAGAGCAACTCTGCCACCCAGAGAGACACAGGAGCAAGATCAGATCACATCTGAGCCATCAGGTAAACCCAGCCCCCCAGCCAGGTGAAGTCAGTCAGGAGCTGAACACTTTCCCTCTGCTTTCCCGAGGCTTGGCAAGGCTGAGCCTTCACGTGACACCCGCTGGAGGCACCCCCGGGGCAGCAGGGCGGGTACTCATGACTCATAAACTCTTTAGAAATCGTTTATTTTCTTCTCCAGAAAGGGTCTTGAAGGAAGAACTTCTTCTCCGAGAGCTTGCTCCTTCTTGGTAGTTCAAGACAGGAACAGAGGGACTCAGCTGCTTCCTCTGGAGGAGCTGGACAGCATCAACCCAACGTGCATTTATCAGGAGCAGCCCAGGCTCTCTTTATCACCCCGAGATGGGTGTACCCCAACACACGAGCAGAGCCAACACCTCCTGCACTCTCACTCTCACACCAGCTCCTGGTGCACCTCCCAAGGCCACGCTGTCCTCCAGGGCTGTCTGGGCAGCCAGAGCAGCATCCATTGCACCAGGATCACAGCCCTGCTCCTGACTGAGCTCTTCTACGTGTTTTGGGTCTGGAAGTCCAGGTCCTTAGGATCCCTGGGACTCCTGGAGGGTGTCAAAGACTCAATTGTAGCACATCTGCTGTTGCGTATCAGGGCAGCAAAGCCGCTGTGTGCGGACAGGCAGCCATGAGATCATACCAGGAACGTCCCCTGTATTCCCAAAAAAACCCAATAAAGCAGGCAAGGTTCAGACCTTCACCTATTACTAGATACTGCCTCCTAATTGAACATTTCGAGTGCAGCCCCCTCACCAGACAAGCAATCCAAGGAACCAAAATCAACAGCCAAGTTATGTCTTCAGGGCTTTGTGTTATTTCCATCTTCAGGCAAAAATATTTATTCACCTACTGAGCTTCCATTTCCCAGCAGATATTCCCAGGCCTTATTTGCAAAGCCCTTCCCTCCACTGGTGATAGGATTAGTTCCTCCTGGGGATTATCAGCCACATCCCACGTATGAAGCTGCTGCCCAAGGACACGCAGGCTGGCCCAGGGAGGCACTCACGAGAGCAGGAGATCCAAGGCAGCAGGGGATGAGACAGGATGGACTCCTCCCTTTGCTCCACGTTGCAGATGTGTCTCTTGCTCTGCCAGTTTGGGGGGAAAAACGCCTGGAGGGTGCCAAAATGATAAGCACCTCTCCAGGAGAGCCCTCACGCACCACCGGAACATCTCTGGGTAATCTCTGGCTCGGAGCAGATCAGGGCTCTGACTCAACACCCCGCCCTAACGAGCAGCCCTAATTAAGCACAAACCCAGGGGCTGGGTGCCGGAGGCGGCGGTTCCAGGGGTGACACTTCCAGCACTGTCACAGAGAAGCTGGGAGTGTGGAGTGATGTGTATGTCCCTGGGGAAGGGGAATAAACAGGGAATAAACACCCTCCCCAGGAGCAGGCTCCAAGAAGGCACTCAGGGCTGCAGGAGTGGCCACAAGAAGTGCCAGGTAGAACCTGCAGCCTGCATTAGAGGATGTTTTTCACTGCTCTCAGTGTCCATGATTTGGGCCACTGGTACCTCCAAGACCTGCCAGAGCCATCGAGTCTCCATCGAGAGAGCCCTGCAGTGATAAAAGTCTCTGTCTGAAGAGCTCAGACCCAAGTGAAAGGGATGATAAAAGGGACAATGTAAAAATGAGTAAACACAGCAACAGGGAGAGGGCTGTGAGCAGCCAAACCTGACAGAAGCAAGCAGCTTCTATTCCACCATTCACCAGGAATCTACAGACACTGTTTTGAACATTCCAAGATGATGTCTAAGACACTTCTAAAAAGGACAATATGATGGTTTTATAAGTTATATGGAAAATGTCTTTACTACGTATTAATGTTACTTTACTATGGCCTTAAGCTGAAGGAGAGTAGATATCAGGAAAAATCCTTCCCTGGGAGGGTGGGGAGGCCCTGGCACAGGGTGCCCAGAGCAGCTGTGGCTGCCCCTGGATCCCTGGAGTGTCCAAGGCCAGGCTGGACATGGCTTGGAGCAACCTGGGATACTGGAAGCTGTCCCTGCCCGTGGCAGGGGTGGGACTCGTCCCTTCCAACCCAAACCATTCTGGGATTCTATGATTCCATGTAGGGACAAAGTCAGGTGGGACAGTCCTTCCCTCCGCACATTTCCAGGTTGAAAATACACTCATGTCAGATAAACATTTAAACAGACAAGAAGAAAATATTCTCCCTATCCCTGATAAATTTGATCATTTTTCTCTGTTATCAGCTCCCAAACAACAGCCAATCCATCAGTGCAGGAGCTGCTCCTGAGGCCAGCCGGAGCACGCTGTCGCTGCACGGGTTCATTATTCTCCAGGTGTTCCTGGGTTAAAGCACAGGAAGGGAAGGGGAGGGGAGCTCACGGCACAGGGGCATCGCTGCCCGGCGCCGCGCAACGCCCGCGACTCCGTCGGGCCCTGGCAGTCCCTGGGCCCCGTCCCCAGCGCTCCGGCTCTGCTTTTATCTCAAACACCACCTACTATTTCAGCTGGGAGCCAAACCTTCCTTTGTACCAAGTCACCCGGCAGTTTGGGGCTCAGCTAATCTGCTAATGAAAGACTTAAACCCCAAACACACATCTGAAAGCCAGTGTCAACCCAAGAGATATTTTATTACAATCATTTGCAATAACCCCTTTGCAGTCTGGCGTTCATAAAAAATTTCACAGTATTTCATATTATCACTCAGTACCAGGAAATCTCTGACAAATTCTTACCAGGGACAGAGGAAAACACTCCAAGTACAATTTTATGGTCACTTCTAGTAAAGCGTTTTCACCTGTGTCACCTACACTGAACATTGGTGCACGAACCTCAAGCTGCAGTGACACCCCATTTCTATCCAGTCGTGGCATTAGGAGAGAAAAGCCGGAATGCTGCAGCTTGGGACAGAAAGGCAGGAATGCTGCAGCCTGGCAGCAGAAGTTTGAGCCACACAGGGACCATCCTGCTCTTCCGACTCCACCACAACTTCCAAACCCTCCACTTTAATACATCGATGTGTCCCCCAGGACCCAAAGCAATCACAGCCAGGCTGAACGGTACGATCAAGCCTTTAGTCTGTGCCCTACATTTCTGCATTAAATAATAAATACCTGGCACTCTGCATAGTTTCCAGTGCATCTCACTGCAATCATTAGTGCCCTTTCCAAGGGGGAATGCTCAGGCAGATATTAAATAGCCACATCTTTAGCAGCCTTTGCTAATCATGCTGCTCTCAGTTTGAGGTACTTTTTTGCTGGAGGATAAGGATTAGTTAGGATTTTAAAGCTTCACAAAATGCTAATGCATATTACAAAGGTGCCCCCAGGAACTCTGTTCTAAAAGGTGTTTAAATCCTATTGTTTATTAACCCCAAAATAAGGTGGGAGGGGGTGAGCTACAGACCAAGATCAGTGATTCCCACCCGGAGTCACAGGGAGGAGCTGCCCCAGGAGGCCAGTCCCATGGTCTGAGCATCCCTCTGCCCCACAGTTTAAGGGATGACCCTTCCCTCCCCCAAAACTGGTGTAGGTGAAGCACCTGGACCAGTCAGTCCCAGTGCTGGCACTCACCAGCCGGTCAGCCCCAGGCTCCAGCTTAACTTCAGCTCTAACGGGACGGGATGAATCCTCTACTGCAGGATCCGGGGGTGATGCTTCACCGAGAACTATCAGCCCCTGCAAGAGAGGGAAGGGAACAGGAATTAACTGCAGATCCTTTGGTCTCCACAGGGATGATGCACACCCACCGTCCCCCCGAGCCCCGAGGCTGCACAGCAGGCCTTGAATTCCCACCACGGCTTCCAGACGATGCCAAACCCAATCCCTGGCTGCTGCCTGGGTTTTCCTGACATCTCAGCTGAACTCAGAGAGGGAAGGACAGTGGCTGGAGCCAGCTCTCATGCCTCCAGCCCATTAACAGGAGACGTTTAGCTCCCTCTCGGGCAAAGCTGCTGAACCACTGCTTGTCCTGCTTCCCACCCTTCCCCTCCTCCCCACCAGCAGCTCCAGGGACACACATGCCAGCCAAGCCGAAGGGAGCATTCTGCTGCAGCACACAGCAGGAAGCGACTGCTTTCATCCTACAAAGTGGAACTGGCCACCACAGCCAAGCAAACAGTTTTGAGTGGGTGCCAAAAATCTACAGTCAAACCTGTTACTCTGAGCAGACTTTCCTCCTCCCCCCCAAAGAAGTGGTATTTACAAAAATTCAATAAGGAAAGACATTGCTATAAACTTAGCAGGACAAAGCACAGTGGCTGAGCACTGTTTTATCAGGTTTAACATATGCTGTCCTGTTTCTGTTTTACTCTGAGTGAAGCTTAATCTAAAGGCAGGACTGCTCTGCTCTCGGAACAACACAAAGTGAAATAAAATCATTGTAATTATGCATATTCTGAGCTGTATTATAACAAAGCAGGGCAAAATGTGCAAGGGATTAGGGAGCTGGTGGAACCTACAGGCCACGAACACAGTCCAGGACAAAGACAAGCCCCACGAGTTGCATTTGGTCAAACAAGGAACCATGAAGGGGCTGCTCAGATCAAAACAGGCAGATCAGTCATCTGAAAATGATTCTGGAGGTTGCACAGTGTGCCACAGCAAAATGAGCCTGGAGGGGAACCTGGGCACATTATCTGGAGAGAGGACAGAGCTACGAGGCTTCCCTCAAAGCCCAGCAAGTCAAATCCCATGTGACTGGTGCCATGGGACACAGGGGAAGTCACCTGTAGGTCCATGGTAGGGGGCTGGAACCAGGGCCCTTCCAACCCAAACCAGCCTGGGATTCTGGGATCTGAGGATGATTACCTGCCTTGACACAATCGGCTGTTCCACACATCCCTGGCTTCCCAGAAAGATGGTGGCAGTTCTGGGACACTGTTTAAAAACAGTTCATAAACTAAATCCAGGTGCAGGTGGCCTCTGACCAGCAGTGAGGAAGCAGCTGGTGTCTGGAATATACACGATGTTGGTTTTCTAGAGTTTTCTGGCATCCCAGAAGGATGTTTAGTGGGTGAGAGGGGCTGGAAGTCTAAACTCCAATACTGCTGGGATTTTCCTCTACTCTTGAAAGATCCTCTCCAGAAGCATCCCATCACCTTTCAGCACTGCTTCTAGAAACATCCTTGGCCATGGTGCAGCACAGAGCTTGCTCAGCTCCAGAAAATGCAGAGACTGGGACTGAATTCAAAACTGGGAACAAGGAAACTGCTTCCCTGTGACACCCCTGAAAGCAGTCAGGCTTCCTGTATGCAGGTGGGGAAAGCTGCAGGAAGGGAAACTGCCACCAAGCACTTCTGCCTCTGGATAAAGGCAGGGGATGAAGGGAGCTGCTCCGTGCCCCAGGACGCACGTTTGTGAAATGAAACAAAACCACCCGATGACCTTCATGGACATCCAGAGCCTTACATTTACTGTACACACTCTTCCAATCCAAAGGCACAACAGCCTGCTATTTCTAAGTGCCTGAAACAGGGTATTTGACAAGCAACTCAGAGCACACACTCCCTGATTTGGTTTTTCCTCCACATCTCACCAGGCTCCGACTGAGCCGATCCGAAAGTGTCGAGAGCACAATTCCTGCTGAGACACCCAGGCAGCAGTTCACCCTCAAAACACAGGGTTATTTTTGACTGCCTGGTCCTTCCCCTGCTTTGATCTGACACAGCAATGTGTCTTTCTTGAAGAGTACACTGGGATGTAAACTCTAACACATAAAGGTAATTAACCTAAAAAAGAATGGAATAGAATTTCTTTGAACTTAGAACTTGTAGAACTCTGAATTCCTGCAGCAGCTACATTTTAACCTCCTTATGGCCAAATAAGCTGGAGTTAAGTTATGTTGATAGAAAAACCAAGGTGTTTCCAAATTCTTTAACTGTTTTCCTTGTACAATTTGAAGCCAAATCCATTCCAACAAGCTCGAGTGTTATTGAAACATGGGGTTGTTTCTTTAGCCCCCTATTCTTGTTCCAAGCCCTTTTAAGACTCCCTCTAGTTTTTCACTGGTGCAAACAGAATCTGTTTTACAACCATCCCAGAGCTCAATGACATCAAGATAACGACAGCTGGGTGCAGGAATAATCTCCAGCAAGTCCTATCAGACATGGGGTATGTGATACTCGTGGTTCTGCTTTTTCTTCTTCAGGCAGAACAGCCACTACCCAAAACACTCAAGATCTGAACACCCCTGCAACCCTAAGCAGTATGTTTTATCTTACATTCATGTATTGGGTTATCACAGTTGAGTTTTGGTTTGAACAGATCAAAGAGGATGATCCTGTTGGCCAGAACCTCCTTTCAGACCTGAGGGCTGCAGCCTTAGATAAAAACACAGGGGATGCTTGTAACCATTTTCAAGCCGTTTCATGGGCCTGTCAAGTTGTCATCACCTGGTGAAAGCCCTGAACCTTCCACATCACTACATGAGTCTTCTTGTTTCTTCCATTACCTAACTCTTAGTATATAAATGTTCAGCTATTTTGTATTTTGTACTTAAAACCATGCTGCACCATGGGCTTTAAGACAGAAGGAAGATGATCCTTTCTGAAGAATCGTTCATTTGCCCACTTCCCAGAAGCCTTCTGCCCTAATCTCAGTAATGGATTCTGCTCACAAGCCGTGCTCTTCCACCTACTCATTTAGAGCCCTCACTCACTCAATTAAGCCTGTTTTTCTGCACAGCTGCATCAAAGTCCAGTCTCCCCCCGCTGCTTTCTACCCCCTGGAAGCCTCTCCCCACCACCCCCAGAGCAACACACATCTTGGGAAAGGCGTTTGCCAGACTGAATTCCTGAGGATCTCTCAGTTGATGCAATACCAGGAGCCTTCTTGCCACAAACTCCAGACATTCCTCCCTCCAAGGCCTGACATTTAGATGTGCATGCCTGAACAAGTCTCCATAACAATCCCTTCCTCATCCCTTCTCTGCTCTCCCCCGTTCTCCCACCATCTGAGAGCAACTCTAAAAAAAAAATTCCTTCCACAGAGAAAGGTCAGCACCAAGAAATTATCTTTTTCATGAAACAGACTCAATTTTAAGCCTGTGCTGGGTGATAGCATCTGAACTAACTTCCTCCACAGGCCACTCCCTTTCCCACTAAGTCTCAGCTGTTCTTATCCCCATCTTCAGCTACTCCCAAAAAGAAAGAATCGGAAGGTTTTAAAAAAATACCAAATAAAAAGAGAAAGGCTTGAGCAATGGGGAACAGTGCCACACACGCAACAGCAGCAGCTCTGCTCAGCACCAAAGACTGACTCTAAAGCAAGGTATTGCTCCCTTCACGTTATCATATTGAACCAGGGACAGGAATTACACTCAGCCCATGCCAAATTGCATTACAATTAGTCACAGCTTTGCAATCTGCTTTGGGAGAGAGGCAGGGGGGGAAAAAGCATCAGACTTCACATCCGCACTCTCCGGTGTCAGAGAGCCATTAGGAGGCAAAGCAGAACCACAGGTACCCAAAGGCATCCTGCTCCTCACCTTATTGGCTCTAATCTGCTTGTAAATGTCCGTTTGCTGCCGGATTCGGTATTCCAGGTCCGAGACGTGGGCTTGGAGCCAGTTCCAGCGGCTGACGATGGCAGCACGGTCTGCTGCCCACCTCCACTCTGCCCTTCGCCTCCTGCAACAACACAGAGGGGAAGGGGGATTATTTTGAGTGTGATTTTAATTACACAGGCTACAAAAATCCAAGGAGAACTGACAGACAGATCAAAAGCTCCATCCTGGATGGCAGAATTGATACCATCTCAGCACTGCTAATAATTACCAAGGAATTACAGGCATGCTGCAAGGGCCATGTCTCTGCAGAGCAATATTCCGACATCTTCTGGTACTCAGTGACTGAAGTCTTTAAGAAAAGTCTCTGTCATCAGTCCCCAAATCCACCTGAACAGCAGCTCGTACCATGTGGCCACAATTAAAGCTCAGGGACAAGTTTCACAACCACCACTGCTGGGGTTTAAAAGTAAAACCACTGCTTGGAGAGGACCAACAGGGCCAACCCTGCACAAGCTGCTCCCCTGCAATGAGGTCCTGCAGAGGACACAGCAGGCAACAGCAATGCAGACCTGATTTCTGCACCTGATGGATGGACCAAGCAAATAAAGAAGCCAGGAAATAACATCAACTGTCATCAAAACACCCTCAATCCCTACTGCTGCACTCCAGGGCAGAAAGGAACACAAGGATGGTAAGGAATGGATAAATCCATGGCTCCACTCTCCACATTAAAAGCCGCAATATCCTGAAAATACACCCTAAGCATCCCGATTCCCGTGGATAAATATTAAGGCTGCCCAGAAAGGAAGAAAGCCCCGACACGGTGTGGGAACAAAGCATCAGCAGAAAGTGCTGACAAATCCAGTGTTGCTGCACAAAGCCTTTGCCACATCTGGATGCTTAGCAATTAAGAAATTAATCACGAAATAATTCCCTTTGCCCATCTCCCCCTCCTTCTGTGTAGCAATTTTGAACCAGCCAGAGCACGTGGAGCAGGAGAGCCACAGCAATGTCCAGATGTTTCCTCCAAAATCAAACCAGAAAGTCTTCTGCTGAGATGAACCCATTTCAGAGCTGAAACCAGCCACTACAGCAGAACCAGCACGTGGTAAATGAGGTTTTGTACTGAGGCAGCCCCAGCTGCAGAGATGGGAAGGAGCAGAAATCATCAAGTTCTTAAAAAAATCTGCACCTCCTGGGCCTCTGCCCTGATTTAGGCATAACTGCTACCAAATGCACTTGCCTAAAAATGAAATAAATACAAAAAAGTCCCAGGGTTATTACAAGTTTCAAATCAACTACTATAGAAATACCCTGAGAAAAGGAGGAGTTGGTTGCTTCAAACTGCAAGTGAAACCCGTGCATTTGGAACAAGACGTGTTATCCATATTCCTGCTGCACCTCTGGCTGCACGGGCGACGTCCCTGCAGAGCTGCCGTGGATGAGGCCACATTCCCCCAGAACAGGCGACGGAATCCGCTGCCTTCTGCCCTCCCAGCCTTCTCCAAGACCTTTTCCAAAACACCTTTAGGAGTTCAAGTCCTTCTCTCTGGAATATCTCCCTGTGTAAAGCCAGATTTAGGCAGTTTGCTCTTTGGGGATCCACAGAGCCCTGGGAGTTGTTTTTAGGAGTTTTTAGAATCTAATGCTGCTGAGAGCACATCTGAAGTGCCAATTCCCTGGCTGGCCTCTCCCAACATTACAAAGCACCTCTGCCTGCAGGAACACTGGCCTGTGCTGTTAAATACAGCCCATTCTTTTGCTCAGATTACACAGAAATTGAGATTAAGTACGAAAAAAACAGTTTTAAATCCATTTAGTTTCCTAAGTGACATGGCAGCACAAGCAGCAGCAGACCTGCTCCTCACCTTAAAATCAGGACACATCCTACCCCAGAAAAACCCACTGGGTTTGAACCAAAAATAACCCAAGAAAGTGAAACACAGTAATGTACACTTCATCCTCTGACACCCTGCGGCAGCAGTGGAGGAGGGGAAGAACAGAATGATGGCTCAGCCACACTTTCCAAAACAGCACCGAGCGTAGCGTGTCTCTATATTTAGACCGGAGCCTTTCCCAGCTCGGTCCCACCCTTCCCTGCGAGGTGCTGCCAGCAAGATCCTGGGATGGATGTTCCCCTCACGGGGACCAGCTCTGGGACAAGGACCTATGGATATTCCTCAGCCTTCATGTCTCTACAAGCATTTTGTGAAAATGATTCTTTTCTCATCCAGCATTAGAAAGGAGCAACCGTGCACAACACAGAGTGTGATGTCCTGCAGTGACCACTGAGGATCTGAAACCTCCTCTTGCTCTGGGGGAGAGGGAAATCTCAATCTCAGTTCCAAGTCCCTCAGTCAGCCCATCTGCCCACCAGCCCATGCTGCTTTCTGCTGAGTCCATGCAGCTGAATTCCAACCAGGCAGACAGAGACAGCCCCACCAAACAGAGGGAATTAGAGATTAGCACTTATTTTTCACCAGGAGACTGTCCTACTAAAGGCCCAGCTGCAAAGTGAGCAGAGCAGATCCACCAGCTGCTGCTAAACCATCCTGGGACTGACATGGAGCAGCACAGAGCTGCTGTGGAGCTAGAACTGATTTCAGACTGGAAAGTTACAGGCTGAAGGGGAACTACACCGTCAGAACCACTTCTAGGAGTCAGCAGAATGAATGAGAAATGGCCACCGGGGCCTGGAGGGAGATTGTTTCTGCCACTCCAAGCACTTGAGCAAACCCAAACCATCTTGATGTTAAATGAGGAATAACAGGTCACGCTGGAAGAAAGAGTCAATGCCAGAAGAGAGAGAAAAACACAACACAGAAACACTGAGAAACTCTGCAGACAGCCAAGCAGGCTGAGAGCTGGAACAGCCATGGGAGGGATTCACTGGGAACCAGAGAATGCCTTTGGCAGCGATGCCAGGAGGCGGCACAGCCCGGGGCACCCGGCAGCTCCGAGAGCCTCGGACACTCACACGTTAATGCCACGACCTGAGGCAATAAAGCTCCAGCTTTCCAGGCACTTTCCATATGGTTCCCCTCCTCCACTCTGTACTGGCACATTCCCAGGGGCTTTGCTGCCCCTGGAATGCAGTCACCCTCCAATGCAGAGGCCACGCTGTACTTACTCTCCTCTTTCCTACACAGCTTGGCACAGAAAAAATCACCAGTGGTTCAAAGCCCTGGGGTTTGACACCTTCTCCCCAAAGAGACCCAGCTCAGCCTCCCTCACCTTCCAGAGGCAAACTGGGAAGGTGTCAGCCCTTTCCATGGAGGAGCCTCACCGTGGCATTAGGACAGAGCCCAGGAGATACAGGATGGGACCTTTCTTCAATAAGACAGCAGCACCTGCCCACCGAGAGGGGCTGCAGCACCGGGAATCGGGAGACACCGGCCAGGTGAGCACAGCTGGGGGTGGCACTGGATGAGCCTTAGGGCCCCTTCCCACCCCAGCCATCCCGGGATTCTGTCACTGTGACACGCCCATGTGCTCTGCTCACACAGACAATTCTAAGCATTATCCTCAAGCAATACACAAATTGCAATTTTTAAAATTGCTCCCGTAATCTTTAACTGTGCCTCACTAAAGAAAGAGATTTGAACCCCATTCAGCTGCTATTTTCCACTTTGCTCCATATATTCTTCACATTCATTCTTCAGCTCACCAAGCTTTTATCCTTTTTTAATTATTATTATTTTGGATCAATGCAAAACCAGATCAGTGTGTGGAGCAAGAGTTAAAGCTCTGCCAAACCCACTCTCATGATGACTCTGAGGGAGGAAGAGAAAACCCCACAAGGCTCGAGAACAATCTCATTAGCTGATCGTAACATTTCTGCCTGCAAAGAAGCCAAAGTGAACAATTTGTTCAGCTGAACACCCGCCCCCACCCCTGGACAGAACCATCAGCTTTGAAGGGCTCTTCTATTCCCAGCATGTGCTCGGCACTCTGCTGAATCTCCTTCCAGCCTCCCCTCGGCTCATTCATTCCCGTATTCACACAAACCCAGGACCTCCAGAGGCTGGGAGTGAAGACTTCTTTCCACTGAAAAACCCCCACTGCTCAGGGAAAACTTGGGAGCACAAATCCTAAGGCATGAGCAGGGCTAAGCCAAGCTCCTGCCCAAGGCAGAGGCCAGCAGCCCCGGGACCAGCATGATCTGCATTCCATCACAGCTCATCCCCCCCTTTTGGTGAGGGAGAGCCATCGAAACCACGCCACCCCCAGCAACCATCGCCTGGATCAGGGCATGAAAGGGTTGGTTTAGCCTCTTTAGTGCATTTCTATGGGAAAAAAAAAAAAAAAAGGTGGCCCAAGGCAGCTGTTCAAAGATGCCTGGACTCCTGCACAGGAATCATGGCACAAGCAGAAATCACAGCCTGTGGCAACTGAGCAGAATCCAAATTTCCACTACCCCAGCTGCAGAAAGAGTGTCCAGCCCACGGCCTAACGTGTCCCAACAGCCCCACATCCCGAGGGAATGCTCCAAACTGGAGTTCATTCCTTGTGTTCTCCCCACTCTCCCCTCTCATGCTGCAGCCAAAGCTTTGCCCCCAGGCCACTCTCTCCTGGCAGTTTCTCTCCCCAAAATATTTCCAAATCCCTTCCTAGTGCAAGGCAAATGCAGCCTAAGGATCCAAGGAAAACCCTTGGAGGAGTATAAAACTCAATCCTGAAACAGACCTACAGATGGGGAAACAAAAGAGGGAAATGAAAAATACCAAAGTGAAACAACTACCAAGGTGGGGGGACAGGGACCCCCCCCAACCTGCTCATGGCACTGAAAAACCCAAAGCTACAAAACCACCTTCAACTCATCCTACCACTCACACACTGTACTGTGACTCACAAGTTTAACTACTTCAGAAGCTGCATAATGAAAATACACTGGAATCCACTCTGAGGAAGTTTCCCCCTGAGTAAAAAAAAGTCAGGGGATTATTTATGTTGTTGAACACCATCATCATCTCCATACCTCAGGGTCAGGCTTATCTTCACAAGACTTAAATGTCTGGCATGCAAGTGCTTTCACAAAGTGTCCTCAGAAAAGGAATTAAACCAAGCCACCCTACTAAATTACCCTTCTTCCTTAACTACCCTCAAGACCACGCTGGACGGGGCTCTGAGCAACGTGGCTTAGTGGAAGGTGTTCCTTCCCATGGCAGGGGCTTGGAACTGGATGATCTTTGAGATCACTTCCAACCCAAACCATTCCATGATTCTGTGTTTCCCTTAAACAGAGTATTTTGAGAAACAGTATATGCCACTTAGAGGAATCCCAGTAAGTGGGCAGGGAACAACCCAGCAAGTTCTATGCAGACACACACAGAGCAAACAAGCTGTACCCGGTTTCTCGCCAGTAAACTAGAAAACACCATTTTGTTTACCTCCTGTTTTTAGCTCAGAGCAACGCTGCTGGCTGTGAACCACCACCCCCAGCACCTGCAGAAACTGTGACATCAGTCCTCGCTCCCCGCGCCACGCTCGGGCCTGGCTGTGCTGCAGGAACCGAGTGAAGGCCCCGTATCAGAGCAGCTCCAGAGCACTGTCCAAGGGTGGACTAAACGGTCTTAGAGGTCTTTTCTAACTGAAAGGATTCCACAATTCTGTGAAGGTGAAACTCCACAGCCCCAGGTGCTACAGGAGGCTGGTGTGCGGTGACACAGCATCTCATCCCGACTGGCGCCCGGCCTCGGGGTCTGGATCCTGCCGGAGCACCCCGGGGGACTCGCGGGGCCCCCGAGCCACTCCCGTCTGTGCTGGCCCTTCTCAGCCCATCCACAGCCCCAGTGGACACACATGGACCTGCGGAGGAACACGCTCCCACCAAAGCCTGGAAATGGCAGAACGGTGTCTCACAAGTCCTTTTGTGCTGTTTCAAATCCAAGTGCCCCAGATCTTTAACCGTGACATTTATGCACTGCCCCAAGCATTTATTCAGCTGTCTGAAAAACAGCCATTCCCAGCTCTAGCTGCTCTCGAGCCCTTAGCAGCGACAATTGTTCTGTGACAATAGCCAAAAATTCAGATTTTATTCTTTTGGCTATGCCATGCAAGTACTTTGGGCCACGTCTGAACCCTGTTTAGCACCCACGGACAAAGGTGTGGTGAGAGAAGGGGGAGGGAGCAAGGTGGGGGACAGGAGGTGGGATCGGAAGAGTGTGGTCACCACAAGCTGCCTGTTACACAAGGAAAACCAACTCTCCAGAGGCACAGCAGAGCAGTCAGCTGAAAAATACCACGTTTTAAGAGAATTTACTTCACCCGTTTGTCAGCAGAGTTTCTCCACGCACTCACGGGCACTGAGGCAGGCAGAGCAGAGCAGCTCGAACTGCCCACGTGCAGATTCTGCCTGATCACCATCACTCCAGACATCAAGGCAGTTTCTTACTCCCTCGCAGCTAACTCCAGGAACAAGAAGGTGACACTACACCAGGCACCAAAGTTTGCTCCAACTGCATTCAGTTCATTGGGATTTTTCCCCTTAACGCTCAGATTAAGATGCCATTCTCAACATTACAAACTATGAACCAAGAATACCCACTTTTTCCTCAAAATGCCTAAAATACAATTGCTCCACTTTACAACAAACATCTTCCAGGAGCATATCCTTCTTTTTGCTGAGTAAGGGTCTTTATCAATATTATAATTTTGCTTACAGCAGCTTCCCAGTAGGTCTGGGTTGCACAGGAGAGTCATTGCCTTTCTTAGACTCTGAGTTTTCATTAGGAGTTAAAATTCTTCTACAAGAAAGCAGAAAGTGGCAGAAGCACAAAGCCAATGGAAATTCTGCTCTTCATTTTTTCTCCTCTTCACATTAAAGGTGGGATCTCACCAAGAGATTGATAACTTTCTTCTGGCAAACTCAAGAGCTGAGGTCCAGCGACTCCTGTTCACTAAGAGGATACAGTAAGTGATGACAGAGGTTTGACATCTTCACTAACACGCCATGAGCACAACCAGCAACAACCACAAGCCATTATCTTGAATATTGCAACTCCATCCTAAAGCTCTGCTTGCTGCCAAAGCAAAGCACCAGAAGAGCAAAACAGCCGCTTCCCAGCTCCTGGTCTCCCTTCAGCACCACGAGATCACCCCACGCTTGGCAGCACGGGACGATGTGATTTTCTGGATTGCTGGAAAACAAGTTTCCCTGAAAATAATGCAGTTAAAACATCAAAGAGAAGGAAGGGGGTGTTCAGCGTTCTAAGTTCTTCAAACAAAACTGAGAGCACAACAGAGAGGAGACAATTACGGCACGGAGTAAACTGTTTGAAAAGTTATTACACTTGTTCCACAGCAAAGCCCTTTGTATGTGTGCAAATAGAGGAGTTTGGTGTCCAAGTGGGGGAGCACTCGCTGCAGCCCATTAGTGCCACAGTCCCTGGGGGAACAAGAATAGAGACTATGCAAATCAGGATCCATTGTTAAAAGGGAAAATTTATTTCACATTCCTGAGCAGCAGTGTTCCTGGAGCATAACAATTGGAGAGGCCCTTCTGCTGAGTACGGCACATTTTTATGCTCCACAGTAAATCAATATTCCATAATACAGAAACTACGTGAAATTATTGCCAGGGTGAGGACGGCAGCTCTGAGCTCTGGTGAGCAGCACTAACACAACACCGTGTCCGAACAGGACTTATTTGGGACGTGTTTTCATTGTTCAGGAGGGTTACTGAAGGCAGAATTCATGGAATGATTCTCCAGGATGTTAAACCTTCCAGCTCATACCGTAAGGCGAATGGCACCAACAAAGGCGTTTCCTGATTGTGCTGCTCCAAACTTGATCTGAACAAGTGCCACTACAGCTGTCCCAAAGCTTCCCTACTTGGGCAGCAGCAGCAAAACAATCTCACAATGAGATATCCAAGAAAAAAGTGGAGTTAAAGCAAAGAACTCTTCCTTGCAAGAGGGGAATTGACTATTCCTTCAATATTTACCAAACTTCCCAACAAAGGAGCTCACTACGCACTGACACAGGATGCAGAAACTTGTTTTCAACTCAGCCACTTCTGATCATCATCACTCCAGGACGGAAATGAGCAGGGCAACAAATAAAACCTGCTTTCATTTTCCTCTTGGTTTATCTCGCAGGAGACAGAGTCTTCCTCTTCGCCCCCACCCACTGCACCCAGTAAGCACCGACAGAGAGGAGGCAGCAGCACTGGATGCTCCCATCTTTCCAGGGATGAAAAAGCAGCTTCAGTCTCCTCACTTCTCATTATGCAGCCGTTAAGACCTGAGGTCAAAGGGTGTTTTGTCATGGCTCAGGGGGACCAGGGGGGCTTTTGTTTAACTCCACAGGTTGTGCAGCCCAAGATCAAAATGAAACTTCAGGATAAGTGATTACACTGAAACAGGCTCAGCTCGAGGCCTGGGAAATTTCTGCACCGCTGGGATGACCTCACCCTCCTTATCTGCTCTTTCATGTCCTGGGAGGAAGAGGAGAGAGCTCTGCAAACACGTCTCCAAATGCAGAATTCTGACACGAAGTCTGTGTTCCTGAACACAGCTCTGAGATCACAAAATTATGCTCTGCTCTGTACCTAGAACACAAAAGCTCTAAACCTGCTGTTAAACCCTCCTCAAAAAAGTCTCCTAAAAAGGTTTTTTTCAGTTTTCCTCATAGTTCATTAGAGCAAGGAGGATTTTAAGCTCACACAAAGGCAGCAGTCAAGAACTCCAGAGAGTTTTTGACTCCCCATCCCTGGGAATGTTCAAGGCCTGGGGCTTGGAGCAACCTGGTCTAGTGGGAAGTGTCCCTGCCCACGGCAGGGGGGTGGGACTGGATAAGCTTTAAGGTTCCTTTCAACCTAAACCATTCTATGATTCTAAAAAATAAATTTTTTTGGACCACATAGTGACATCAGGACAAACCAGGCAGAAGCCAAGGAAGATTTCCAGTAGAAGCAGAAGTTCTCAGAAGTGCCAAAAATGGCTGAAATGGGCCGGGCTTGGAGTAAGGCAAAACTAACCCTGGATTTTAGGGAACACTGAAGCAGCAGAGCAGCATCGATGCAGAACTGCCTCAGTGGCATGAATTCACCCAGCAGGTGCAGTCCCAAGGCTCCCTGCCTTCCAGGAGAGCAGCAATCTGCTTCCCAGCCTTCCGGAGAGCACTGGGAGCAAGCTGCACGAGTGCAATCCCAGCTCAGGCCCACTCACTCAGGGGTTTGCCCTGATTTCCAAGCCTTCAATCCCAGTAGCTTCAGAGTTGTAGGAAAAATGAAATTTCCTCTTCTTTTTTGGCTTGAAGCACGGGGAGGTCATCCCTGCTCAAAGCAACAGGAACACCGTGTCTTTCAGGGACAGAGAACACCCGCTGGATGCAGATGTTCTCTGTGGTGCCGTGCTCGGCCCCTCCGCAGCCCCTCTTAGCACGAGTCCCTCCCCAGGCCTCTCCCAGCGCAGCCCCCAGCAAAGATCACCTCTTCAGCCTAAACCAGAGCGAGAATAAAGCTACACATCAATATTAAATCTGAAGGTCATTTAGTCAAGGGAAGGTGCAGCCGTGCTATTTCAGGCATCGATCCAAGGAAAGTTTCCTCTCTCAACCCAAAGAGCTCTTCCAGTTAACACAGAAATAACACATTTCTGGCCTCCAAGCCCTTTATCTAAGAAATGGGATAAAATAATCCTGGCTGAAGGACTGCTGTATAGCACAGGAGCGTGGAAAAAGTCCAGAGAGAAATGGAAAGGGAGAGGGACAACAGGAGACTGATGTGAGTCACGCTATGCTGGGTTTTGCCTACAGCCAGAGAAACAAGGCAGAAAGGGGTCATGGAGCATCGCGATGGCACGGGCAGGGAGAAGGGCAGCTGCTTCCAGCTACTTAACCGTGGCCAGACAGCACCAGAGGCAGCAGATCAGAAGGTATAAACTATGGAATTAGCAATTGTGTTCCACAACAAAGATGCAGAAAGGTTTCATGGCACTGGATCAAATCTGAGACCGAGATCCCGTGGATGCAGGGGAAGCTGCTGGTTTGGGGTAGGTAAACTGGGGGCACCAGAGGAAGGAGCTTTGGGCAAAGCTGTCCTCGGGGTGGCTGGAGATGGCCAAAATAAGGCTGTGAAAATCCAGTTGTATTTCCATGAGAAGAAAGGCAAAATCTGCATTGTTCGGCCACGTGAAACCCCTTTTATCAGCGACGCTCTGGCACACAAAGGACTGAAGAAACACTGGATTCAAACATCAAATGGGAGACACAAAAGAGCATCTCTGCTTTCCAAGAAAGGGCTGAGCACTGACCAGGTCGAAGAATCTTCCAGAAGAGCAACTCTGGCCACTAATGAATGCCACTAATGAAGGGTTTTCAGGGAGCTTCCCATCTCATCTGCATTCAACCACGGACATATCATGTCACTTCCCTCCGCTCCTCATCACAGCTTTGGCACCAGTGGACGTCTGTCAACACCCGTGAATTTCTCAGGCATTCCTGGCTCCTTTATCAAGTTTTCCATCATTTAATGAATCTCATTTAACGAATCTGCAAATCCCTCTGCACGGTCCCACAGAGCACAGTTTAAGAGAGCCACTATTTCAGCCTGTACTATCTTCTGAACGTGTTTGCCAGAAACAATTTTAAACCCCATCAATTTCTGGACAGTAGAAAGGAGAGTATTTCACCCAACACATGGCAGAGGTGGCACACACTGGAGCTGAACAAACTCTGGATGATCTGCTAGGAAGTGATGGAGACAAAAAGGAGCCAAGGCTCCACTTGGCAACTCATCTGAGGGCTGCAGCCGAGTCCTGCGGGTCACATCCTCCCGTCCGCCCTGGCGGAGGCCCTGCCCTTTGGGACAAGGACCAAACGCTCTCGGCACGAGTGGCTGGCAGGGGACAAGCAGAGCACGGCTCCTGCCAGAGCTCCACCTGTGCCCTGCCCCAGTCCCCTGCTGCCAAACCATCCTTCAACACAACTCAATGCACTGTGAAACAAGGACCTCCCCCAAACATAGCTTTAACCACAGGAGGCCTCTGCTGCTCGCTGTGGGCTGACAAAGGCCTTAATGTTTAAACTTACAGATCCCCTATTTACTTTGCTGAAAAAAGAGCACGGGGTAATTCAAACCCTGAGAGCGCGCAAGCGTTGGAGGGGGGAGGAAGCGGAATCTGGATGAGTCTGCAGAGCTGAGGTGGCCGATGCTCACAAACCGAATGCTGGAACTGGGATGTGAACCACCCAAATCACAAATCGTGTTTGCTGCACGAGACCTTGTGAGAGCCTGACGAGGACACCCCCGCCGGTGCCACATCCTCAAGGACTCCTTGAATGAAAAGTTTACACAGGGACTTTGGATGATGACTGGAGAGTCCAAATACATGAAGTCACACGTGTGCAGATGCATTTCTCCTACAGAGCCAAAAGGCACCAGCCCACCAGAGAGAACACAGGAACCGTCACTGAGAGCAGAGTTCAGGGATTAACCCCAGGTAGGCTCCAAGGAGGAAGTCCACATGTGACCAGGGAGAAAAGTGAAGAACAAACAACAAGGAAGAAAAGCAAGAAGCCGATAGCAGAGTCCATGTCTGTATAGCCGTGGTGAGAATCTAACACTTATTTACTACATCACAAAGGAAGACCTTCCCTTAGGGAATAGGACACTGCCACTGTGGAATCCTGACCCAGGGCTCTCATCATCTTCTGCAACGTGGCAGAGCAGTGGGGGGGGGGAAGAATAAAATCTTATGGTTTAAAAGGCTCAAAGCTGGGCCCCCAGTCCCAAATCTGCTAATTCCGTGCTCCATCACAGATTTGCTGTTTGATCCTGGCCGTGGTACTTGACATCTTTTTCTCATCTATTACATGGCCAGAGGAGTTCTGGCTCATGGTCAAGAGGCTCTGTTATCTGCGGAGTATTGTCCCAGGCACAAGATCACTTTAGAGCGGAATGGTTTTAGCATCACAGAAGACATTCCACTGTAACCATCAATTTACTACCTTCTCTCTTTTAATTAATTAAACACTTGCCAAAAAGGCTCCCTCCGATCAGGCCCACACTCCCTCCCAAGCACAGGGGAGGTGGGTGAAGAAAAGCAGAACAAAGGGAGGGTTTTCACCTTGTGGCACCTCTGATCCCACAGCTGCCCTCCCCCCGCCACTGCCAGGCTCTTCTGGAGCAAAATATGTGTCACAGATACACCCACAAATTTAGGAGCGATTATATGGGCTTCATTTCATTTACTGAGATTAAAAGCGAGGGGTCAGCTGCAGGTTAACAATCCACTCACGTAGTAACTCTGTTGTTTGGGCTTTTTATTAGTTCAGCTACACGAGGCATCTTCAACGCGAATTTGGGGAACAGGACTGTGCAGCCCCTCCTATGTCACAACTGTTATATGCTCCTGGATGCTTCCTCCTTCTCCCCCTGCAGCTCAGGTTCTTCCCAGAGACTCTTTGGCTATTCCCTAAAGCTGGGGAAAGGACACGCTGTGTTCAGCAATTCTTTTTGTCCCCTTGTGCTCTCCATTTTCTTTCTTCAATGTCTCAAAAAAAAAAAAGAAGAAAAAACAAACTACAAACAAAACTCAAAAAGCTACAGCTATTTCTCCCCTTTAGTAATCCTGAATATATATTTACTATCATGTCTGACCTACAGACAAAAACATGACCTGATCTACAGAAGCCTGCATCAAGGGTTATTTCGCCTTTTTGTTGTTTTGTTTTTTCAATCCACCCTTCCCCCAAAGCTCTGATTTTGCAGCATCAGAGACTGGACAAACACTTTCAAAAGAAGTGGCAAAATTTCCTAGATGTATCTGCTGAGAAAGACCTTACCCAGAGGGAGCAGGGAAATTGAGGAAGTTTTCAAAATCCTGCCATCCCTTCAGTGCCACCTCTGCCTACGGAACATTCAATTCTGGGAAAAATAAATGAGGCTGGACAAGAGCAACCCAGTCTAGTGGAAGGT
Source organism: Edolisoma coerulescens (assembly GCA_013397115.1). Classification (NCBI taxonomy): domain Eukaryota; kingdom Metazoa; phylum Chordata; class Aves; order Passeriformes; family Campephagidae; genus Edolisoma; species Edolisoma coerulescens. The sequence continues at coordinate 253,266 of VWZW01004694.1, read as the reverse complement.
GTCCCTGCCATGGGAGGGGGTGGGATGGATGATCTTTAAGGTCCCTTTCAGCCCAAAGCATTCTGTGACTCTATGAGTTTACGATTGTTTGGAACTGAATGTATGTAAATGTGTGAACAGAGATCCTCAGATCCATCACTGGCAGGACAGATCCACTCCCACTGCGCAGGCAGGAAACCGAAGGGGAGCCGCCTTATCACCACTGCTGTGTCCTCCTCCCTCTCCCTGTTTTTTTTCTTTGCTATCTCAAGCAGAAAAGTGTGGACAATAAAATGCCCTTTCCAGAACAAATCCAACCCTGCTGCTTTGTTCCCTATGTGTATGGCACCGTCCAGACCCAATTATATTAAGATCTTTTCAACCGTTTTTAAAAGGCATACAAATATCTCCAACTCAGAGCACTCCCTCCCTGCCAGATGAGCTGCCAGGTGGGACACGAGGTCCTGGACTGGAACATGCCAAGTTATTAAGCTCCTACTTTACCTTGAACAGGTACTACAGGGAGATTTGGGGGACTGTAGGCAATTTACCTTTTCTTTCCGGAATACGTAAGGAAGAGGAAGAAACAGCCTTAAGCTGAAGGAGAGCAGGTTCAGGTTGGATATTAGGAAGAAATTCTTTACTCTAAGAGTGGTGAGGCCCTGGCACAGGTTGCCCAGAGAAGCTGTGGCTGCCCCTGGATCCCTGGCAGTGTCCAAGGCCAGGTTGGACGAGGCTTGGAGCAGCCTGGGACAGTGGAAGGTGTCCCTGCCTATGGCAGGGGGTGGAACGAGATGGGCTTTAAGGTCCCTTCCAGCCCTACCATTCCAGGATTCTACAAAAGGAGGCCCATCCACGCGGTGTCTCATCCCGTGTGTGCCACCAGCGATCCTGCTGCTTCCAGAGTTTGCTGTTGGGCCGAGTCTGAGACCAGCTGCAGCAAATCCAAGCCTTAATCCTTCCACATGAGAAAGGGGAGAACCAGGAGCTGAGACTGCTGCTGCCCCTCGACAGGTGTGGACTCAGAACCTGGACTGGTGACAGCGCCTCAATGCGCCCCTTCATGCCCGCAGTTCTGGGACAATGAAATCACTGTCCACAGCCTCGGAAATAAAGTTCCTCTTTGTGAGAGTTGAACTCTGACAAGCAAGAGCTGCAACCCAAACCCGACTCCACCTCCTGCCAGGACTCAGACAAATCCCAGCCTCCGAGGTTTATGCTGCTGCCGTGTCCTGCCTTGCCATGACCAGAAAATTCTCTGCACAGCCCCGGTTTGAAACCACCGCGTAAATTTAGGACAAGACCAGAGACATCCACCAAATCCAACGGGTTGGAGCTGACAAACTGAACAAAGGGGAAGAGGAAATAAGCCTGGTCACAATTCCAACACTCCTCTGCAGCCATTGCAAAAGGGGTTGTGCAAACGTATTTCATAAATAGGTCAGAGAAATGAGAAAGCAGATGACAGACAGATGGCACAGCGAAAGGAGACAAGGAGGAAGAAGGGGGCAAGAACATCTGAGCCAAGAGAGAAGCAGCCAAGGAATTCTTCAATGAAATCCCAGTTTGATTAAGCAGCTCCATGCTCCAAACTTTACAAGAGGTAAAACACAAATGGAAAGCCCATTTAATTTTGGACAAGGACCTCCGTACATGGAAATCACATCTCCCAGCACCAGATGCTGTTCACCTTCCAGCACCTCAGATTCAGGTCATTCCTGGGAATGGAGCCAAAGTGCACTGGTAATTAGGGTCTAAAGGACAGCATGAATTTAGGGCACACCACCTTCAATCCTTCAAAGCTCCCACTGGTGCCAACACAACCTTTGTACAAACTTTACAAGACAACCATCACCTGTGTGTGTTAAAGAAAATTATTGTACCAGAACATTTCGTGATCCGTCAGAAAAAGGGAGGCCTCAGACTTCATCTCATCTGCTGACATATCCCCAAATGCATCACAGAATCCCAGAATGGTTTGGGTTGGAAGGACTTTAAAGGCCATCCAGTCCCACCCCTGCCAGGGGCAGGGACACCTTCCACTGTCCCACGCTGCTCCCAGCCCCGTCCAGCCTGGCCTTGGACACCTCCAGGGATGGGGCAGCCACAGCTGCTCTGGGCAAGACACAATAAATCCCTCTCATGGCAGAACCAGACATGTCTGAACTGCAACACACTTCAGTATTTTCTGTACACATTAAGTTTCTCCAAGTCTAAAGCTCCACATATGTAACAAAAAATGTGTTTAAATGCTTAAAGATAACTCTTTTTGAAAAAGTCTTTGGTACTCGACAGGTTCTTGACCAAGCCATCAGCATGGTTCTCACCCACAGAGCACACAAACCATGTCCCAGATGATGAGCAACTGAAAGGACAGACCAGGAACAGGAGGCATTTTGTGTAGTTTCTGCAGAACAAAAATCTAAATAAACCTTGATTGAAGGAACAAAAAGTAGTGAGACGCATCACTGACAGCAAGATGGCTCACTGGTACTGACAGCAAAGGAAAGCATGAAAACACACTTAACACTTCTGACTGTATTTAGCAGACACAGAAGAGTATAGGGCAGAATTAGAGTATTGGGATTTATGAGGTTTTTAAAAGAGGGAGAGAAAAATGCGTTTGGATCATTGAGGAAAAGCACTGTTGGAATTAGACCACTATGAAGCCTTCTTTAAAAAAGAAGGGAGGGGTGGTAAATGATCCATCAACAAGCCAGAAAATGTTAAGTGAAGTTTTAAGTAAATGACAACAGATTCAAAAAGCCATCACATCTCCTGTTCAAATTCAAGCTCTCTTCAGATGGCAAGAGGCAACAAGATCACATCCACAAGTATTTGCATTTGCTCCACAGCTTCCCAACCCAACAGGCAAGGGAGGAAACAAGAACTGATGGCTACAAGATCAACCTAAGCAGGAAAAGAATGGTTTTGAAAATCCATTTCAGCTCAAGCAAACAAGACTTTACTCAGCTAAATCAGCCTCCACAGTGATGTCTTCTCACATAAATGATCTCATCCGGCCTTATGATCTAAGGCAAAAACAACTATTCTCAACACCATTTCTCTGAGCTTTCTTTCTTTCTTTTCCTGCCAGTTCTCTCAGGATCATTTTGTCTTCTTCCAGCAGCGTTTCTGTCCCGCTGCCCAAGGCACTGCACCACTCCATCCGTGTCAGCCTTGCCCTGCTCCTTCCAGGCCAGCAGCTGGAAGATCAAGACACACTGTCCACACACACCATGTGCTTGTTCAGGAGAATTTAAGCACAAAACGTTTTCAGTCCCAGCGAAGTGTCCCAACCACCAGTACCCAGCAAGTACTTAAAGTATTCAAACACTCAGCCCTGATAATTTGGATGTGGTTGAAAGACAGAGCCAAGTGTTTGGATCGCTCCATGGAATCAGCTCCATTGTGGCAACCAGCATCTAAGGGAGCCCAGCTCAGCTCTGCACCCACATCTGGCAGGAAGGAGGGTCTGTACCAAAACACCTTTTAAGCAAGAGATGCTCAGGCACAGGCAGAAGGTGCACCTGCCCCTTGAAACTGGAAATCCTGCTGGAAGGGGATGTGGAGCTCACACCTGCTTCACACATTATTCAGAGGACAATAAAGAAACTAATTATGTTTGGAAAGTCACTAGTTATTTATAGCATGACATCAAATGTGTTACCAGGAGAGCTTCAAGAAGGTCACAGTTACAGTCCTACAGCCACCTGCACAGGGCATCCTAAAATACCTGGGCTGGGTGAACCTGAAATAAAACCGAGTTCAAACACTGCTAGGTCCTTAAAAGCAATCCTCCAGCAGATGTTTGCTAAAAACCTTAATGGAAACATCATTTAAAGACCTGTATCAGAAGAGACAGAGACAAGGGTCATGTAACCTGTGGGTGTCTGATTTATTACAGGTGAGCTGAGCAGGGAGAAATTCAAACACGTAATTAGAAAACAGGGAGGTGGAACAGACTCGGAACAAACACCTCTTCTTGCAGCTTCTCCTAAGAAGCAATCCCAGTTCTTCACAGCTCCAGGCAAGGCACCCTCCCAAAGTCCCAGTCAAAACTCAGTGAATCACACACTGAGACAAGAGCAAACAGTGCAAGTGCCCCAGCTCCGATTCACTGGGGAATCTGATTACTCAGATTGTCCTGCAGCTAATGGAAAAAGAGACACGGCCTGACAGAGGTGACACAGCCAGACCTGCAAAATCAGTGCTCAGTTTTCCCTCGGGCACCCGCAGAGCAACCCATCACAAGCATCTGTCTCCCTTTCTGCTGCTCACACTGTTGACAAAACCCAAAGCCTTTTAAGATGTATTTAGTAATAACTGAAAAGAACAGGCTGCACCCATCTTCAGCTGTTCTTACAGAAAACGTGTGCAAAAACATTATCTAATTGCAGCAGTGGAGCATCTCTGCATCTGCTCACCAGGTACTTCAGGACAGGCTTCACTCAAAGCTACAGAAAGACGGACAGAGGTGGGGGAATGAGGGGGTTAATAAATCCCAAAATGCATCATGCAGAAATTCTGTTCAACCACCACTATTCCTGATGAAGAGAGCTGACCATGTTTGTTTTCATCTTTCCATGCCCTCACAAGCTCCTGTAAAACCTGTCTCAAGACAAAGTGGATAAATCCTGGGGCAGTGAATAAAACCTGTGATCCTTCTTTCTATTTCAACGCTTCTCCTGGATATATTCTTCTTTTACAGGACAACATCTTCCACTTCACAACTGAGAAACCAAGAAACTGTAATTGCTTCAAAACAGCAAAGAATCCCAGAGTAACTATTCCAGACTTCACAACGCTGGTGGGAATAAATCCTCAGTGAATATGGCTTCAAAAAGCACCCTGTGCCCTCTTCCTCTTTCAACTCGCTAAAATAAGACTTAAGAGGAAATCTGCCAAGACACCAAAGAAAAAGGCCACCTGTTCTGCTAAGGGAACTAAGGGAAGCAACAATAACCCTCAGCAAAAGCACAAAGATAAAGGTTTTTAAAGCTGCGCCCCAATCCGAGGGAGCCAGGAACGGTTCCCAAGGACTTAACACCCCGTGACGTGTCCTCTTGTCCCTGGCAATGACAGCAGCCCTAAGCTGCCCAATCCCCCCACGCAAAACAGCAGCGGGGCCTCTGGAGGGCCTGACAGAAGTATCTGCAGAGTAATTTACATTAAAAATATTTAAAAATAATAATAATAAAAAAATTAAAACTAAGAAAAGAAAAAGGGAAAAAGCTGTGGCTGCCCCATCCCTAGGACTGTCCAAGGCCAGGCTGGACTGGGCTTGCAGCATCCTGGTGTAGTGCAAGGTGTCCCTGCCCATTGCAGAGGGTGGCACTGGATGAGCTTTAAGGTCCCTGCCAACCCAAACCAGTCTGGAATTCTTTGATTCTATAATTGTGTTTCCTTCAACTATTTTGCTCACCAAACTCTGCCCTTTGCCTGACTGAGATTAAGTAATTACCAGTGGTATGGCAGCAACAGTAGGACAGCTCCGTGGTTTCTGGAACATGGGATTATGCCAGAAAAGCTTTGGGATCCAGTTCCCGAGCGGAGTGAGTGGAAGCAGGAGCTCACTGCTGCCTCATTTCACAGCAATGACATCAGCTCCAACCTCCCTGGAAATTTAAAGCCTCTCGCTGGGAGGATTGATCCGATGCCGAGCTCGGAGAGGGAGCTGCCATGTGGTCACCGGGCTTCTGATCACATCAAGCCACTCACACCCAAAAGTGATCTGAGTTTTCCTCCACCACCCAGAGAAACCACCAGTAGCTATTTATGTATATATCAGACAAGAGGGATTTATATCATATATGATGTGTGTGTGTGTATATATATATATATATGATATTTTTATGTATCAGACAAGGGGAATGGTTTTAAGTTGAAGGAGGGCAGGTTTGGATTGGATATTGGGAAGAAATCCTTTACTCCAAGGGTGGTGAGGCCCCAGCACTGGTTGCCCAAAGAAGCTGTGGCTTCCCCATCCCTGGAAGTGTCCAAGGCTGGGTGGGGCTTGGAGCAACCTGGAATAGTGGAAGGTGTCCCTACCCATGGCAGGGGTTGGCACTGGATGGGCTTTTAAGGTCCCTTTCAATCCAAACCATTCTTGGATTCTGGGACTCTTATTTTTAGCACTCTTTTGCCAGAGCCTGAGAGCCCAGGATCGGGAGCCTGAGCTGAGCTCCTGGCCTGTATTTAACACTACAGACAATGCAGACACAGCCAGTGGCTCTCACACCTGAGTAAATGTCACCTAAAAGGAAGTTTAAGGCTTAACTGCCAGGTTAGTTCATGTTTGTGCAGTACTTTCAAGATAAAAACACTCCGTGTGCTAAGCATTATCATCAAGTCTAAGGAGGGCAGACTTGGCTCTAGAAGAGATGCTAGAATTACATACACACAAATTAAAACACTTGGACTCTTTCCAGAGCAGATCATTCCGAATTTGTCTTTCTGCTTGTCAGTACACAGCTCCACAAATGTCTGCTTTTTGGAGACATGGGACAGAAATCCACACTGTCAAGTTCCTAAAAGCAAATAATATCAAAACCCATTCCTTAATGGCACAAGATTATCCTCAAAGCAAGGAAAAAAAGCAGCTTCACTTTTGTCATGAGATACCCACAGAGCTTGAAAAGTCTCAACTTTACGGCCCATAAAATTTTTCTGACCTTCACAGTGTGACAGCACACCCCTTCAATGAGAAACTTTAGTGACAGAAAAGCTCTAAAAGGTCCAACCAAAGTATTACATATAAACATTAAATATTTGTATAAATATTTACGTGTACTAAGTTCCAAAACAAGGTTCAGGCAAGAAGCAATCACAGAAGCTTCCAAGCTTGCACAAAAGGGATGACAGTCTCACGGAAAGCCACAGCAAGCGGCTTCAAGCAAATACCCAGCTCGGGTCCCACTCCTTGTACCTGAACAAACCTCTCCGTATTGTGCTGGGAGTTTCTGGAACAGAGTTTAGTCTTTAATCAAAGTTTATTTTCCTCTTACAGAACACTGAGTACTCACATATCAAAAGCCTTGACAAAATTCCTAGGGCTTCACATTTTTCTTACTCCTAATGAAAAACAGCCTGGCTGGAGCTGTGAGCACTGTCCTTGTTACTGGGCTCTCCAAGTCTCGGGATAAGGGATTGCTGCTCCTGGTGCCCTTGGGAGCATCCGGGCTGGGGCCGCTCGGGAACGCTCCTGGGGCAGGAGCAGAGCTCAGCCCCGCTCCCTGCACACGGACTTGGGACAATCGGACATCGGACAATCGGACATCGGACAATCGGACGGTTGCTGACGAACGCTGACCGGCTGGAGAAGCAAGGGAGCAGCCCGGGCTGAGCGGGAGCCCCGGGACAGAGGCCGGGCTGCAGGAGGGCAGGGTGAGAGAGGCTGGGCTGCAGGAGGGCAGGGTGGGAGCAGCCCGGGCTGCAGGAGGGCAGGGTGGGAGAGGCCGGGCTGCAGGAGGGCAGAGTGGGAGAGGCTGGGTGCAGGAGGGCAGGGTGGGAGCAGCCGTGCCCAGCCAGGCCCGGTGGGAGTGCAGGAACCCCCGGCAGGCTGGGGAGCCAAACGCGCCCTGCCGGGCACCTGCAGCTCTCCCGGTGACACCCGGCACCCTCAGACCCAGCCTTGGGCTGCGGGCACAGCGGGCACAGCCTGAGCACAAGGAGGGCCGTGCTGCCTGACACAAGCAGATCCTGGAGCAGGCTCCAGAGAGGAGAAGGTTCAGGATAAAAAATGACACCTTAAAGAGAAAGCTTCTTACTGAACACCAACAACTAGAATATGCCTTAACTTCATTCCTGTTCCAACGGGGAGGGGTGCTAATCAATTACCTCCCCCATGCTTTGCTTTTCCTCTGTTCTTCTCAGATATTTTCAGTAAGTATAGAATAGTATATAAAGAGACAGGAGCTCTGTTGGAGCTTATAGTTACATCTAAAATAGCAATACTGCCTTAAATTTCGAGTTAAAACATCGTAACACAGAAAATACAAGTCCAATTTTTAAGTGACAAGTATTTTGCATTATAGAACCTTTTTAACACACTCCCAGCTCTCAAATAAACTAATCACCATACAAAGCCCAGCAAAGCAGCTGGAAGCAGTTTCAGCCCTTGCCAGGGCCATGTGAGGGCTGCAGGCACCCACACAGCAGCAGCCTCTTCTGAGCAGGAGCTGAGCAGTTTTCTGGGAATAAGAGATCAAAATCCACCACTAGGATTTATTTATCTGTGCCAGGGGGACAAGAGGCTGCTGTGTACAACTGCCCAGTGGTTTTATGCATTAATCTGTTCATGAGAAAGATTATATTTAACAGTAGAAAAACAGCAATATCTGCACATCCCTCTGCCAACTTTCAGTCTTGAAATTCCACTGCTCGGGCCAGAGCCTCTGGACTGGTCAGAGGAACAGGGGAGCTCATACCCTGGAGCAGCTCAGCAGAGATCATAGTCTGAGTGGGAATCATAGAATCATTTGGGCTGGAAAAGATCTCCCAGACCATCGAGTCCAACCTGTGACTGACCCCCACCTTGTCACCAGCCCAGAGCACTGAGTGCCACGTCCAGGCCTTCCTTGGACACCTCCAGGGATGGGGACTCCACCAGCTCCCTGAGCAGCCTTTTCTAATGCCTGATGACCCTTTCCAGGAAGAAATTCCTCCTGATGTCCAACCTGCCCCTCCCCTGGCACAGCTTGAGGCCGTTTCCTCTTGTCCCACTGCAGGTTACCTGGGAGAAATCCCAACAAGCAGGAGCCATCTTCAGCCTAATGAGAACAAAAAGATGCTCAAGTATTTGCAACCACAGCAAAAATAAATAGTTGCTGAGGCCACAAACCACAGCTGCAAGAGTTACTGAGATATTTATTTACAATGATTTTCCTGGAAAGGTGTGCACTAGTGAAGAATGTAACAGCTTTTATACATTCTCACATGCAAGACAGACTTCACAGCCTGAGCATCCAAGTGCTCACGGTACCATTTAAGCATCCTTCTCTATAAAACAGCTTCACTACAGACTCTCTGGTGTTTAAGAGGGGAAGAGCTGTGAAGTAAAATCTTCCCCACGCAGTAAGAATGCAGATAGCACAGAATCTCTCTCCCATATGGATTCTGAACTGTCTAATAAGGAAATTAAAAACTACCCATTAAAGCTTTCCTTCTTTGCTTTCAGAGAAACTGGAACAGAAGCAGGGGACTGGCTCTACCCAACAGCTCCCAATACTGCTGGGGAAAGGTGAACATATAGCTTTAGGATATTTGGCAAGACAAGAGCAGGAAATAAAAGCAATTTATTTCAAGAATGATCAGAAGCACTTCCAGCCATAAGAAATCATCCTCCCAGTGGCAGCATCCCAATCACGTGCTCGGTGCTTCCTGCAGGAGACAAATTCCCACTGTATGGAAGAGAGGAGAATCCTAACATCGAGTGAATGGAGTTTAATCAGTGCTCAGTAACAAAAAACTTCACAAAACCACTCAACTGCCTCTGACACCCTCCTCCCAAACTCCCCCTTACACACAGGATCCCCCAATACCCTGATCTTTCTCAACTACCAACTGCACCCAGAGCCAGAGATTCTCAGGAAAGGAATGGGGAAAATATCAAGTTCAGCTAAACACTCTCCAGGAAATAACACCTTTGCCAGGGTCTTATTAACTTATTTTGACAGGCAATATTTCTTGCATCAAGATCTTTGCTTTTATCTCCTAGGAATTAAAGGGATGTCCAGTCTTTATGCCCAAAGTTAGAGCCCAGGTATTTGGAAGAGATGGCATCCGAGACCAAGAAGATGACTAACTAGAAGAATTTTTGGGTTTGCTGTGTGTCTCTCAAAAGGATAGAGAAGAACCAGCAGCTCTCTCCCAAACATCAGAGCAGTAACAGAAAGAGGATTAAAAAATGGACAGAATTTTAATGGAAGAAATTTTAGTAGAAGAACGTGTTACTAACTGGAGCACATTTCAGTGAATGCAAGAAAGAATTGCAGAGCTGCAGCCTAGATGGTCTCATTTTAAAAAGCACACAACTTCAAAGCACCGAGATATGTTCTGCCATGAAGCAGCACTGAACTTGGCTGGCTTCCCTCCTGTCTCCAAACAGCAACAAAGGAACACTGTTCTTCCCCAGCAGACAGCAAACACTGGCACATATTTCCAGGGAGACACCTGTTAGGGCTGGAAGAGCTCAGGGCGTACAGCAGAGGTGGCCACGGTGACCCAGTGAACCTCAGAGAAACACCACGGCTCCTTCTGATCCCAGCTCTTCCCTGCTCTTCCCGGGCTCGATGCAGACAGCACAGATGCTTCGTGTTCACCAGGGAAGAGTCACAAGAGGATGTCTGGGCACATTCCATAGATAAAGTCTTACCTCCCAGAGTAGCACTTTCCCCTCATTTCTCTAAGGAAAAGACCAAAATGCTGCAAAACCCACTTGGGCTTTGGTCAAGGATTATTTATACTTATTTTACTTAAAAAAAAAAATCTTTGCATGCAAACTATGCCAACTATTCCTGCTAAGAGCCTGTGAAAGTCTCATCCTTGAAGATCTGGGGCAATAGGCAATGCTGTTACGAGTGCAGCTTGAGACACAGAATGTGCACAGGCAATATTTCCTCTTCAGCACATCCTCTTCCATTTAGACATGTGACAGCAGACACCTTCACAGTCTCCAGTTTGGAGGAAAAAAGGGGAGAGTAAGGCCCATGTGAGCTAAAAAGCAGCAGTTACTGGTTTTGGGCAAAGCTCTCCTCCCCAGAGTCACCAGCCCAGACTGATACAGGAGGATCCTGATGTTGACCTTTGTAGGGCAGCAAAGAACTCATGATTTGTGTCCTTTGATATAAAAACAGAACTTACAACAAGAAAGCTACGAGAAGTCTATTGGACCTTATAAACAAAGTCCTGGACAAACTGGTAACTGTATTTAGTTTCTTTTATTAGTAACAAATTAATTCCCAATCAATTCCATTTGAAGGCTGACTAAGCAAGGCTTACAAGCTGTTTTCTTATTGACAAGTCTCATTTTTAAAAGCTCCTTATCTAACAGCTCTCTGCTTTTGCCACAGCAAGTTAGAAAACTAAGATAAAGCACTGGTGGTGCAGAAGCCAGAAACAAGGCACCAAGCTACAGGAATTTAACCACGTTTAAGTATTTTGCATCCCGCTACCCACACTAAGGTACAAGTTTTAGAAGAGATGTTAAACCTCACGTTTCAAAATTCAGAACGACTTCTAACCAACATGAATGAACTCTATCACGAAGAGCAGATCCTCCTCCTTAGTTTTTATGTTTTCTTTCAAAGCACGCAGAAGTGGTTTCAGGAACAGAGTTATGTGGTGCAGCTTAAATCCTCTGTGCAATAAAATTATTGACGTGTAGAGAAAGAGAAAGACTGAATTTGGACAGGTTCTTAGGTATCAGGAAGAAATTCTTCCCTGGGAGGGTGGGGAGGCCCTGGCACAGGGTGCCCAGAGCAGCTGTGGCTGCCCCTGGATCCCTGGCAGTGCCCAAGGCCAGGCTGGACACTGGGGCTTGGAGCAACCTGGGACAGTGGGAGGTGTCCCTGCCATGGCAGGGAGGGCACTGGATGGGCTTTAAGGTCCCTTCCCACCCAAACCATTCTGTGATTCCATGAAATAAAGCAGGTGGTACTTCTGGTGACGTGGTTGTACCATGAGAAACTTGTCACACACATGAAGACTGCAAATTCAAGCTCTCAAAACATGCTTGCTTTTACCTAGTGACCTACGCCTCACCTCCTGCTTGTCCTAAAACCTGCTTTAATAAAATTATATTGAGATTGCGTTGAAAAAGAGACTCCAGATTTCCTCCTTGCAGACAACAAACTTAACCATACCTGTAACTACAGAAATGAGAGCAAGGGCCTCAAACTGCTGGGATCTAAATAAACACAGAGGCTTCTTTAAAATAGTTGGTTGTATACCACGCACACAGTGTGTACCTACACTCCAAAATGCTTTCAAGCCTCTCAAAACTTACTATAAATTCATGCAAGTCATTCACAATTCCCTATAGTTTAAAAAGCACAAGCAGCTAAAAAAGGACTGTACGTCACATGTGAAAGAGAAAACAAAACCATTTTTACTTTAGAACAGTCGGATTCAACTGCTGTTTGGGAAACGTACAGTCAATTCCATTTATTTCTGTGACTCAGGGTTCCTGCCGCCTGCTTCTCTTCCCAGAGATACCTGAGTTATCCTTCAGCACTTTCCAGCTTTTTGCTGGCCTGTTACACAGCTTTATGTGGCCATAGTCCTTCAACTCGTGTCTGATGATTAACACAATCCTGCAGAAGAGCAGAATGCTGCTGATTCTTTATAAAAGAGCTCCCCAGAATGCAGTATTAATTTAATCTCATTTAGATACAGAAAGATTCGGCATTTCATTCTGCAAGGGAGAGATGCTTTCTACTATGTCAAGGCAGCGAGCAAGAAATCAAAATAATGAGTTCAGAGCCACATTGCTGGGTTCACACAGACTGAAATTCCATAATGTGAAAGAATAAACTGCCGTCTTGAGCAATTAAGCAGCATTTTCAATTCACAAAAGTACATCCTCCTTGGGTGTCACTAAACACTGCACTGATTCCAAGCAACTCAGCTGCTCTTAACAAAAAAAAAAAATCTTAAATAAATCCTATTTCTTGCTGGCAAGGTGAGTTACTGGAAGGCTCCTTCCTCGTCAAGGACAATGCGGGTGTGGATCAAGCAGACGCGGCAGGTTTGCCACTGCCACGCGGCTCCTCCCTGTTGTAAGTGCAAACAGGGGAGCTCCTGACTCACAGCTGTGGGAGCCAGGGGCTGCATGGGGAGAGGAGGCAACCACAGACAAGCTGGGAAGGCCAACCCCAACTCCAGACGGGCTGGGGAGAGGACAGACAGCGCCCGGGGACACGTGCCCTTGTCACCCAGCGGTGCTTTTCAGCTCTCCTCCCTCCCTAAGGAAACAGCCCCGTGAGGTACCTCTGCAAATTAATAACCCCAGAGTCTGGGCAGCCCCAGGAACTCCACACCAGTGGCTCCGTGAGGTTCGTGTCACTGCTGGAGCTCTGGGGGATGAGGTCTCTCATGGGCAGTGCCAGTACCGCAACGGGAGCGATGATCCCCGGCACCAGAGTCAGCAGATACGGAATTCCAGAATGGTTTGGGTTGTAAAGGACCTTAAAAACCACCTTGTTCCACTCCCTGCCATGGGCAAGGACACCTTCCAAGCCCCATCCAGCCTGGCCTTGGACACTTCCAGGGACAGGATATGGTTCCCTTCTGCTCCGCTCCAAAACAACTGAGACCTCAACCTAGAAAGTTAAATTTAAACCAACACCTCAAAGTCCCGCTTGGGTGAAAGCCAACACTGCCTTATCCAAGATACCCAGCTCCATGGTCCACAGAGCAGGAGAAAAGGGAGATGCTCTTCTGCAAGATCTAGAGAAGATCAGGAAGTTCAGGGTACAAGGTGGAAAGAGAAGGCATGGGAAGAAGAAGCGGAGAGAAAACACCAAGAACTGAATTATTGTAGGCTATAAAGAGATGGTTATATTTTAACTGTGTCTGTAAGGACACAGAAAAAGGGTCTTTATCCCCTCATTTCATCCATATTTCCCAGAGCCAAATCAAAACCACCTCTCTGTACCACCCCCCAGCCCTCCAGAAGTGATTCATGTCACACACTCTGTTGGCCACTCCACCAGAAATTTATTTTTCTTGGATAGATTTTCCTCAGCCTTTTTAATCACATTCAGCCAAGACACACTCTCTACTCCAGGACTTTTCACAAGGACTAGATAATGTTTGTTTCATGCCAAGACACAAGGCAGGAGGCAGGATAAAAGTATCTGTAGAGAAATCAGGCCACTTTCCACCTTCTGAGCAAACTCCACTGCAGTTCAAGTGCCACAGTTTGGAGCACCTCAGACTAATTTTATTTTCATCCTGTGTAAAGCCCGCAACAAATATCCAGCAATTCTCTAAGGAGTTGGAAAGGGAGAAAAGAGAGAGGAATATTGGTCTGTTTCTTTAATGTGGACCCTTTGCAACCATCAGTATGTTCTCTAATACTGGGCTCCAATTTGCAAGAATAGATTCTTTTTGAAGATGGGATATTTTTAGATGTTTTGATTGGTGGCATTGAAACATCTCATCCAAGAAGCAGAGCTTCCATCGTTATCCCAAACCTCAGTCTCTCAAAAAATCAAGACATCAATCTCATCAGGAGAATTTTTTAATCAAAGATGTGTTCAGGAGGGTTTTCCTGTTCTTTTGGGGGGAAGAGGGAATGGGAGTGAATGGAGCATTACTCACCCTGCAGTCACCGCTTTCTAGGAGTTGGGCTTTTCTAGAGAAGGGAATACTAGACCTTTTATTTTATTTAATTTTTTTATTTACAAGCAGAAGCAAAGCATGTCACATTCACGTATCTAAAAGCCAGGACAAGAGCCAAAAAAACTGAGCTGGGGCAACTTTCAGTCAAGTAATCCACGAGGAAAGGCAGCAAATGAGAATAGTTTGGAGTATTACAGTATCTTCCAGACCTTAATACTTGGTAAAAAAAAGGTTCACACAAAAACAGAGGTTCTCAATCCACTGAGATTTCTGACAAGTGCTGCAAACAGCGTGGTCAGGCTGAGAGCCCTCCCCAGGCCCAGGGCTGACGCACAACCACGCAGAGAACGGGACCGCTCCCCGCCGCGGGGGTACCCCGGGCTGAGCTGGACACTGCCCTGCCTTGGGCCAGCATTCTGCTCCCCGCCCATCCAGCATTACTGCACATGTCAGAAGAAAGCGTAGAACACATGGGAGGTTTTCAAACACATTCACAAACTTTGAAGCCAAGAGTTTCACAACAAAAGCCAACACAAAAGTCATTGTACCAGAAACAAAGAGCCGTGGCTGCGAGTCCATTACTGCACAGCCTCCAAGGGTCCAGAGGGCCAAGTGGGATCTGCAGCCAAACCATTACACATTTGCACCTCCCCAGACCTAGAGGATTCCCAGCTCTGGATGAGATATGACAAATTTTTTTCATTAGAGGAGCTGGAAGGAGCTGTGGTAAGAACTGGAACTGTAATGCAGCCAGGGCAGCTCTGCACTGTCAGCTCGCTCGAAGGGCCAGGGAGTTCACGACTGCTAGAGAGGGGGGACGTCTTCATGTAAATAAAAAAGAAAAAAACCTTGGCAAAAGGGAAGATGTCCCTCTGAAATTATCATACAATCTTGTGCAGTAAATGCAGCTTTAGAAGTGACATTACCCAGCTCTGAGCTAACAGGCAATTACAGTGACTGGAAAAGGGAGATTTCTGCATGGATTTCTACATTCTCCGAGACATCTCTGTCAAGGAAGACAACACTTTTCCATTCAGCTCTCTGCCCTAATGTGTGTCAAAAACCGATCAGAGGTTTGATGGAGATGATTAATCCTGGAGGGAGTCGGGCAGCTGCTGCTCTCCGTGGCAGAGAGGAGGAGGAGGGGAGCTACCTGTCTGCTCCCCGGCATTCTGAGACAGCAGCACGAGCCACAGCTAAGGAGATAATCACAAATTCTCAGAACCCCCTTTATCTCACCAAGCATCAGCTAAATAAATAAACCAAGATGCTTTTGGACAAGCTACTCTCAGAAATGAAGTGAAACACAGGAGAGCTCCATTACTTCAATTAATACTCCCATTTGTACCAGGTCAGCAGTTCCCAAGGGCAGCGAGGACAGGCACATCCCACTATTCCTCATCCAACAAAATCCCCAATCGCTGGGCAATTAGCATCCAACTCACTTTAAAACTCCAGCAGATCTCTGCAGGACCCAAGAGTAAAAAAAGAAAAAGGAAAAAAAGGAGAAAAGGCTTCCCTGGATACGTTTTCTTGAAAATTTTGGTTGCAGTCTCTCAAACTGGGAAGGAAAATTACAGTTTTACGGAATCACAGACTGGTTTGGGTTGGGAGGGACCTTAAAGCCCATCCAGTACCACTCCCTGCCATGGGCAGGGACACCTTCCACTATCCCAGGCTGCTCCAAGGCTCATCCAACCTGGCTTTGGGCATTTCCAGGGATGGGGCAGCCACAAATGCTCTGGGCAACAAAGTTTTCTCCCAGGCCCAATAAATTTAAGTAAAACCAATTTTTTTTTCCTCAGTACAACAACGGTAGCAAGCCCAGAACAGGAACATCACTTTATGTTCTAGTTTGACTAGCTGAAAAATTCAAACACCTACATCAGAGAGGAATAAAAAAATCCTACCAGAAAGCTCCAAAAGGAAGAGGGGGGAAAATTTCAATTATATAAGGCAAAGACTGAAAGTAGCCAAGTGCTCTGCATGCAGATGGTTGTTAACAAGCAGACAAGAAGTAGATGAAAGGGATTTTGAGGAATGCCGCAACATCAGAGGAAAACAATAAAGAGAGGATTCCTCCAGCAGATTCACCCAGTAACACTCAGCTCCAGCAACAGACCCTCATTAGTGGGGACCACCTCGTTAGTGCTGTGAGGGGCTGCAGAGGTTCCCTCCCTGCTGGAGTCCTGCAGTCATTGCTTGTTCCAAGCATCACAACTAAAAGCATCTGGGAATTTACAACCAAAATCTTCACAGACATGACAACAACGAAGAAAACACCCACAACATTTTCTCCTCATCCTCCTCTTTCAAGGAGCTGCATCACTGAGCACCACAGAGTTTTCACAGAGCATCTTTTTAAGGTGTGGGAGGGAAACAGGCACAGGGTGGGATTGTTGGGGTGTCTGTGCAGGGCCAGGAGCTGGACTGGGTGATCCTTGTGGGTCTCTTCCAACTCTGGATATTCTGTGATAATTTTCACTAGCTCTTCATAAAGCCACCGAAACCCTTAATCAAGTCATTTTTCCTTTAATTTTTCAGAGAGGAGCACCTTGTCCTGGCACACAAATTCATTGCTCAAGCACAAGAAAACATTGGTACAATAACCAACTCAATTTGCAGAGCAGCTAATCTGATCAGGGCTTACCTGTACCCAGCCTGGAGGGCGTTTGGTTTCAGGAGTTTAACATAACCAAAGCACCCCTGGTACAGAGAGCAAAGGGGGAAAAACAAAGGCAGAGCTGTGCCATGACAACTAGGATGGGTTAAGAAAATTTTCTCTCCTCAGAGGATACTATTTTGAAAATAAATACTATCTCAAGAGCCAGCACGCAGGAGAATGAGCTCCAAAAAGAACTACAGCTCTTTCCATTAAAAAGACCTGGCCGTGAATACCCCAGGAGAGGTGATGCAGAGGGACAGAAGGGGCACTAGGGCAGGTCTGACAAGTAAAAGATTCACACAAAGGAGTGAACCAGCACAGAACCACTGTAACTGGAGACAGATGTAATTCCAGCCTGTTAGAAAGAATTCAAAGAATAGCTCACATTCAGGAAAAAAGCAGCTAAAAAAGAAAAAGCAGCAGTTACACACTTCATAAACCAGGTTAACATCTAATACACAGCACAATGTCAATCAGAGCCTTCAGGTAAGATTTTTTTACAAGTATCACTTATTAAAAGCAGGTTTAAATAACTAAGAGTTAAGCTGGTTCAGGCTTCCTGCCCATTTCCAGAGGCAGGGAAAGAGGGATGGTAGGGGGGAGCGAGTGAGGGCTGAATATGGAAAGCTGTCTTTAGGCACAATATGAATCATCACACTGAAGAATCTTCTTTAAGTGGCTGGCTACTACTCAAACAGATTTATTTTATTTAAAATGGGATGGTTTTGACCAATATATGCACAACGAACCCAGGAGAAGTCATTACATGACACTCTGCTGTGTCTATTACAATGAAAAATACTTGAAAATTAATCTGTATCAATTTAATCCACCCTGACATAGGAAAAGTGGTTAATGCCTTGGGAGATTTCCTAATGTGCTTGGTTTCTTCACATTATTTTCTGCTGTCTCAGTATAAACAGTACCTTGCCTTTGACTTTCAGAAATCTCTGCTAATGGCAGGAGAGCTACCTACGACATGAAAGGAGCAGAGAGAGAATCACTTTCTTGTTTTAGCCCGAGACAGTAAAAAGCCAACACCACAAAATGTTGCATACATGGAGCAAGAGCCCTGCAAGTGTTCTGCATTCAAAATGCAGATCTACAGAAGGCTGATTGTCTCATTTTTTTGAAATAGCCAGCACTGGGACAGCAGAAGTCACATGGAGAAGGGCTCCAATTCACACAAAAATAGGCAGATTTAGCTGCTGCGATTTTTATTCATTCAACTGTCCCAGCCTAGGAATAGCAACAGCTGCTGAACAGAAATATTCTCTCCCGGGCCACTGGGGTGTGGGACTCGAGTGGAGAAAAAAGCCACTAGGAACAGGCAGAGCCATCACCTCCTCCCATCAAACCACACGGAGCAGGAGCTGGGACCGCAGCAGGGAAATTTTGCCAGGGCAGAGCCAGGATCGCTGAGCACTGGAGCACCTTCAAACACAGCTGTCCCTGGCTCGGGTCTCCCCTCCGGATCACAGGTCCCTGCCCCGTGAGCACACAGAGGGTGTGCTCTGTGCCTGCCACCTCCCTGCCAGGCTGCAGGAAGGCACAGGAGGCACACACCGGCCAGCTCTGGGCACAGGAACCTGCTCAGCACTGCTCGGGCGATTTCTGCCTATGGCACCCACATCAAACCTCTCTGGTTCCCTCTCAAGAGTGGAATGGATTTGCTAATGCAACATCACCAGCCCTGAAACAGCCAAAGCTCAGCACTGGGTATTAAGGGGGAGCCACCAGGGAATTCAGGAAATGCAGACTGAGCCTATGAGCTGCCTCAAAGGCTTCTAAATGAAGACATCCAATTTTATCTCAGATAAGCCTAGAGCCCCCCATGAACGCCAATGGGGTAACAGCTCCAAATCTTTAATATCATGGAAAGAAATGAGCTCCAACTGCACATGGGCTGGGAGGGGAAGCACTTTGGAGATAGAAAATTCTTTACCTGGACCAGGAGAACGAGCGACAGCAGAATATTCCCAAGCTTCACCAACAGCACCAGAGAGGAAAGATTTCGTGGCAAACATTCCCAAGATGACTGAAGCTCTTTTATTTTCCTGTTTGCTGGCCAAGACCAGTTCAATCTACGGATGGCTGCTCGCTCCGGGCACTACATCAAACCCTTCCCCCTCTGCCTCCCATCACACACATTTCCCTCCAATTCACATTGCTTTCCATTAATATTTGAAAGTCCTCCCTTTTACAAATAAAATTCTTGCAACATTTCTTACAACATCGTTATGTGTTACTATGGAAACTGCTAAAATGTCACAAAATACAAAAGCCTAAACCTCTGCTGCATGAGGAGAACCCTGATCATCCTTAGTTCCCTCTTTGGGTAATACGATGATCAAATATTTCGAGCCCGATATAAAAAAAGTCACTATTATAATGGGGGGTGTATTTTTTTTTTTT